>OZ020606.1:64039601-64491512 GCA_963971545.1 Philophylla caesio
TGCTCACTGTATTTGTGTTAGCATCAATAACTCTAACGTCAAGACATCTGAGAAATGCAATTCAATATTGACTGACAGCTCATCCTCTGCTCAGTCAACATCCACTGCACGTACTACAGTTGGTACAATGTCTTCTTCTGCTGATACTGTGCTAGATGTCTCTGCTTCCACTTTGAATGTGAAGTCGATGTCATCATATGCTTCTGTGGCTGCACTTACTGCTAGTTCGACGACGCATTGCCCTCTTGCACTGTCTGGTCATGCACCCCGCAAATTCAACGATGTCTGGTATTGCTTGTACTTATTCCAATGTAAATTTGCCGGCTGTGTTAGGGTGCGCTGATGTTATCAAATCAACTAAAACTGCAACTTATCCGCCTACATCTACTTTTAATCTAGTTAATACTGAACATGATAAAAACAATTGGACTAACGTACCTGGAAAGAATGTTAAAAAAAGTTTGCTGTGAAATTAAAATGGCTCCATCTTGCCTCTTTTTTTGCCATCTGTCTCTACTGATGACATACTTGATTATGTTGAAAAACATTCGGGTATTCAAAAAATCTTTTATCTTGCTTCAAACTTGTGAAGAAAGATGCTGCAACTGGGGCCCTCAAGCGTGTAAATTTTAAACTGGGTGTTTCCGAAGGGCTTTTTGACAAGTTTCTTATGCCTGAGATCTGGCCGGCTAATGTTACTGTTCGCTTTTTTCGTTTTTTACAAAGAAAAGAAAGTCCGCCAATACCGCTCTAGAAAATCATAAGTCTTTGAATGAATTAAAACTATATTTTCAAAACGTGTCTGGCATGCGAACTAAAGCAGACGAAGTTCGCCGAATAAGTTCTCATTTAGACTATGATATCTTCGTTATAATTGAAAGCTGGCTAACTCCCAATTTTTTTGACGCTGAGTTCTTTGATCCCACGCTCTATAACGTATATAGAAAGGAGAGGGATGGGGAAAAAACTGGATGTTCGAGAGGTGGTGGAGTGCTCATCTCAATACAACGTGAACATTATTCTTCGTCTGTCCAACTAAAAATTTCGGATCCTCCTACTAGCAGTTATACGACATACAAAGCTCATATCGATAACATTATCTCGCTAAGTTCTAGTATTGGAGATAATAAGCTTTGCGTTCTAGGAGACTTTAATCTTAGTAATATCTCATGGCGTTATTTAAATAGTTTGTCTTTTTTAACTCCAGTAAACATGTCTAAGGACAGTGAAATTCTTGTTACTGATAGCCTCTCAAATATCGGTCTATCTCAAGTTAATTCATTTGTTAACCAACATAATAGACTCTTAGATTTAATATTTTTAAGCAATAATTTACACTTTCAATTAAGAATATGTAGTTCTCCGATCTCGGCAAAAGATATGCACCATTTTCCGTTAGTAATTATTTTGCAGTTTTATGAATTTTTTACTGCTCCACAAGTCGGTTCATGTTTTAAATTTAACTATAATCTATGCAATTTTACTGATCTAAACTCTATTATTCAAGAATATAATTGGTCTGAATCACTTTCGAAATTAGATAATGAGTTGGCTTTAAATCTTTTTAAGTCATTAATCTTTAATTTATGTGTTGATATTGTTCCAACTTTTCCAAGAAAAACTTATAAGATACCGTGGTACACAAAAAATCTAAAACATCTAAAAAATCGAAAAAATAAATACCATAAAAAGTTTAAAGTAACTAAATTGCCATTTTATTATGAAAAATATCATTTATATTTGAAGAAATTTAATGACTTAGACAAGTTACTCTACTTAAAATATATTAATAACTATGAAGTTAATATAAAAAAAAATCCGAAAGCATTCTGGAGCTACATAAAATCCAAGAATACAAAGAAAAATATTCCCTCCTCAGTCGTTTATAACGATAAACGTGCGAGTAGCGTTAAAGAAGCAATTAACATGTTTGCTAAGTTTTTTTCGTCAAACTTTGTGTCTGACTTGGATCATAATATCGCCAATGTCTTCATTCCTGAATGCACTCTTTCGTTTGGATCGCTGGTATTGTCTGAAGATGATGACAGTAGAGGTATCGATTCAATTAAATCCTCCAACCTAATGGAATCTTCGAATGTGTTGTTAAGGAGAAATTATTATTCTCTGTAAGTAGCTTAATTTGTCCAAATTAGCATGGTTTTGTTAAGGGCAGGTCAACAATATCTAATCTTGCAATTTTTACCGAAGACTGTATAACTGCTTTTCAAGAAGGCTTCCAAGTTGACACAATTTACACTGATTTTTCGAAAGCGTTCGACAGAGTTTCCCATAATGTATTAGTGTCAAAATTATCTAGCAAGGGCTTCCATTCTAAATTTCTTGAATGGATAAAATCTCATTTGTCTGACAGATATTGCGTGGTTGCATTTGAGGATGTTTACTCACTGCCTTTTATCGCTACGTCAGGCGTTCCTCAGGGCAGTGTTCTGGGACCAATTCTCTTTATTTTTTATAATTTATAATTTTATTTATTATTTATAAATGACATTTGGGTCTTGCTTCTCTTCATCTAAATACCTTTTATATGCTGACGATCTTAAAATTTACTCGGTCATTAGGAACAGGCATGACTCCAGTGCACTCCAAAATGAACTTCATGAACTTTTGAAATCGGACCATAATCAGGTCCAACTTCCATATAACGGAAATTTTTAAAATGCAAAAAACTTCGTTTTTCAGTATTTATTGGAAGAAATATTGCAAAGTTTAATAGTAGCTGCGATTTGTAACAAAGAAGCGGGAATTAAATGAAATCAGGGTCACCGACCTTACAAAAATTTATCGCGAGGGTAATAAAAATCGGTTTCGCCCGAATTTAGCTTTTCTTACTTGTTTTTTTTATTAATTTGAAGCAAGATACAACTTTACTGCGGACTTGCATATTCTTCGCCGCATAATTAGCAATATCAACTGCGTCGACAGATGGTTTAAAAGAAGAGATGTGCACCCACCTCATTCGCACCGACACTTCCAACTCACCTCTCCCATTTCTACCGACAACACCGTTACGAATTTTCTTCTTTACATTATGATGAGGCGACAAATCGTTAGTAGGTATCCTCGTAGCACTTTGAGCACCAGATACGGGATCATTAACAACAAGAGCAGCAGCGGCAGCGTATGAAGTTGGCCCAGCGAGAGAGACAGCGCTGTTATCACCATGGATACCAATGCTGGTGTCTGCAGTGTAATCACCTCTCGGTAGGGAAAAGTGGGAATTCGAATTAATACTCTTAGCGACGGTTGTTGCAACAACGGCGACATCAGATCATAATTTTTCTGTTTCATGGGGTCAGCGCCCTTAGCCTTGGATCTTGTAAGAATAATATTAGGCGCTATATTGCTATTAGCAGGAGTTGGATCACTGACGGACCCCGAATTAACAAGAGCGAACTATTGCAGAAAATCACTAAGAGAGCTTATACTCTTCAACGTGTTGGCAAAATCAGCTTCACACAATTTTAATAGGTGATTGTTGCAATTATTACACAAAAACTATATATTTTCATAGCAGGCAATTAAGTCCGCAATGCTAATGCGTAATTTTGCACAATTGAGATGCACTTTAGAGCAGCAAATACCACATGTAACGTGGTCTCTGGTTAAGCACTTTGTTTTACATTTAATGCAATTAGACATTGTTTATTAGCCGAAAATCGCAGAGTGCTTTAAAACACGTCTATCTACTTTCGCAGTTAGCTAAACATTTTTTGCGACTGTATCCGCCAATTCATTACCTAGGATTTGCATGTGTCCTGTTGCCCAAACTAGCTTGATTTTATGTTTTTTTATTAGTAAGAGACGGATATGTTCTGTGTAATAATTTTAATTATCTAAATTGGTAATTTTCCATTCATATGGCTAGCAAATTACATTGCTCGACAAAAGCTATAGTTTCAGCTGCGAAATTTGTACTTAGAGAGTGAAGGTTAGTCATTGAAAATAAGGCTCTTGCATAGTCTTGTCGTCGCGATGTCTCGTATTTGTTCTAGGGGTGGAATACCTGCTTCAAACTTCATTTTCTTGATTGGCGTTGTACGATAGGCACCTAGTGCGATTCGTAAAAACGCAAGTGTGATTTAGAAACACATATTTTTTTACACACTTTGTTAACAAAAACAATGTGATTTCAATTTTTTTAAGTTTTTACATGCAAAAGATAGAACTATCACATTTGGAAAAATTTTGATAATAAATTTTTAAAAACTACAAAAAGGTAACAGTGTTAGCTGCCAGGCCATTTCACAAGAAAAGTTCTAATTTCCACGTGTTTGATAACTTGTTTTTTCATAAATTAAAAGAGAACAACACAGGCTACCTTAAGGCAGCGTGCAAGGTGAGACAACTGCCTAATTATCCAACCTTGTATAATTGAATCATGCTTCCTATCTATGTATATTTTTTGTCAAATTTTATTCCTAATATTTTTTGATCTTGGGTGTTTTTTATTGAAATATCATTGCTTGAAATTGACTGTTGATAGTGTTTTTTCCTACAAATATGTATATGCTTAGACTTTCCTGTTGAGAGCTTTGTGCCCGTTTGAAAAGTCATCGATAATGTGGGTGAGATTTATACTTATGGATATTAGTTAGTTAATTTTTTGTATAAGGATAAAATCGTCTGCGTAGGCTAGGAAGTCTATTTCTTTGTGTAGCGATATAATATTGCTAAGTTTGTTGTACGCTATGAGAAAGAGTATAACTGAAAGTGGGGATCCTTGCGGAATTCCATTTTGAAGCGTATAGGTTTCGTAGAAATGTAAGTCTAATCTTACTTTTATTTTCCTAATAGTCATGAAGTTTTTAAAGCAATTGAAAATTTTGCGTCCGATATTTCAAGTCAGAAGCTGGTCTGAAATATTGTAAACTCCGATTTTATCTAGCGCTTTAGAAAAATCTAGTGGAATTATTGATAAATAATTTTTTACAGTAAGGGAGTGAGTGATCTGATGGTCTAAATCAGAGAACGTGTATTGACAGAGAAGCCTTATCCCAGTTCATTCCAACACACATTCCTCCAGTTTTGAGGGGTACTGCATATGTCAGCGTGGTTCACCACAATATTTTTCAAAATTGTTCATCACTATTCGACAGCGATTGAGCAAAAAACAGCAGCAGAGCGGGAATTGATAAAACGAGAGTTTTAATGTGTTTTCGTTCTGTTATCGGTCGAGCTGAATATTTATTTAAATTTTGTCAAAATTCATTCACTTAAATTTATAAAAATAATTTTACATATTTACTTATATATATAAGCTCATACAAATGTACACTGCACGTATGGAGGTGATGAAGATGTGCTGAGCCATTATATTGGTAAGGTCGCTTTTGCGTAATAATACTGAATGAATTTATATATTTTCAATCGTTTTTTACAAAGTAATGGTTTGTAATTGTTAAATATTGATAAATTATATATAAATTTGGTAAAGTTATTTCGTATTAGGTGAATAATGCCTAATATACGTATTTTTAATTATTGGTTAACTACAAATTTGCCGGACTGGGCCAGAAATAGGCAACGCCCCTATACTTGCAAAGCTGAAGACGAAAATTTGAAATTTATAAATTTTTGCTAGATCGCGAAAAATGTGCTTCGCTGGCAGATTTTAAGTTGTGCTGCAATTATGAATGAAATGAGTTTTACGCACGCGCAATTTATGAATGAAATGGTTTAGGATTTATGGCGCCTGTGTAACTGTTGATTTAGCAGTTGCTGCGGGAAGTGAGGACAGAAGTGTGCGCACGTCGATATGTAAATATGTATAAATATAAGTATGTGCGTATATTTGTAGGTACAAAGACGTCATTTGTCCTTGAATTTATATTTTGGCATGTGATGTACATACATAGGTCAAGGTGATTTATATAATTTTGTAAATACGAGAACATTTGATTTTATTTGAGCATTTATATAGGTAAATACGTATATATATATGTACATATGTACAGTTGTATGTATGAACAAAGTTAGTTCTTTTTTTGTACATACATATGTACGCATAGATATGTAAGTACATACTTATAATGGGTAAAATATTGATCTGTATTATGTTGAATGGGAGTTTATAACGATACACAGATATGTACATATGTACATATATCAATGTACATGTAATTATTGGGGTACTATTTACGTGCATACATAAAATATGTACATGCAGACATACCTATTAATTTTACCTAGTATAATAAATGCTCAAGTATAAACAAAGTTTGGGTGGAAAAAAAGTTTTAAAATAATATATATGCATTTATGAATGTACATACATACATATGTATACACATGATTTACAGTAATTTTTGCGAATAACTTATTATATAAAAGCGTAAAAATTATGTGCGAAAATATGCAAATCGCCGCCGGCATTTTAGCATTTGCGTTTGCGCACCACCAAATCTTATCATATCATATGTACGTAAACACAAATAGCACAAAAGAGGACTCTTTATTAACTAATAAAACAAAGGTTATTACTATTTAATAAATACAATTCGGCTTTTTACTTTATTTTTCCAAAACCCACGAAATTCATAAATTTCCTAACCCGTAATGCTGTTGGCAAAACAACAGGTGGATTACGCTCACATTTGTGCCTTACCTAAATACATATTCATAAAACAGGGGCGGCTTCAATAATTAATTTTACAAATGCACATAAGTATGAATATACATTTTATCAAACATGTTATAATTTTTCTGCTTTTTATTAAATTATGAAAGTTATCACAAAATAAGTCTATTTTTCTTACATACATATATGAGAATATTCAAGCTGTTAAATTTCTTTCGACCTCACTCATCTTTGTTAACTTGCCGCTCTTGCTATTTCCCCTGTTAGAAATTTTGTCGATCCCTGGTGTGTTCTTTAAGCCTAGTTAAAGCAAAAAATAGTTCTATCGGGGTAATGTCTTTTTCTACTTGGCATGCAGTTTTACTAGAACACAGATGATAAGGAAGTGTATTTGTTGTGCCGGAAGGACTGAGAGAAGTTAATATCGCTGGCTTCATTTGACCAGTATTTCCCGATTAATTTAGCTATAACTGGTTTGTCTGTTGCAGTTTGGCTTGGATCATCTATGGATAAGCAATGTATTGGAAGAAGCGGTTGCAACCCGCATAGTCGGCGAGTTGTGTGCCATATTTTCCCGGTAGGTGTATGAAGATGAATGTTAGTTGTGAAATTATACATTGCTTGGCTTTTCGATGTTTTGAGTTCTCTCTTAAATAAGACGTTCGCCATTTTGTAGTTTACTAAGTTTTCAGAGGTAATTTGTTTTTTAAACCTATTCCACATACGATTTCTCTTCGAGTCCTTTACTCCACCAGGGAGCACATTTTTTCATTGTAGAGTTTGTTTGGGGAATAGCTTCGTTTGCGCTATCAAGTATGATTTAATTAATGGTGGCTGCTTTTTTTGTTTATGTTATTGCTGTGGGGTTTGGAGTTATTTAATATGCCGACTTTTAATTCAAATTTTCCCCAATCAGCTTTGTTAAGGTGAAACCGCGGTATTTTCATGGTTGTTGTGTTCGATCGGCTTAAAAAAAGGGATGTGGTTATGGGATAGTGGGCGCTGCTGAATAAGAAGGATTCAACTTGCCACTTGCTTTGTAAGGCTATAGTCGGAGAAGCTAGTGTAAGGTCAACATGTGTAAATGTATAGTGTGCTGTAAAGTGGGTTGGCGAGCCATCGCTCAGGAGCGTTAGGTCTACTTGGTTTATGAATTTGAAAAGTTTAAAGCCTCTGCTATAGCTTTAAGGGGATCCCCAGCTTGGGAGCCAGCAAATTGTTGGTGGTGTGGTTAATTTGTTCATGTTGAATGGATTTATGAATAACAAGTAAGAAAAGCTAAATTCGGGCGAAAACGATTTTTATATACCCTCGCGATATATTTTTGTAAGGTCGGTGAGCCTGATTTCATACAATTCCCGCTTTTTTGTTTCAAATCGCAAATTGCAATATTTCTTCCAATAAAAACTGAAAAACGAAGTTTTTTTGCATTTTAAAAATATCCGTTGTGTGGAAGTTGGTCCTGATTATGGTCCGATTTGAAAAGTTTTTGACGGTGATGCTAGTGATCTCAAGGACAATATGTTCACCAAATTTTGTAACGATACCTTACATCGTTGTTGAGAAACTTACAGACGTTTTTTATAAGTGGGCGTGGTAACGCTCATTTGCAAAATTTCATAAAAATCAAGTTTATTAATTAACTATTTTCAAATTTTCCGTTATATGGGAGGTGGTCCGATTTCAGTAATATTGAGAAAAATTTGTTCACCAAATTTTGTGACGATACCTAATACTGTTATTGAGATACAGAAAATGTTTCATAATTGGGCGTGGAAACGCCCATTTTTCAAAATTTCAAAAATCCCTAATTTCTTGGTTCAAAATCGCTCCAAATACCAAATTTCACGTAATTTGTTTTAATAGATACCGAAAAATGAAGTTTTGCATTTTCCAAAACTTCCGTTATATGGGAGATGGGCGTGGTTATGAACCGATTTCAAAAATTTTCTACGATAATAATAGCGATGTCAAGGAAAATATGTACACCGAATTTCGTGCCGATATTTAATACTATTATTAAGATACAGAACATTTTTCATTAGTGGGCGTGGCAACGCCTATTTTATAAATAAATAATTTGTTAGTTAAATATCGCTCCAAATACCAAATTTCACTCAATTTGCTGTAATAGATACCGGAAAACGGAGTTTTTCCATTTTTCAAAAAATGGGCGTGGTTATGATCCGATTTCAAAAATTTTCTACGGTAATAATAGCGATGTCATGCAACGTTACGCCGTTATTGAGATACAGAAATTTGTTCCTAAGTGGGTGTGGCAACTCCCATTTTTCACAATTTTATAAATACCTGATTTCTTAGTTCAAAATCGAAATTTCACTCAATTTGCTTTAATGGATTCCGAAAAAACGGAGTTTTTGCATTTTTCAAAAACTTCCGTTATATGAGAGGTGGGTGTTTTTATTGACCGATCTTGACCATTTTCAATACCAACCTACCCTGTCCAAAGATCATGCTATGTACTAAAATTCATTGAGATATCTAAATTTTTGCCACGGACGGACGGACAGACAGTCAGGGCTAAATCGATTTCTCCTTTCATTCTGATCATTTTAGTATATATGTATGTCTCTGTTAGCGCAGAGCTGAAGACGAACTAGCTCTAATCAGTCGTTAAACTAAACCGAGCCAGCCGGAAAGGGCGTAGACTAGCTCCCGCAGTTTAATGCCCCATATTCGACATCCCCCGAATTGGCAGGACAGCAAGCAACATCACTCTTTGCGGGTATGTGGACGAACATGAGCGAATACTAACTGTGGATACAGGGCCATCATACTCCATCGTTCAGTCAGATCAGGGCACGAAGGATTTAAGATCGTTGTTACGGAAACACCTTAATTTTAGGCAACCACTCCCAAATAAAACACGCATCAACGGTCGCCAACTGCTGCTGTGAAGCTGTCGATGTTGTTGGTTGCTTTGCAATATACACTTTGTGCAACAATAGATACTGAGCACATCGACAATTATTAGTTCCACAAATGGAGTTGCTCAAAGGAATGCGGTTTAAGACAACGCTTGCATAGGGAATGCTCCCTTACGATCATCCACTTGTCCGAACGGCTAAGCTATTTGGAAGCGCTGCACGAGCTTACTACCTCGTATTTAAAGAGCCACGCTTGCTTTGTTTCGCGGCAATACTAGGTATTATGACAACGTTCACCCCTTCGGCTAATTTAAAGAGTCAATTACTGAAATTTTCCAGATTAAAGTGCGTGGAAGATAGTTTCTGTATACGCAAAAAGGTAGGTAGCAAATCCGGCAATTTACAAACCAACTCCTGCTCTAACTCCTAATTATTAAGCTGCTAGGTCAGTGACGATGCCTTAATTGTGGCACAAATATTTTGCACTTCGATGGCAAAATCAACAATTGATTCGAGCTTGCTTTCTTTTGGAGGGGATAGGTCCCTAATCTAAGCTAGCAGACCATCTATAATTAGTTCGGATCGACCGAAGTTCATTTCTAAAGTAGAAATAATTCGCGGTACGCACGAGGCGTGAAATATTAAATTTTGTACTGCATTACGCGCAGGTTCTTCCACAGCTTGTCGCAGACGCAAAAGATTCTCAGCGTCAGAGAATCCACACAGTTGCGTTGATTAGTCATATGATGCCTTGAAAAAAAGCCACTCTTCAGGCTTACCAGTAAACTTAGGAAGTTTTTTACATAAACCCTTTCGAGAGGCTATTTGCTCAGTTGTAAGTCTAAAAGTTGTATAAGTGCTATTTGTAAAATTCCATCATCTTAAATCGAGTGCTTATTTTGTACATGTGTATATATATGTATTTCTACACATTTAAGTCTACACCCGACTGATTTTAGAGCAACTTAATTTTTCTTATCTATACTTTTCAGGATTGTCAGAAGCAATGTGGTATGAGTACGCCACTCATAACAATGGGTCATAAGGATTTTATTTGCATCATCTTTAATCGAGTTCTTATTATGTACATGTGTATATATATGTATTTCTACACATTTGAGTCTAAACCAGCATGATTTAGGAGCAACTTAATTTTTGTTAAAATCTTCAAGATTGTCAAAAACAATGTGGTATGAGTACGAGAAACCTTAATTTTTGGCAACCACTCCCAAATAAAACACGTAGTTCAAATTAATCCAATTTATTCCAGAGTGGGTTCAAAAATTCCTAAATAAAGATAATATTACAAATTGAAATTTAATATAAATAATCTTACTTCAGTTCCTCACGTAGTGAAATTCAAATGCTAAAGAAAGTTACTTATTACATTTATTTAGATTTGTGGATGTAAGAAAAAGAATATAAAGAAGAGACCGATGACAATTCAATGTAGGTGGTGTTGTTGTAAGATTTTAAGCTCGTAGTGAAGGCGGTGAAGTTTCCATACTATCCTTAACACTTCCCCTCCCTTCGTCGCGGGCCTTTCATAAGGCCCTGCAGCTGTGTTTATTACAGCGCCTCTTACTTGCCGATTTGTTGACTGTCTCACTGCGACTACTCTCCCGCGGGGCCAGCAGTTCAGAGGGTTTTACGGGTCCACCATATATACAACATCACCAATATGATTTGGCTTTACATTTAGAAAACCATTTCCATCGTCTGGTTATTATGGGCAGATATTCACGTAACCAGCGTTTCCAAAAGGCATTTGATATTTGTTGTGTTGTTTGCCAATTTCGACTTAGTGATATGCCATCGCTGTCTTCTTTTGTTAAGGATTTGGAACCAGATGAATTTCCTATTAAAAAATGGTTTGGTGTTAAAGCTTCTTCAACATCTGGATGCACCGGAATGTAGGTTAGGGGCTGAGAATTGACGGACATCTCCACTTCAAGCAGCGCTGCGCGCAATACAATTTCATACAACACTTGTTTCACGGAGCGTACAAGTCGCACGCATACCCCTTCCATGTGGGGTGAAAAGGGAGGAATAAACTTCAAAATCGTAGCAGCTGTTGTGAAGGTGGCAATTATTTTGTTTTTGTCTACGGTTTTAAAGGCGTTTTTCAATTCACGAGCCGCGCTATTTAAGTTGGTGCCATTATCGCTCCACATTTCAATAGGGACGCCCTGAAGAGCGACAAATGATATTCAGCTTGTAAATAGAACTTGGTTTATGTTCCGTTTTTTAAAGCTTTCAGAACGGTCGCCAAGACGCACGGTGTGCTTTTCAAGTTAACTCACAGAAGGTTGATCCTCATCACTTAGAACTTTCGGCACTGTGGCACAATCAACGTTATCAAGCAAAATTAAATCCCTTATGGCTTTCAGTAGCTCTTCGGTATGTGAAACGTTGCGCTCACAAACGTGAAACAAATTTTGATTTGACTTAAGTTAAATTCGAGCTCTTACTGCTATGGTGCCTTTAAGCGTCCGCCCAAGGCACGTTTTCTCAGTGATTGGATCAGGCCCGGATCCCTCTTTGGACTTTTAGCAGGAAGCTAGTTTGCTAATAATAATTCCAATAAAAAGTCTAGGCTCAGCATCGTTATACGAACCCAATGGCACACCTATTAAATGTTTATATCTCGCTTTCAACTTCGCTGCGTCAAACGATTGCATAGGCAATGCCATTTATTAACGGTATGAACATTATTTAAGATAAACCGTTTCGCTCTGCCAAACGCCGATATTTCGATATTCACTTGTAACGAATTATTTTTATTTCGATGAGTATCGCCTGTCCACTTGAGGCAAAGGGGTTGCGGAACACCTTTCACATTGAGTTCTCTTTGAAGATCTTCATCCATTAATGTAAGCGAAGACACATCATCGAAAAAGGCGTACGTGTCAACTTCTACACCATTACCATGTAAAGTGACAGGAAGGAGCCGAAAACTAGCAACATGGTCTTCTTCAGTATGTGCATAACATGTTGCATCAACGGTCGCCAACTGCTGCTATGAAGCTGTCGATGTTGTTTGTTGCTTTGCAATATACACTTTGTGCAACAATAGATGATGAGCACATCGACAATTATAAGTTTCACAAATGGAGTTGCTCAAAGGAATGCGGTTTAAGACAACGCTTGTATAGGGAATGTTCCCTTACGATCATCCACTTGTCCGAACGGCTAAGCTAATTTGAAGCGCTGCACGAGCTTACTACCTCGTATTTAAAGAGCCACGCTTGCTTTGTTTCGCGGCAATACTAGGTATTATGACAACGTTCACCTCTTCGGCTAATTTAAGAGTCAATTACTGAAATTTTCCAGATTAAAGTGCGTGGAAGATAGTTTCTGTATACGCAAAAAGGTAGGTAGCAAATCCGGCAATTTACAAACCAACTCCTGCTCTAACTCCTAATTATTAAGCTGCTAGGTCAGTGACGATGCCTTAATTGTGGCACAAATATTTTGCACTTCGATGGCAAAATCAACAATTGATTCGAGCTTGCTTTCTTTTGGAGGGGATAGGTCCCTAATCTAAGCTAGCAGACCATCTATAATTAGTTCGGATCGACCGAAGTTCATTTCTAAAGTAGAAATAATTCGCGGTACGCACGAGGCGTGAAATATTAAATTTTGTACTGCATTACGCGCAGGTTCTTCCACAGCTTGTCGCAGACGCAAAAGATTCTCAGCGTCAGAGAATCCACACAGTTGCGTTGATTAGTCATATGATGCCTTGAAAAAAAGCCACTCTTCAGGCTTACCAGTAAACTTAGGAAGTTTTTTACATAAACCCTTTCGAGAGGCTATTTGCTCAGTTGTAAGTCTAAAAGTTGTATAAGTGCTATTTGTAAAATTCCATCATCTTAAATCGAGTGCTTATTTTGTACATGTGTATATATATGTATTTCTACACTTCTTCTTCTTTCATTGGCTCGATAACCGCCTATGCGATTTTGGCCGAGCTTAGCACAGCACGCCAGTTATTTCTCTCTTTCGCTAACTGGCGCCAGTTGGAAATACCAAGCGTACCAAGTCCCTTACCGCCTGGTCTTTCCAACGCAGAGGAGGCCTCCCTTTTCCTCTGCTACCAACGGCGGATACCGCGTCGAATACTTTCAGAGCTGGGGCGCTTTCATCCATTCGAACGACATGACCAAGCCAGCGAAGCCGCTGGATCTTAATTCGCTGCACTATATCTATGTCGTTATAAAGCTCGTACAGCTCATCGTTCCATCTTCTACGGTATTCGCCATCGCAAAGGCGTAAAGGCCCATAAATCTTTCAGAAAATCTTTCTCTCGAACACTCCCAGAGCCTTCTCATCAGATATCTTCATCGTCCATGCTTCTGCGCCATACATTAGGACGGGCATAATGAGAGACTTATAGAGCGTAATTTTTGTCCGTCGAGAGAGGACTTTACTGCTCAGTTGCCTACTCAGTCCGAAGTAGCACTTGTTGGCAAGAGTGATCCTCCTTTGAATTTCGAGACTGACATTATTATTGATGTTAATGCTGGTTCCTTCATCTTGCCCTCGTTCACCTCCAGACCCATTCGCTTTGCTTCTATATCCAGTTTGGAGAAGGCAGAACTGACTGCGCGGTTGTTAAGGCCGATGATGTCAATGTCATAGGCGTACGCCAGCAGCTCTACACTCTTATAAAAGAAAGTGCCTGACCGATTTAGTTCTGCGACTCGAATTATCTTCTCCAGCATAAGGTTAAAAAAGTCAGACGACAAAGAGTCACCCTGTCTGAAACCTCGTTTGGTATCAAACGGCTCGGAGAGGTCCTTTCCAATCCTGAAAAGTCGTGCGTGTCGATTCTTCTTTCTTTGGTCTTTTCCAAGATCTGGCGCACTGTGAATATCTGGTCGATAGTAGATTTACCAGGCCTAAAGCCACACTGATAAGGTCCAATCAGTTCATTGACGGTGGGCTTTAGTCTCTCACACAATACGCTCGACAGAACCTTCTATGCAATATTAAGAAGGCTGATACCACGATAGTTGGCGCGAATTGCAGTATCACCCTTCTTATGGATTGGGCAAAGTACACTTAGATTCCAATCAGTAGGCATGCATTCGTCCGACCTTACTCTACAGATAAGCTGGTGCATGCGCTTTACCAACTCTTCTCCACCGTATTTGAATAACTCAGCTGACAGCCCGTCAGCCGTGCTATTGCTATACGGATTTCATCGCAGTCGGGTTACGGAACATGAATTCCGTCTTCATTGATTGGGGTTTCGGGATCATCATCTTCTCCAAGGTGGTCTCTGTCACTACCACTAAGTAGTGTGGAGAAGTGCTCCCTCCATAAACTTAGTATATTCAAAACGTCAGTTACCAGGTCGCCGTTGTCGTTCTTACATGAGTTTGCCCCGGTCTTAAAACCTTCTGTTAGCCGTCGTAATTTCTGAAAGAATTTTCGGGCGCTTTTCCTGTCGGCCAGCATTTCAAGCTCTTCGCACTCACGCATTTTGGCCTTTCTCTTCTTCTCTCGAAAAATGCGTCTCGCTTCCTTCTTCAACTCACGATATCTCACCCGCAAGGCTCGCGTTGCGCCCGATCGCAACGTGGCCCTGTAGGCAGCATCTTTCCGTTCCGTGGCAACGCGACATTCCTCATCGTACCAGTCATTTTTCCGGGCTCGCTGAAAACCAATAGATTGTTCAGCGGCGGTACGTAAAGAGCAAGAGATGTGGTTCCATTGCTCTGAAATATCGCTGTGTTGATTAGAGCTCTCAGAGAGCAGGAGTGCGAGTCGAGTAGCGAAGTGCATGGCTGTCTGTTGTGATTGCAACTTTCCGACGTCGAGCTTTCCTTGTGTGCCTTTCCGCACGCTTTTTGGCGCGCAGAGGCGCGTGCGTATCTTGGCTGCGACAAGATAATGGTCCGAGTCGATGTTGGCTCCTCGGATCGTGCGCACATCTAGGACTGGAAGCGTGCCTTCCGTCTATCACAACATGGTCGATTTGCTTTCGTGTCTTACCTATGCTGGAACCTGGTACTACAGACATCCATGTTTCGGGCCCCGGCGAAGTCGATCAGTCTCAATCCGTTATCAGACGTTTCCTCGTGGAGACAGAATTTTCCGACTGTGGAACCAAAGATGCCCTCCTTGCCAACCTTGGCATTAAAATCGCCTAGCACGATTTTTATATTGCGCTCCTTTACATGGCAGCTGTAGTATACGTCGCAAGGGCCTACCGTTTTCCTCCCTTGCCCCGTCCATCGCATTTCTTGGATAGCGGTGATGTCAGCCTTCGCTCTACTGAGGACATCTGCCAGCCGGGCAGAGGCACCTTCCCAATTAAGGGTTCGGACATTCCAGGTGCATGCCCTCAAATCATGGTCCTTAAAATGTTTTCCGTGGTCGTCATCTAAAAAGGGGGGTCCTATCCGAGGCTTTGCTTTGCTTTTCATTAGAAGTTGTTTTGGCGGGTTCCAAGCCCTGCGCACAACCCATTGCTGGGGGTTGAAATTTTAAATTCGTTTATATAGCGAGCCGCTTGCTCCAAGACAGACGTCTGCTTGCAGACGCACCTCCTGGTGAACAGACGCTGCGGACTTTAGTGAACCCTTAAACCGAATATGTCGGAGTGGGAATGTAATAGCGGTGCACAAGTTTATAGTGGCAGAGATTGTCGACGAAGTCATACTTGGTTTGGACTTCCTAAGGAGCCAAGGAATAAAGATCGACTTAGGCAGACAGATGATGATGACCACTTCACTTTGAGTATGATAGTCTGTTGAGCAGCAAGCGAGTGGTCCTCGAAGGAAGTTCTGACTGTGATTTTGGCTATCGAATATTGGAAGCAATACCAGCAGATGGTGGGGAAACAAAGAAGAGGAAGTGCCGGCAGCAATATCGACCTTTGAAAGTCGGTACACGGTTAACCAAAGAGCAGATGGCAACAAAAAGTTCAATCGCAAAAGCATATTGGGCGCAGTTGAACAACTTAATATTAATATCAGGATGTCTCAAAGAATTCCACAATGGACCAAAAGGAGGACATTTGGGAATCACGAAGACCATGGAGCAAATCAATCAGATGTTCATCGCAGCTTAAGGACCGAAATATAAAAGCCATGGCTAGATGAGGCAGTATAATGCTGGAGCGCCACTCGATTATTAACGAAGAAACCAAAACGATAAGGGAGGTATTCAGTCACAATTGGTTTGCAAGATATGATATACCAATAGAACTGCCCAGGAAGAAATTTAAGCTATATTTCAAGAGATGTACCAAATAATGGGTATCTGGAAAACTCGTGCAACAGCGCTTCATCCTCAATCAGATGGCATGGTGGAACGATTTAACCGGACCTTGGTAGACCATTTGAGAAAGGTAGTGGACAAATATCAGAAAGAGGGCGATGTCCATATACCATTGTTACCAAGGGGATATCGTTCAGCAGTACACGAAACGACGAGTAAAAGTCCAGCAAAAGTAATTTTTGGTAGTGAACTTCAATTGCCAAGTGATCTGAAGTTCGGAGTAAGTGGCGATGCGCAGAAGAACGTCAGGGAAACGTCAAACATCCTGAAAGAGAGTTGCAAGAAGTGCAAGATCTGTTATGGAGCGTCTGCAAATTATGACTGACAAAATGAAGGCAAGGTATGACAAGCGGCCACAGCGGCCACATCAAACTTCTCATTAAATACATCTGCCGTTCGGAGTCGGCACAAAACTGTAGGTCCTTCCAATTATGGCATAATATAAAAAACGCACACCACAAATGGTAAGAGAGCTCGGCCAAACACTGAGCTATATAGTGTAAACGCCAAAATTACATATATCCGCGAATCAATGAGCGTTTTTAATTGTTGAAAATTATTTGTAAGTAAATAAAGTTAGCGGTAAGATAATTCCAGCGAGTTTTATTTAACAATCCAATGGTCGAACATGATGGATTTTGGATATCATCGTCGTTTCAGGGTAAACACGTAACAATAATATCACAAAATTTCAACTTTGATTGCGTCAGGCAAACAAGCTGAAGTTGTAGAAAAAAAAAAGTGTGAAAGTTAGGTCACGTTCACATTATTCCTTCGCTTCTAATCTGTTAACGGATTTTGTCTGGCTGACCTTTTTATTTCATTTCACAACATGAGCTTTCACAGTCGTATGTAGTACCAATCATTGAAAATAAACATAAAGCATATTTTTTGAAGCATGGATAATTATTACCATCAACTTTTTCCAAAATTCAACGCCGTTCCCGTTTTATCCCTGGGGAAAGTTTTTCGAAGTTTCACATCGCATGTAAGTGGATTTTGAAAAAATTCGATTTCGTGGTTTATAGGTCTTTTCACTGTTTGTCAATGCTTTGCAAGAACACTTGAAATATTTCCTCAAAGTCTTCCAGATTTAATATATCATCTTTTTTAAATCTTTCATAAGTGCTTGGCCGATTCGATAAGTCGAGTTACTTAATTTTTTATTTATTTTATTAAGATATCATATGAAGGTGTACATGAAAGATTTTAAGTTTT
Organism: Philophylla caesio; assembly: GCA_963971545.1. NCBI lineage: Eukaryota > Metazoa > Arthropoda > Insecta > Diptera > Tephritidae > Philophylla > Philophylla caesio. The sequence goes on from OZ020606.1 coordinate 64,057,599, forward strand.
TTAAATGCATCAATAGGTGTGAATTACAAAATTTGTTAAAATTGATACAAACTTAAATCTTACAATAATTAATTACAATAACGATAGATGCTTATGACTATTTTAAGGTTTGAGTTACAGTCAGGAGACAGATGATCACTTTAGAAAAAACTTTTTTTATGATTAAGATTTTGATTGCCCTGACTGAGATTCGAACCTTGAACTCACCGGCGTATCGAGTTATAGCACGCGCCGAAACCAACTCCACCACAGCGGCCATTAAACTGTTTACCGTGTAAATATAATCGTGAATTACTTTCCTGTAGCTACCCCCAACCAAAGCAGTTTTTACAAATTGTGATATGGAATTCCAGAGACTCTTAGCATTAATGAAGAACAGCCTTGACGAAGACAAATAGGTGTATTTAGGAATAACCAGACTTTGATGTCTCCTTGACCTAGTAAATTGTAGTTTTCATAAAGATATTTAGGAGTTTTATATTTTATGAGCTTGAACATGAATATACAATTTCTTGCCGCAAGGTAATTTAATATATCACATCCGAAAAGTTTGGATTCTTAAAAAGATACCGACATTTTTAACCTACGTAAAACAACATAGACAAAGCTAACAACTTTATTAATGTGGTCGGAACATGTCAACATTGAATTCACAACAAAGCCTAAGTTTTTTATTTTTTCGGTAATCATTATTACGCTATTGCCAATACTAAGTTTTGGAATATTCTCCAAATATACTTTACTGTTACTAACGGGCAACACATAGCAGCATTCAAACGCAGACAATTATCCTGCATTGGCATGGACATTCACATACTGACAAACAGAGAATACATCGTTGACAAAAAGACTAAACAAGAGGCGCCGAGAACATAACCTGGCGGAACACCAGAGGCAACAGCACAGGATGCGGACGAGGAAGCTTTGCAAGTCACCTTCTGAGTTCTTCCTGAATGGTAACTAGTCATAAGTTTTACAGTGGTATCAGAGAACCCATAATAATGTTTAAGCTTTTTGCAAAGAAGGTCGTGCTTTACCGTAGCACAGCTATGCTTAGGTCTAAACCCTGATTGCAACGGAGAAAGTAGATTATTTTGTTGGACAAATGCGGAGATTTGTGCTGCCGTTAGGTATTCACACACTTTACAAAAGGCTTGTAAAATGCTAATCGGTCTATAGTCACTTGAGTTGGTGGCAACATTCTTCTTAGCAACAGGAACAATCAAAGCCTTTTTCCACTCTGTTGCGAAACATGCCGTTGTGAAGCAGTGATTGATGATGTGTGTTAGAGCTCTCAAAATGAATGACAGAACAAGCTTTACAAACCTCAAAGATATCCCATCCGCACCGATTGCAGTGGACTTTATCGTCATCAAAGATCTTAAAACATCAGCTTCTGTTACTCCATTAAATTTGAAATTTTTCTTCTAAATCGAAATGGTTAACTAAATTTTGGAGGGGAGGAATATAGCTGTCCTTAATTTAGCTAGTAAAGTATTCATTTAGCACGTTGGGGTAAATTTTTCATTCAGATCTGAGTTCTCCATGTACATTCAAGGTTTTTAATTGCGCCATAAACCTTTAGAAGGTAGAGACGGATTCTTTTTAAAATTGCTATAAACTCGCTTTGCATATTTTATAATGGCTGTAGCTTTACTTCCTCAATTGCTTTATCTACACTCTCAACGAACCAACAGTTAATCCAGTTAACATTTAATATATCGACATTCAAATAACTAATATTAATATACTTCAAATCACGATACATAAAGGTTACACTATCAACAGGACTGTTAAACGATACATGTATTCCGTATCAGAATGATTTGACACAGCTTTAGGTTTTATTCTGATCTGCAATAAATTGCAACACCTCCACTTCTCTTGGTTGATCTGTCATGCCCTATAACATTAAAGTGTGGGATACTATAATACAAGTCCGAAACATTTATATTAAACCACGTTTCTGAAACGCAAATGACATCAACTCCTGATTGTCCAAAAATATGTCTAACGTAGTCCATTTTATCAACATTCAGACTTCGCGCATTAAAATGTACAACGTTAAGTCCATTTGACTGTTGGCATAAGATATCTATTAGAATTTTGTGGTTTTCATTAATGCTTGAGTCTGATTTCCTATTGGGAGATGGAAAGGGGTCAACTACAAATTGCAGCAAGAACAAAAAAAATGAAACACAACAAAACCATAACTGATTGCAATTAAATAAACTAGAGAAAAAACTACGGTAAAAGATGAACATTTAAGAAAGAAATAAAGTAATATAGCCATACTCATGGTTTCACATTTCTATTCCACGATGTGATTTAAAAAATTTCCTCTGAAAGTTAATTAGTGTGCTCCCAATTTCACAAATTTCTTCGTATATCAGGTCATCCCTGTCACACATATCGGTTATCGTTGTGGCAATTCACAAACAGCTGTTGTTGAAATTTCCCTTTCGAATTCTGCTATGTATGTATGTATGCTTTTTGAGGAGTCATCAGCAACACACTTAAAAATACGCATATTTCAAAGAATAACTAATACAGAAATGTCATAAATGGCTTCTACAAACATCAAAGAATATTTAAAAAAATATTCCAATCGAAAATAATTAAACATTCACACACTTGTTGTCATTTACTTTTCATTACACATACAACCAAGCATTCGGATTCAATTTACAAAAATGTATGCGAATGTGAAATTGGGAGCACCAAACATGTGATTTCAAACCGAATCCACAGCGAAATTTGTGAATGTGAAACTGGGAGCACGGCTGATAACAATATAAGGCATATAGGCAAATAAGGAAACAAAAAATAGATAGGAAAAATATAGCAAAGAGAGGGAGAGAGAAAACATCTATCTAACTTATTTTCTATACTCGCATTATTTATAAGCATACAGTACAAAACGGAGTCATACAAAATAAACATACTTAAGTGCAATTGTTCTTAAATTCTAGTGCCAATAAGAGCATTACCCTCTACTCTCATGCAAGTAAATATTACCATATCCAGGCAACTCAATATCGGAAAGCACAAGCGATTATTTTTATTCTTGCTGAACAAAGAGACAGCTCTTAAGAGTTGATTGCGGTTTTTGGAAGAGAAAAGCTTCACTATAATTGGGGAAGCACTACTTGACTTTTGTTCGTTGCTTTTTAATTTTCGCAAACGAAAAGCATCACGTACAGGTGGAGGTTTGTGCTGAGCTACACTACACACCTTTGTAAATATTCCAGTCAAACACTCACCAGCTGTTTAGGGAATCCCGTTGTTAATAACATCCGTGGCGACAGCACTGCTTTCAAGTGCAGTGAGCTGAACCTTGGTAGCAGAAAGCTCAAAGCGTAAAAAGAGAACAACGTCGTATGCATTCTCAACCACATTGACTCTCTTCTCTACGACTGAAATTTTTCTTAAAATTTTCCGTTTCAGCAGCCAGCCCACCAATCCTCTGCATCACCCTTTCCTCTGATTTCTCCAGAACCGCAGTCAACTGTGCAATGATAGCGTCTCTTTGTTCTTCTAATTTCTTCTCTATCCTGTCAAACGCAGTTGATGCCAGAGTGAGGGGAGTTATAAGTAGAGATGTAGGATTTATCACTGGATTTTTCTTGTTGATGACATTATGATGATTTAAAGTGAAGCAAACTCTAATACAAACCAGGCAGTATATATTTAGAGCCAGCAATAGAAGCTTGCACGCACGTCGGTAAATCGAGATTTATGAAGGTAAATTTCGCAAAAATACCGAGGAATAACGCCAAGACTTATTAGCCTTGCTCAATTGACATTCTCAATCTAATCGATTTTGTCCGACAATATGCTTATCAACGACGTACAATTGTCTTAAGTTAAGATGATAAGAACTCGCACACATTGTCTTAAAGCTCAAAAGGTGTCTTGATAATTTTTTCGGAACTTAACCAGCGTACATTGATATGCAAAAGCAAATCTTCTTGTTCTGCATTTACTTCTTTAAAATACAATTTTCGTTTTCTTAGTGTCAATAAATATTTCCCACCCTTAGCGAATTTACAATTTTTAAAGACTTTTCAATGTCATCACAAATATTTCAATTTTTAGAAGAAAGTGCTTGTTGGTAAATGAGGCAATCTATGGTAGGAACATTAATATTATTTTTTAATAGCTGCCCTGCAAATCCGTTCGATTTCCCTATCATGACTTTTGCACCATCTGTGCAAACTGACGAGATTTTTAGCCTAAAATGCTAACAAAATAATGAAACGCTTAATGCATTATATATTGCTTCTCTATTTGTATTGCTGTGCAGGGGTTTTGAAGCAAATAAATACAGGTTCGTATCATAGCTCGAATAACACTGTAATGGCACAGGGTATAATTACCCTTAACCAGTACGTACTTAATTGCAACTCTAGCTCATCTATTACATTCCAAAAGTCTACAATAAGTAATCGCAGCTTACTTTAAGTCAAAAAAATTTTAAATAATACGAAGGCATATACGAAGGCGATAAAAGCCGCCTCATTCAATTCAATTGTGGACGCGGTCGCAACCTAACGCCTATCAATAACTTACCAACTTTAGTTCAATAAAATTGTCCATTATTAATTAATTAATATATTATTTTACCAATATTAAACAATAAAACTTATTTAAAAGAAAATTGTGTTGCAATTCGAGAAGGCGCCGAGGGTCATTGGCGTTATTTTCATATAGAAAGAAGGCCTGAAAAAATTGCTGAAGCAGCGTAAAATTTGGAAACTTAAAAAATCCAAAAAAAAAATTTTTTTAAATCCAAAAAATATTAAAACTGTAAAACAAAAAAAATATGAAATCTTTAAAAGCCGACAAATGGGAAAAAATATATGTAGGAACTTTAGGTTTTATTCTGATCTGCAATAAATTGCAACACCTCCACTTCTCTTGGTTGATCTGTCATGCCCTATAACATTAAAGTGTGGGATACTATAATACAAGTCCGAAACATTTATATTAAACCACGTTTCTGAAACGCAAATGACATCAACTCCTGATTGTCCAAAAATATGTCTAACGTAGTCCATTTTATCAACATTCAGACTTCGCGCATTAAAATGTACAACGTTAAGTCCATTTGACTGTTGGCATAAGATATCTATTAGAATTTTGTGGTTTTCATTAATGCTTGAGTCTGATTTCCTATTGGGAGATGGAAAGGGGTCAACTACAAATTGCAGCAAGAACAAAAAAAATGAAACACAACAAAACCATAACTGATTGCAATTAAATAAACTAGAGAAAAAACTACGGTAAAAGATGAACATTTAAGAAAGAAATAAAGTAATATAGCCATACTCATGGTTTCACATTTCTATTCCACGATGTGATTTAAAAAATTTCCTCTGAAAGTTAATTAGTGTGCTCCCAATTTCACAAATTTCTTCGTATATCAGGTCATCCCTGTCACACATATCGGTTATCGTTGTGGCAATTCACAAACAGCTGTTGTTGAAATTTCCCTTTCGAATTCTGCTATGTATGTATGTATGCTTTTTGAGGAGTCATCAGCAACACACTTAAAAATACGCATATTTCAAAGAATAACTAATACAGAAATGTCATAAATGGCTTCTACAAACATCAAAGAATATTTAAAAAAATATTCCAATCGAAAATAATTAAACATTCACACACTTGTTGTCATTTACTTTTCATTACACATACAACCAAGCATTCGGATTCAATTTACAAAAATGTATGCGAATGTGAAATTGGGAGCACCAAACATGTGATTTCAAACCGAATCCACAGCGAAATTTGTGAATGTGAAACTGGGAGCACGGCTGATAACAATATAAGGCATATAGGCAAATAAGGAAACAAAAAATAGATAGGAAAAATATAGCAAAGAGAGGGAGAGAGAAAACATCTATCTAACTTATTTTCTATACTCGCATTATTTATAAGCATACAGTACAAAACGGAGTCATACAAAATAAACATACTTAAGTGCAATTGTTCTTAAATTCTAGTGCCAATAAGAGCATTACCCTCTACTCTCATGCAAGTAAATATTACCATATCCAGGCAACTCAATATCGGAAAGCACAAGCGATTATTTTTATTCTTGCTGAACAAAGAGACAGCTCTTAAGAGTTGATTGCGGTTTTTGGAAGAGAAAAGCTTCACTATAATTGGGGAAGCACTACTTGACTTTTGTTCGTTGCTTTTTAATTTTCGCAAACGAAAAGCATCACGTACAGGTGGAGGTTTGTGCTGAGCTACACTACACACCTTTGTAAATATTCCAGTCAAACACTCACCAGCTGTTTAGGGAATCCCGTTGTTAATAACATCCGTGGCGACAGCACTGCTTTCAAGTGCAGTGAGCTGAACCTTGGTAGCAGAAAGCTCAAAGCGTAAAAAGAGAACAACGTCGTATGCATTCTCAACCACATTGACTCTCTTCTCTACGACTGAAATTTTTCTTAAAATTTTCCGTTTCAGCAGCCAGCCCACCAATCCTCTGCATCACCCTTTCCTCTGATTTCTCCAGAACCGCAGTCAACTGTGCAATGATAGCGTCTCTTTGTTCTTCTAATTTCTTCTCTATCCTGTCAAACGCAGTTGATGCCAGAGTGAGGGGAGTTATAAGTAGAGATGTAGGATTTATCACTGGATTTTTCTTGTTGATGACATTATGATGATTTAAAGTGAAGCAAACTCTAATACAAACCAGGCAGTATATATTTAGAGCCAGCAATAGAAGCTTGCACGCACGTCGGTAAATCGAGATTTATGAAGGTAAATTTCGCAAAAATACCGAGGAATAACGCCAAGACTTATTAGCCTTGCTCAATTGACATTCTCAATCTAATCGATTTTGTCCGACAATATGCTTATCAACGACGTACAATTGTCTTAAGTTAAGATGATAAGAACTCGCACACATTGTCTTAAAGCTCAAAAGGTGTCTTGATAATTTTTTCGGAACTTAACCAGCGTACATTGATATGCAAAAGCAAATCTTCTTGTTCTGCATTTACTTCTTTAAAATACAATTTTCGTTTTCTTAGTGTCAATAAATATTTCCCACCCTTAGCGAATTTACAATTTTTAAAGACTTTTCAATGTCATCACAAATATTTCAATTTTTAGAAGAAAGTGCTTGTTGGTAAATGAGGCAATCTATGGTAGGAACATTAATATTATTTTTTAATAGCTGCCCTGCAAATCCGTTCGATTTCCCTATCATGACTTTTGCACCATCTGTGCAAACTGACGAGATTTTTAGCCTAAAATGCTAACAAAATAATGAAACGCTTAATGCATTATATATTGCTTCTCTATTTGTATTGCTGTGCAGGGGTTTTGAAGCAAATAAATACAGGTTCGTATCATAGCTCGAATAACACTGTAATGGCACAGGGTATAATTACCCTTAACCAGTACGTACTTAATTGCAACTCTAGCTCATCTATTACATTCCAAAAGTCTACAATAAGTAATCGCAGCTTACTTTAAGTCAAAAAAATTTTAAATAATACGAAGGCATATACGAAGGCGATAAAAGCCGCCTCATTCAATTCAATTGTGGACGCGGTCGCAACCTAACGCCTATCAATAACTTACCAACTTTAGTTCAATAAAATTGTCCATTATTAATTAATTAATATATTATTTTACCAATATTAAACAATAAAACTTATTTAAAAGAAAATTGTGTTGCAATTCGAGAAGGCGCCGAGGGTCATTGGCGTTATTTTCATATAGAAAGAAGGCCTGAAAAAATTGCTGAAGCAGCGTAAAATTTGGAAACTTAAAAAATCCAAAAAAAAAATTTTTTTAAATCCAAAAAATATTAAAACTGTAAAACAAAAAAAATATGAAATCTTTAAAAGCCGACAAATGGGAAAAAATATATGTAGGAACTTTCTAGATTGCATTATTGCATTATTACTTACATATGTACGAACTTTCTAGATTGCATTAAAAGTGTTGTTGGTGCACAATGAGTTTCAAATTCAAAAAAACGAACTAAAATTTTTAACTTTTTTTTTACTATTTAAAAATTTGAAAAAAAAAACAAATGAACTCAAATTAGCTTTATAAAATATATCGCTAGAGCTAGCGATGAAAAAAATAATTACAAAAAAAAACTTTCACAATAATTAATAAATTAAAAGCATTTTAAGCATTGTACGAGCCGGTACTCGAAAAAATAATTAAAAACATTTTAACAATTTCAAAAAAAAGGAAAAAAAACCATATTGTGAATAAAAACCAACGAAATGAAAAACGAAAACCACATTTCAACAACAATAATTATACCGATTTTGCTAAACGCGTTGAAGAACTGTCCGACTCTCTAGAGCGAGCGCTCTCTAATTATTGAGAGAATAAGTCAACAAAAAGCTCACGAAATGGCTGTTGAGCAAACCGTTAACGTTTGTTGATTAAATGCCAAATCGGACCTAATCAAGACGTGGTAACTTTCGGGGACATAATACTTACAACCCAGGTCACAGTTTTAACTGTTACATGAATAATAGACCTTTCGCAAACAATAATTTCACCAGCAATGGCAATTAAAGTTTTCGACCCGCTAATGGGAACCGTTACCAAAGTGGCAGCAACAATAGCAATAATAATAATAGCCGTGCAAGCAACAACAATAGAAACAGTAGGTTCCCAAACAATAGGGGTAGGAACGCAAACGTACTTCCTTTAAATGCTCTGGCCCCTCAGGAGCCAACCCGGGGGAGTAGGAAATTGACAACTAACCGATTTCTCTACAGCAACTGTCTTAACTTGAATTACTCTGACTTTATTCAATTAAAATTTACCGGATCTAACAAATTATGTACGTTTTTAGTCGATACGCAAGCCGGCATTTCTTTAATCAAAACTTCTAGTTTAAACAAGCATTTTTCAATCAATACAAATGATGTTATCCGCATTACTGGTGTCACTTCTAATACTGTTTCTACTTTAGGTAAAACCACAGCAAATTAAAAATGTTTGAACTTTTTTATAAGACATAATTTCCATGTGGTGAATGACGATTTTAATATTCCATCTGATGGTATACTAGGTAAAAACAAATTTCAAGCAATAACGCAAGCAAATTACTCCACTTAAGTCTAGAATATGCAGATATAAGATAACGCAATACCTAGCGCAGCTGACATACAGACAGGAAATCCTACACCTCACACGCGCATACCAAAGGTAGCTTGCGCAACACCTAGCGCAGCTGACATACAGACAAGAAATCCTACACCCCACACGCGCATACCAAAAGTTGACCAGACAACAGAGCAGCGACTGCCTAATCAGCAAAACACCTTACAGCACACGGGCTTGGCTTACTTTTAAGACAACATTGTAAATTAAGTTTAAGAACTTATGTACGTTGATGAATAAAGTTCGGCATTAGCCGAAACACATATTTTTTCGTAAAAACCCTACCGTGAAGTTTAATTGGCGCCCAACGTGGGGCCCAGCGGGAAGTGCAAACTAAACGAAGTGTTCAAAGGCTCCTTAGGCCTTAGACGAAGTGTTAAAAAGGCTCCTGAAAAAAACAGCAGGACATCTTCTTTCATCGATAAAGGATAAGGGCTCCTTGACCAAATAAACAAGCAGCAAGTCCTACGCGTCTGGCAACACATCAAAACCAGTGAAGAACGCCTAGGTCTATAGACGCAAGGCGTGGGCGGATTAAGGATCCTGAGTCATCGTTGGAAAGGCGAACAAAAGGGAATCATCCTAGCCGTCACTTCACTATGGAAGTCTACTTTATTTTGTAAGTTCACTAATATTTTTAAGTGAATGCATGAGGGAATATAAAATCCTGAATTGTGAAAAAATAGTAGAATTTTTATCCAGTGAGATAGTTGAAAAACACAACGCAAACGTGTTTTATGCAAAGAAAAATTTTGAAAATATAATTTTACATTTTGTGGAAAATTTTTTTTTAAATTAAATAAGGAAGATAATATTAGTTTTTTGTTGTTTTTTTACTCCGACAAAGTTGAAAGTGGATGTATTTTGGAACGATTTTCCGTCGATCCTTGTCAAATTTGGTTTTGAAAAATAACACTGAAGATGGCATAACGCCGAAACCGGTTTGTTTCAGAACCAAATTTGACGAGGATCGACGGAAAATCGTTCTAAAATACATCAAGATAATATTAAGCTTACTGCACTACTGATATAAACTGAATAATTACGACCAATAAGTGTTTTGTGCTAAGAAATTAAAATAGGAAAATAAATAATATTTTAATAGTGATTAATATGTAATAACTAGCGTATTCAAAAATGCCTGGCGATATCAGACCTACAATCCTCAGAGCTCCTATCCTTGCCACCGGCACCGCCAGCACTGCCAGCACCAGTAGCACTTCAATGACAGGATTAGAAGACACAATACGAAGAATAGTGAAAAATGTTTTCCAAAGTAAAGGTAGTAACCTAGTGAACAATATAGTAAACCACAACCATGAGTTTCTTAATTTAAGGGACGAACCATTAGTTGCTCCAAGAAGCGCAGACTCGGATCGTATACCCGAAATAACCAGGACTATTAGGGAATTTTCAGGGAATCCTAGTCAGTTTAGTTCTTGGAGAAAAAGCGTTGAAAGACTCATAGAGTACTATGGACAGTCACAGGGAACGTCAAAATACTTCGGTATACTGATAGCTATCAGAAATAAAATTGTAGGACATGCGGACGAGGTATTGGAATCCTATAGTATGCAGGAAAGTCCAGATGCCATTAAGGTCCTCACAAACATGTTTAGAAAAAAAGCAAGATATGCTTTTATAAACGGACTTAACGACGATTACCATTCGTGATTTTACCAGCAGATCTATTCGGACCTTTCTTTAATATTGAACAAGATAGCCTGTATGCAGGAAAGTCCAGATGCCATTAAGGTCCTCACAAACATGTTTAGAAAAAAAGCAAGAGATGCTTTTATAAACGGACTTAACGGCGATATGCCAAGACTCTTAGCAGTAAAAGAACCTAAAGACCTTCCACATTCACTGCATTTGTGCGAAATCCTTGAGAACCAAATACATTTTTCCCCTCACAACAAATCAAATAGATCAGCAATATCAGCTCCTGCTAAATTAAATGGACAAATCAATATTTCCTTAAATCCGCGAGCACACTACAATGTCCCCGCACTATATTATCCACAACCAATCCCCCCCCCGTTACCTTCAAGGAATATACCACTATTTCAACAAAGAACTCAACCTACACAATTTGGTTGGAATACGCAACGACCTATTCAACCTTACCCTACATTTGGTCAACCATCAGGTCAGCCACGACTTTTCCAACCATTCCCCCTAGATCAAAGCTAATTATACACCTCGACCAGTGGCCGCAAAGCCATTACCAAAACCGGAACCTATGGACGTCGATCGTTCAATGCAATCTAGAGCTATTAATTACATGAACAGACCAACAGCAAATAAAACAGCTGAAAAAAGACCATCAAACACCTCTAACCAGATACCATATAAGTCCCAAAGGAATTTTCATATTCAAAGCAAAACAGAACAGCAGGAAGGACACCAATAAGACCATGATCAACAATGGACGCCCACAACGGACGAATATGAGACCGCACTAAATTATGAAAACAATTCACAATTCTCTCAGGAAAACGAACAAACTCCATCCGACTTTACTGGCATTCATTTTTTAGAATGACATGTTCTTTGTTACCGTACATAGAGTGCAAGACGAAGAAAGGGGAAATTCTCAAAGTAATTTTAGATACTGGCTCCAGTAAGAATTACATCCAACCACATCTTGTTCCAAAACCACTCCTTTATGACCAGCCTTTTTTCGCAAACTCAATAGCCGGTAAAGTGGAAATCACTCAGCACACTTTAGTAAACCTCTTTGGTGAAAAGGATACAAATTTAAAATTATTTCTCCTTCCAACTTTAAACTCCTTTCACGGTATCTTGGGCAACGACAGCCTAAGAGACTTGTCCGCCGTAATAAATATCCACGACAATACGCTTAAAATTGGCAATGATACAATCATTAAAATCAAACAAAAATTATCAACAGACGTTAACAAAATTGACATTCGAACTGAACACATGACCTTTCAACAGAAACAAGCCATAAATTATTTAACAGGAAAATACCCAAAGTTATTTTCAGAACTAAACGCAAAACTTACTTATACGACCACCGCCGTCGGGGAAATTAAAACCTCATAAAGAACGCACCAGTCGTTTTCCAACGTGCCCTGGATGACATATTAAGGGACCATATAGGAAAAATTTGTTTCGTCTACATAGACGATATAATAGTGCTTGGTAAGGATGAACGTAGCCATTTAGAGAACTCAGAAGTTATTTTCCAAACACTTGAAAATGCCCGAATGAAAGTACAATTAGACAAGTGTGAATTTTTCAAAGCCGAGGTAGAATTTTTAGGCTTCATAGTTTCACAAAAGGGTATAAAGACGAATCCTGCGAGAGTAAAAGCCATCCAAGGATTTTCACATCCAAGGCATTAAAAGATCTAAGATCATTCCTGGGATTATCCGGTTATTATCGACGTTTTATCCGTGACTATGCTAAATTAGCAAAACCATTAACTTCACTCCTTAGAGGAGAAGATGGACGAGTTCCAAAAACAGCCTCAAGTAAAAAGATAATTATACTCAACGACAATGCAAAACAAGGTTTCAATCAAATCAAAAGTTCACTAATATCAGAGGACGTTATACTCATATACCCAGATTTCACCAAAGAATTCCACCTTACGACTGACGCTTCGAGTTACGCTCTAGGTGCTGTTTTAGATGGATATGGACACCAATTACATTCATATCAAGATCCTTATCAAAGACAGAAGAGAATTACGCCGCAAATGAAAAGGAAATGTTGGCGATAATTTGGGCACTGAATACGTTAAGGAATTACCTCTAAGGTTCAGCCAAAGTTATAATTCACACCGACCACCAGCCTCTTACATTCGCTTTAAGTAATAAAAACCATAATGGAAAGATGAAAAGATGGAAATGCATCTTAGAGGAGTATAATTACGAACTGAGGTATAAACCGGGTAAAACAAATATAGTTGCAGACGCCCTTTCTAGACCCCCAAAATCTGAAATAAACAACCGACCATAGTGACGAAAGCTCCGCTCACATCCTCATCCTGCTTCAGAAGCTCCGATTAACGCATTTAAAAATCAGTTATTCATACTAACAGGAAATGAAAACAACTACACTTTTGAACTCCCTTTCCCTAGTTATCACAGACATACCATAACTTAAACTGATTACACCACGCAAGACTTAATTGGTATTTTTAAACGACGGTTAGATCCAGCTCTTGTTAATGGGCTCTACACAACAGAAAATATTATGGGTAGAATACAAGAAATTTATCCAGTACATTTCAGAAACGTAAAAATCCGTTTTACACAAACTTTATTAGAAGATATCACAAATGAAACTGAACAAGAAGAAATAATACTAAGAGAGCATCAACGAGCTCATAGAAATAGCCGCGAAAACAAAACTCAAATTCTAAAAAAATACTATTTCCCTGGAGTGTACTCCAAAATAGATAAAAAGGTCAAACAATGCTCAACTTGCCTTCAACAAAAATACGACAGACATCCTCCAAAACCAGAAATCCAAGCCACTCCGATACCCCAAAATCCTGGAGAAATCGTTCATATAGACATTTATTCTACGGAGAAAAGGTTTATCCTCACTTCCGTTGATAAATATTCGAAATATGCCCAAGTAAAAATTATTTCTCCTAGAGCAATAGAACACATAAAAGACCCAATACGCGAATTAATGATTGCATTTGGAATTCCCAAACTTGTGGTAATTGATAATGAGAAATCATTAAATTCCAGGTACAAAAAAGAAAAAGTAGCAGGAAATAACAGGACTACGGTAAAAACTCAATCAGGCAAAATAGGGCATAAAAGTAACACCAGGAGTTAAGCTCATAACAAGAAAAGAACACAAAAAAAAAATTTATTATTCGTTTTATTTTTTATAGAGAAAATTAAGGAAACAAATTATCAAACAAAAATTTGAAAAGCGAAAAATAAAAGTTGCCTAAACTCATTTTTTAGGTAACAGTTGAATTTCTTTCAATTACGTTAAATTCGTATCCATCGAATTAAATTAATTAAAAAGAAATTATATTAAAGTAAATACTATTAAATTTATTAAAAATTTCAGTTAAATTTCTTCAAATCAATTTAAATTCGTATCCATCGAATTAAATTGATTTAAATGAAATTAAATAAAAATTTATGTTAATAATTTAAAGTTTCAATTACAGTCTTTCAAATTAATTTGAATTCGCACTCATCGAATTGAATTAATTTCAATAAATTAAATTGGGAAAAAAATAAATTTAATTAAAATATAATTAGGGTAAAATAATAAATAAAATTGAGTAAAATGCTATAGGCGTTCGATCATTAGATAATAAATAAAATCGAGTAAAATGCTATAGGCGTTCGATCATTAGGTAATAAATAAAATCGAGTAAAATGCTATAGGCGTTTGATCATTAGATAATAGATAAATCGTCATAATTGCCATAGGCTAACGATATAAATTTAAATTAGTAAAATTGCTATAGGTACATATTAACAATTTTTTTACAGTACCCTTGCCTCCACGGCTTACGCGGAAACCCAAATCCTAGACTATTCCAATTCACAACTGATAACTTTGAGAGACGGCACAGCGAGAATACAGGAGGGAACATTTAAAATTATCCACATTATAGATACGACACAGTATGACGAACTGACGAAAGAACTTGAAAATACAATTATGCAGAATATCCCAAGCAACAATCCCTTATATCCTTTCCTCACCCATGAACTAACCCAAGTTCGGACACTCCTATCAAAATTAACCCCTAGGATAAAAAAGAAACGTTCCATAGATTTTATCGGTACAGCATGGAAATGGATTGCTGGTAACCCAGACCACCATGACTTAGAAATAATTAATACAAATATCGGAAACTTATTAGAAAATAATGATAGACAAATAGTAATAAACAACAAATTTTTAAGTAAAATTAATGAAGCAACTAATAAAACTAATGGAATTCTTAAAAATCTAAAAGAAAATGAGAACGTTAAATTAGAACTAGGACTTAGGATTAAATACAAATTGCAGTTTATTAAGGAAGAACTATTGAATATCGAATATACAAACATTGTTAATTAATTTATATTATCAAATCTAGAAATAAGCGCAATTGAGAAAATTATCAAAAAGGAAGAAATACCTTACATAAATATTGGAGAAAAATTCAAATTTAGCGATTTAAGAATAGCCTCAAATGGCACATCAATAATTTATATTTTAAGTTTACCAACCACTAAAGAAGAGTCCTGTGAAAAAATAACACTCAAAGGAGTGAAAAAGGAAACTAAAATTAATAAAATAGATTATGAAAATATACTTAAATGTAAAACAAAATTGTACGGATTAAAAAACGATTGCAAGGGATATAATAAAATAACAATTTGTAATGAAAAAGATTTTAGAGGAATTAGTAATAATAGCTGCATTAGCAACGTTATAAATAGTAAACGCCCGAATTGCACGCTCGTAAATGCTCACCACATTAGCAGTCTTGAAGAACTAAAGCCCGGAATTTTATTTTTAAACGATTATAATGGTTTAATCGAAATTGATGGAAAATCAATAGAATTGAACGGAACATTTATAATTCAACACCACAACTCCACCATCAAAGTGCAGAACAAAAATTTCTATGTGCATGAGATGAGCAATTTGCATCCCCTTCCAGCCGTTTTACAACAGCCAAATCTAAAAGCACCTTTTGAAGAAATACTATCCTTGCAGATGATGAAGGACCTCCAAATACAAAATACAAAGAAACTGGAGACGATCAGCAAAATCAATAAATTTGGCCTGACCTCCAATACAGCACTCATAATATCCATCTTAATAGCCATCATATTACTTAGCTTTAAATTTTCGAGAGAAGAAAGCCTAAGGAATATCAAAGGAAATTCAATAAACCAAACGACCCTAGTACTTCAAAATCTACGGATTTGCGAACGGGGACGTCCGCACTTGAGGAGGGAGGAGATAACGCAACACCTAGCGCAGCTGACATACAGACAAGAAATCCTACAACCCACACGCGCATACCAAAAGTTGACCAGACAACAGAGCAGCGACTGCCGTTCCCGTGGGAGACGCCTAATCAGCAAAACACCTTACAGCTGTAAATTTAGTTTAAGAACTTACGTTGATGAATAAAGTTCGGCATTAGCCGGAACACATTTTTTTTCGTAAAAACCCTACCGGGAAGTATAGTTTATATTCGATCTGCCTGACGACAAAATGACATTAAACAATTTTTACGAACAAAAATTAAGACTGACAGACACTAACCCCGTTTACATTAAACATTACCGATTACCATATTTTCAGCGTGAGGAGATCAATAGCCAAGTAAATAAATTGGCTTTATCGAACCAAGTTACTCAAATTACAACAGTCATTTAATTATAGTTCCAAGAAAGACAATGAGGGTGGAAAAGCATATCGTATGTGCGTAGACTTTCGTGCAGTCAATAAAAAACTAATTGCCGAAAAGTTTCCTTTGGCACGTGTTGACGACATTTTAAATAACCTTGGTCGTGCAAAGTATGTTTCGACACTAGTCCTTTTTCTGGAATTCATCAAATCCCCTTGCATATCAATTCACGCGATACAACTTCTTTTAGCACCGAGCGTGGAGCATTTAGCTGAAAAGTTTTGCCATTTGGCTTAAATGTAGCACCGAATTCGTTTACGCGAACTATGACAATCGCTTTTTCAGGCATTCCGGCTAATGCTGCATTTTGGTACGTCGACGATATCATCGCCATAGGCTGTAGTGAAGCACATTAAAACTCTTTCAAAAGTTTTCGACACTTGTAGATCATTCAACCTCAAACTTAATCAGAATAAATGCAATTTTCTAAGGCCAGAAGTTACATCCTTAGGCCACAAATGTTCCGCAAAAGGTTTGTTGCCAGAGGATTCCAAAATTACCTCAATTAAAAAGTATACAAAACCGACTGACAAAGACGCAGTACGACGCTTCGTTGCATTTGCAAATTACTATCGAAGGTTTATACCCAACGTTGCGCCTCTAGCAGCACCTTTGAATCGGTTAAACAGAAAAAAAGTAGAATTTATTTGGTATAGTGAATGTGAGAAAGCTTTTGAATCACTAAAATCAGCGTAAATGTCAACTAAATTGCTACAATACCCAGATTTTTCCAAACAATTTATTATTACAGTTGATGCTTCAAATACCGGATGTGGCGCTATACTTACAACTATATACAACCGCATACCATCATGAAACCGTGGGTACAATTGATTGGAACCATAGAGTATTTAACAAATATTTGCGTGCGTATCTAAAAGAAACATATTTCGATTGGGACGTATATTTAAAATATTTTACATTTTTACATAACACAACAACAAACACAGTATTTGATTACAAATTTGCTCTATTCAAATTAATATTCGAAAGAATAGCTATTTTGCCAAATGAAACACAAAAAGGAAAAATCGATCCAATGTACAAAGTTGAAAATTATGCAAAAGAAGTAAAATATAGAATGCAAAAATCACACGTACTCGCAAAAGAACTTATTAACAAACATAAAATTCGGAATAAAACTCTATACGACCAAACCGCGCGTCCTTTATCAGTTAACGTAAATGATTTGGTTTTAATTCAAAAAGAACCACGTGAAAACATGCAAACATATACAATGGTCCATATATAGAAAAAACATTGACGGTGTAAACATAACGATTTTTGATAAAACAAAAAATAAAGAAAAACGATATATAAAAATCGAATTCAAAAAGTAGACTCAAAACAAATATTTTCTTACTTCAATTATTTTATTACAACCCTACTAAAATAAGTGCTAAATAAGCAAAGTGTCTAGAAATATTAAAAATGCTTAATAAGCCTAAAGTCTAGAAATAACAAATATTTATTATATATATATATAAATACAAACCAAGAATTCGTTCAATAACAATAATGTATTAAATTTTCAAAAATTGCCATTTACATATATTTAAGCAATATCAAAATATACGCAATCATTTTCTAACTACACATTGCTAACGAAATATATAACAATCATAATTATTGTAATCGTACATACTTATATACATAGCCTAATTCAAAACACCTAATGTAAACTTCTAAACAAAAAAAAACCTTGAACTTTCGTCAAATTGAAAAAAATTAGAAATACTTAATTAATTAAAAATAAATGTACCACTTAGTTAATCAAACACAACTATTGTTCATTTCAAAGTGCAATAATCATAGATACTTTTTAAATAAATTTAAATTCCTAAATTTGATTGTTATGAACGAACGAATATAAGGGGAAAGGATAACTGATATAACTTACCAAAATTCGTTCTTTCAAAACACTCTAATATTACTTTTACTAGCAGCGGCGTAACAACTCCTTTTTACGCCTATTGCCAGCTGATTTACATACATACATCACAGACACTTTCGTCCAAGCTAAACGAAAAATTCACAATTCGAACGGTTTCTAATTTTTGTCATCTATAAATTTTTTGTTGTTGCCAATTTTTACTTTTGCTCATCGCCTTTATACATTTCATAAATGAGATAATTCGCCCCGAATTGCCTGTTGATGTTGCTTTGTTTAATACATTTATATATTTTAAGGCAAATCAAACACTGGGGTCGATTTTCGTTTTATTTATAAGAAAACTTTGATTATTAAATATAATAAATAAATACGTACATACATATGTACGTAACAAAATATTTGTGTGTTATAATAATAATGCTAAGATTAACGATAGTACAAATGTGTGCCGTCCATTAAAAAAGGATTGATAACACAATTTTGCAAAAAAAAGCTGAAAAGAGCTGTTTTGGTTTTTTTTTTTGTAATGCTTATCTTTTTGGGTGTGCTGAATCCGAAAATAACTTTAATTATTTAAAATATAAAGGATTAAACAAATTTTTTAAATTTATAATTGCGTAACAAAACTAATTTATTTATGTAAAATACATTAATTAGTAAGCACTAAACACATTTCTTTTTCTCAGTGAGACTCCTTTTGGTACAGTTTTGCTTGTGGGAAGCATCGGGAAGGTCTCTTTGAAGCGTCCAACAGTAGTCTGCCATTATTGAAACGCTCCATCTCTCCTGGTATCTTTTTTCCATCTCCTTAATATCTTGGTAAAATCGTTCACCTTGCTCTTCACTCACGTCTCCTAACTTTTCTGGAAAGAAGGCGAGGTAGGAATGAAGAAAATGTACTTTTAAACTCGTCAAGCAACCTAAAGCTTGAAATGCTTTTAACATTCTGTTGACGATTTGTTTGTAGTTAGGGTCTTAGTTATTGCCTAAAAATTTCTTTATGACCTCTTTAAAGGCAATCCACCCTTCACTTTGAGGATCTGTCATGGTTTTGATAAATAATCGATCAGCTATAAGCCGTCTAATATCTGGTCCAACGAAAACACCTTCCTTCAACTTTGCCTTCGAGAGGCCTGGAAACTTTGATATTAAGTATTTGAAGCAATTTCCATCCCTTCGAAGTGACTTTATAAATTGCTTCATCAATCCCAGCTTTATGTGAAGCGGTGGTAGAAGAACTTTATGAGGAGGCACCAAAGTTTCATGCAGGACATTGTTTTCGCCAACTTTAAGCTCCCTCAGGAGCCAACACTTTTTGGTACAGTGATTTCTTCGGTCTCTACTATCCCATAGACACAAAAAGCAAGGGAATTTGGTTAACCCAGATTGTTGTTCGAGCGCCATGCCCAAGATTTTGAAATCACAGCACACTTGCCAACCGTGGTATTTATATTTTAATTTGCAAAGAATCAATTCCAAGTTCGTGTAGGTTTCTTTGAGTGTATGGAATGACCGACAGGAATGAAAGTATAGAAACCGCCCTTGTGAAGCAGAACTGCTTTAAGGCTTCTTTTTGAAGAATCTCTGCTGGGTCATATGAGATCTTAAATGTATCCATCAAACCTTTAAATATTGCTACAATAAACCAACTCGTCCTCTTGGACAAAGTAGGAGTCTTGGCTTGAGAAACTGTTAATTGCGGATCTTTAGGCATCTGATGTAACAGCTCGCCCTTTCGTCAAATTCCGAAAGCAATAAGATTCGAATTTACTATCAAAATTTTTTGGAATGCGTTCGAAATCTTAAAATGTACTTTCGTTTAGTTCGCTAGAACTATTTGATATTTTTGTGTTAACTGAAATGTGGCTTAACTCCAGCTTCTTCGATTCTGAGTTTTTTGATGCCAACCTTTTTGATGTTTTCTGTGAAGAGCGAGATGCTATTAAAACTCAAAACAGTAGAAGTGGAGTTGTTCTTATTGCTGTTAAGCGCAACCTTCGAGCCTCGGTTCAATGCCTTGGAAATCAACACTGGCTATTAGACCAATTATGCGTACGCTTTCGCAGTACGTCGTCTGATCTCTTCATTTGTGTCCCATACATATGTATCGCAAAACAGTAATGAATCGTTATATGCATCCCATGTTGATAACGTTTTATCAAATCATTTGAGAATTGGACATCATCAATTATTCATGCTGGGCGATTTTAATTTAAGTAGTATTCCATGGTCGTTTTTAGATAACTTAGCGTCTCTAACCCCTTCAAATGTATGTAGATCTTTCAAGCAATATTTTGTTGCAAGTTTAGATCTTCACCAAGTTAATTATTATTGTAGCAAGCTTAATATAATTTTAGACTTAATTATCTTATCCAATAACTTGAAGTTTAAACTCAGTGAGTGCTGTGTTTCTATTTCACCTGTTTGCCAACATCATCTTCCATTAGAATTAGACTTAGAATTCTAATAATTTTTGAATGCCTCTTCTGGGAGCGATATAAACAACTTACATTTCAACAAAGGTAACTTTAAGCCTCTAAATAATCGATTGTGTGAGTTTCATTGGGATCGCTTGTTCTCTAACGAGGATGTCTCTAGGTGCTTTCATCTTTTTAAAGTGACGGTGCGTAATCTGTGTCTTGAACATGTTGCAGTTTATTCGAATCGGAAGTATAAGTTTCCGTGGTACACTGCAGAGCTTTAACGACTAAAAAATCGCTGCAATAGGTTGCAAAAAAAGTTGAATCTATTTAAAAATTATTTTAATTACCATGCGTACAAATTTTGCTTGTTTGATTCTAAGTCTCTTGACCAGTCTTTGTGGAAAAAATACATTGGAGGTTTTGAGAGCAATATTAAGTCCAATCCTAAGGCCTTCTGATCTTACATTAAAGCGAAAAGAGCGAAGTCTAATATTCCTTCCACTATGTTTTAAAAAAATAAAACTGCTTATTCTGTCCAAGATCCTCTAATCTTTTTGCTGACTTTTCTAGCGAAAATGTTATATCTGTTACATACACTGTTGATGCTGTTATCAGTGATGTTACAGAAAATTGTCAGTCCTTTGGTTGTGTATCACTAACTGAAGAAGATGTTTTAATGGCCATCTTAAATCTTAAGGCAGCAGCGCAAACAGAAGCCGATAGCTTCTCGCCTATCCCTTTCAAAAAATGTATGGCTCTTATTAAACCATTAACGTTATTTTTAACTCATCGCTATCGCATGGTACTTTTATTAATGACTGGAAAATAACTCTTATTACTCCGAAAATGATATATCTAATTATAGACCTGTTGCAAAATTAACTACGATTGCCAAACTCTTTGAATGCATTATCATGGAAAAAATGAGGCATCCTGTGCAGAATATAATTAGTCCATACCAGCATGAATTTGTTAAAGGTAGATCTATATACTGTCTCAAATCTGACTATTTTCTTCGAAGACTGCTTGCGAGTTTTGAATCAGGGTTTCTAAGGCCTTCGATAAGGTATAACATCAAATTTTGATCGCTAAATTTGCATATGTTGGTTTTCATTAAAAGTTCCTTAGATAAGCTCCTATCTCTGCGATAGGTATTGTCCGGTTGCACTAGAGAACATAGTTTCCCGTTCTTTTCATGTTGGCTCTGGTCTCCCCCAAGGTAGTATCCTAGGCCCCTTTCTGTTCATTGTTTTTATAAATGACATAAGTTCATGTTTCTTGTTCTCGAAATTTCTTCGGTACGCTGATGATCTCAAAGTTTACTCCGCCATAAGAAATATCGAGGACTCCTTTTTCCTTCAATCAGATCTTAACAGAGTAACCTCTTGGTGTGAGCGAAACCGGCTACCTCTTAATACAAGTAAATGTTATCACATGATCTATTCCAGAAAGCAAAATATAATCAATACCACATCTGCTATTCTTGCTAATACTCCTAAATCTGTAGATCAGGTCAAGGATCTGAGCATTTATTTCGACTCGAAGTTCATGTTTAAAAGCCATATTGACTACATTGTATCTAACTCCTATTCGATGTTAGCTTTTGTTCGTCGAAATAGCACAGACTTTTCAGATCCAAACACACTAAAACCCCTATACAGTGCTTTTGTGAGGTCACGCCTTGAATATGTGGCCAATATTTGGCGACCTTCTCACTTTGGTCCTATAAAAAAGAAATTGCAAAAGACTTTTATTAGGTTTGCGTTACGATCCCTCAATTTTACTGAGCCTTTACCTTAATACCCCGCACGCTTTCTGTTAATTAAGTTAAATTTACTTGAGGATAGGAGAAAGTTATTATCTTGCTCCTTCATATTTAATGTTATTACTGGTGTTGTTGATTGCCCTGATATTCTGCAGAGAATACCTTTTAATATTCCGAGGCGAAATTTATATATCGTGGACATTGACATATCGCTTCCATCGTTGGTGTTGAAAAATTTATTCGTAGAGTCACTTTAATATACTAGTTACCTACTTTTGTATTAGTCATAAGTTTTATGTTACTCATTTAGTAAGCATAGTCAGTAAAAATTTTGTATTCATTGACTGAATTAATAAATAAATAAACATGTTTGTGTTTGTTAATGCAGCTCACACAGGGTGTTCCTTATTAAGAAATTAATGATAGTTATGGTAAACATTCAAAAACAGTAATCAAAATAAAATTATACCTATTATGAATGCCTACAAGTTAGCCAAAAAAAACCTTTTTTATAATAAAATTTTGGGTTTTGTAAAATATCCTTACGTTCTGGAATTTTTTGAGTATTTTTTAATTTTCAGAACACCTAAATACATAGAAATCAGTTGGAAATGTCCAGACAGCATTTTTGTTGCAGACCTGTGTAGTTTTTATATGATTTTTGTTCCTAAACATACGTTTCTAATACATGTACAGTTAATTTCAAATATTACGCGATATTGACATCATCATCTCTAGTCAATTATGAAAACTTCATGAAAATTTTGAAACGTTCAACAGCTTCGGTTTAAAATTTTACGAGATAGGCTCTGTGGTGAACGGTATTTTAGGGATGAGGGAAAATCGTTCCAAAATTCAGTAGAGCGAAACCAAATTAAACTTCAAGTGAAAATATTTGATTTTTTTCAATAAAAAGTAAGTTTTATGACTTGGCTAAACGGAATAGACAAAAATGTAATTTTAAAATTTTAGTGGGAAAACATAAAAAGAAGTGGAAAAAGTAGTTGGTTGTTCAGCCACCATGATTCGAAATAAGAACCGTAACTTCTATACTAATTATATAAAATCTATACTAATTATAAAATCGCTTATATGAAAAATGTTTGTAACGGCTAATCCCATAAAGTTCTGAAGCGATTTTTATAAACTTTTTTTTTTAAATAAAGAATTTGCCCTAGGCTCGCGAGTGGCATACTTATTATTTTAATTTTCCGAAATCAAACCCCTTTTCATTCGGGTTGAAGTTTTTGAAAAACCAAAAATATTTCAAGCATAAGGTTTTTCTCTCTCTTCCATCTCTTCACATCTTTTTCTGCATAACTTAAAGAAGTAAAGTACATATATATGTTTGTATGTTGCTAAAAGAGTAAATCCACAAAGCAAAAACTTTGAATTGCGTGTACAACTTAACGCTGAACAAGGGATTCCTTGTGTAATACTCGTATATGTTATGAGAGTTATAGTTCTAGTTTTGTTGTAGTAATGTCGAGTTTCTGTTTCAAATGTGTTGATGAGTGTGAAGTGGTTCAGGCAATTCTTAGTATTAAATCTAATGCAACCGGTCTTGATGGTATTAACCCCAAGTTCCTAAAATGTTTGTTGCCAAAACTTTTGCCATATGTTACTCTCGCTTTGAACACTATCTTAAGTACATCTATTTTCCCTAACTCCTGGAAGAGTGCTAAGATTATACCCATAAAGAAAGTGAACGGTGACTATCGACCGATTGCAATAATGTCTTTTCTGTCTAAAGTTCTTGAACGTATCATGCATCGTCAAATAAACAACTATCTGAGTAACAACTCCTTGGTCAACCCATTGCAGTCAGGATTCAGATCTAATAGGAGCTGCACTACGGCGCTTCTTAAAGTGTCGACGATATAAGACATAATATTGACAGGAACAACGTGACCTTTCTAACCTTACTTGACCATTCCAAGGCATTTGACTCTGTTGACCACAATCTTTTAATCCTAAAGTTAAAAAATATGTTCAATTTTTCCACGTCAGCATCGACTCTTTTGAAAACATACTTAAGTGATCGCTTGCAAGCTGTATGTGTTGGCAACTCTATTTCTAAATACTTACCTGTAACCAGATCTTTTTGGTATACTTTTTTAATGGTCTAACTCTTATCATTCTCGTATCTACAAACATGAGACCAAACTTAATATACCATTTCCATGAATGGGGTGGTAAGCAGAAATTATCAATAAGTTCCGCTCGACAAATTATAAAATATTCGAAGACTCGTGACAGTTGTCGATATTTTGGTTAACCTAAAGTTACCATTTAGTATTCATACATACTGGATTAACATTTTGTGGACGGATGAGTCAAAAAATGTTCTGTACAGTGGTAAAGGTTCTCGGCAGATTGTGAGAGGCCCCCCTAATATGGAATATCATTCAAAGTATACTGCGAAGACGTTGAAGCATGCTCGCAGCTGTATGTAAAAGTATTCGTTGAATTCGAAATACCAAATAATAACTTGGCGCTTACACTATATACCTCAGTGTTTTGCCAAGCTTAACATTTGTGGTTTGCGTCCTTATATTATACCACAAATCGAGAGACCGACAGTTCTGTGCCGAATCAGAACGGCAGATATATTTATGAGAAGCTTTTTCATAGTAGAAATGCCCTCGGAGTTTTGCCATTGCCTGTCGATGGGTGACCGCTATTAGAAAAAACTTTTTGTATGATTAAGATTTTGATTGCCCTGACTGAGATTCGAACCTTGAACTCACCGGCATATCTAGTTATAGCACGCACCGCATGTGTTTTATATCGTCCACTTTTATGGCACTACAATCCTGTGTCCCTATGGGCTGAGACCAAAAAACTTCGCCAGTGACCTCTCTCCTTCAACAGTTTACGCCAATTACTCACGCCAAGTGAAGACAGGTCCTTCTACACTTGGTCCTTTCAGGGTGTTCGAGAGCGCACTTGCCTACGTTGCCCACCAATGGGTGCCGATTCGAATGATTTTCGGAGCATCATCATCCATTTATCCGGTTGCTTCCCCATGTCCATATAATTAAACAACTCATACAGTTAATAATTTCTTTTTCTTCGGTACCCATCGCTCATGCGAACATAATCATAAATCTTGCTAAGGACATTTCTCACGAAAGCCCCCGAAGACTTCTTATTAACAACGTTCATATTTCTGCGCTATATTAAAGGACGAGCATGGTGAGGGATTTTTAGAGTAGACGTTTGTCTAGAAAGGGTTCTGCTTTTCAAGAACCCAGGGAGCACCTGTAGAAGAGGGTTATTCTTCGTTTGATTTCGAGGCTGACATTATTGGTGGTGTTTATGCTGGATCCTAGGTATGCAAATACTTGACGTGAAATGAGATCAATAAGCGAGAATTTTTTGTTTGTTGCCACAAGGCATTTTGTTTTGTACTCGTTCACTCCAGGTCCAACCTCTTCTTCTCTAGACTGGAAAATGCTGCACTGACGGCCCTGTTGTTAAGGCCAACGATGTCAATATCATCCGCATACGCTAACAGAATCTAGCGCTTAGCAGCGATTCCGATTGGCTGCTCTTATTGCGGTTTCCAGCATCAGAAAGTGCACGAAGTGAGTCACCATAAACCTTGTTTGGTCTCGAACGGCTAAATTTAGACACGGCTTCATATAGACAGCTTATATTCGTGCTATCAAAAATGGCTTTGATGTCGACAAAAAGGTGGTGTGTGTCTATTAACATATCTAGGGTATTTTCCAAGATTTGACGTGCTGGGAATATATTGTCAATGGTGGTGGCTTTATATGTATGTAGTAAGATAATAAAAACTATTGAACTTTGTTTAAAATGACATGGATGTATTCGTCAATAGAGCTAAATGAAAACGTGAACTAAATGAACTAAAGAACTAGTCCACTAAGTGGAACGAACTCAAATTGAACGGTTCAATCAAAAGAACTAAAGCGCCCAAATCGGTAAAATAATAAGTCCAATGTTAGGCTAACAGAAATTCAATTCAGGCAACTGTTAAAACCTTCACGTAAATTATGATAATTGGGCTACTTTTGGCAAACGTAGCGTGAGTGGAATGATGTTGGAATGAACACCAGCACAGTCGAAGATTTTATTGCTACTATTCTAGTATATAAAGATGAAGAAATCATTTCGGATGAATGAGCTCTGTTGAGTGTGCCCCTTCTCCTAGAAGGTTACGAATCATCATGGTGGCAGGGCGTATAGCAAAAGGCAGAAAGTGTCAATTATGCCATTGATTTTTAAGGCAATCTCTCTCCTAAAACCAGACTGGTGTATCTTTTCAGAACTAAACCAAAAAACGAAAAACGTAGCGATAATTATTTGCGAAACTGTCAGAAAAGCTTAGCAAAAAACAATGGTTGATTTGAATTTTCCCAATTACTGTTAAAGATCCGAGGGAGAGTTCCCCGCCAAAGCGTCAGAACGTTAAATGAATTATTGGACAAAGCTCAAGAAGCAGAATTCTTGTCCGCGGAGAATTTAGTAGTCAAAAAAATCAACGATTCGACAAACAAACTGACTACGAGTTTTTCTTACTGTAGAAAGTAATATAATGGTGAAAAAAACTATTTCAAAAATATTATAGCAGTCTCGAACAGCTCGAATGTTATACGATTCAAACAACTGTAATAGGTAGAGATGTACCAACTGTATATATAAACAGAAACGGCTTAAAAGGGGAGGCTTGTTTAGCAACAGCTGAAAGAACTACATGCATACAATTGTACGATAGGCTTAGAGCAAAAGTGTCGAATTTCAAAAGGTTTATTCGGAAATCAAAGAAGCTGAGACACCTTACGGTGTCAGAAGTTCTATTCGACGATTGTGGACGTTCTAATTGGCAAACGCAAACGCATACGCTTGTGTATTTGTCAAACGCAGAAAATAATAGAACGTTGTTTGGTATAGATTTCTTCGAACAAGCAGGTATAGTCATGAACCTTGCTCAGAGGACGTGGTATTCATTGTAAAGACAATCCCAATACAATTTTCGAATTTAAGATGCAAGAAATTCAATCACTAAATTGCCTACCGATATCTGAAAAAACGTACAAATCTATGAAACCGATCACAAAGACATTGATTATTTTATGTCTTGGTACGAAACCACCAAAAATTATGGTGATTGATCGAAAAATTTCGGTCCGGACAGCCTCATATATCATATATTGAAACGATTTCAATTCGCATATGGAAAACTTACCTCGAACTCTATCAAAATTAAAAGAATATTGTTTTCAGTTAAATAGAGAAAAATGTGTTTTCTGCAGAGGTAAGATATATTGGGCACGTTTTGACGATAACCATAAAAGGATTGGAAGTGGATAGTGAAAAAACAAATACTATTCTTAAACTAGCGAACCCGAAAAACATAAAACAATTTTTTTATTTTTGCAAATGTGCTCCTGGTATCGACGATTCATTCCCAAATTGGCCGAAATAGCAAAGTCTTTGTCGAAGCTGAAGAAGAAAAGCGTCCAATGGAAAATTAGGATGCATTTGATAACCATAAAGAATTACTCGCGTCTATGTAGTAATAATACTGCAATAAGTGGATGAATCCAAACCATTTGTTTTAAAAACCGATGCCAGTGTTTAAACGCATGGAGCTGTTTTACTGCAGGAGGAGAAGGAAGAAGAACGCTTATTCGAACAGAATGAGAAGATCTTGCTGTTGTTTGGCCTATACGGAAGTTTCGCGGTTATATTGAAGGACTATAAATTACAGTTTCAACTGATCACCAACAACTTAAATGGCTTTTCAGTTTAAAAACACCTACTGGACGTCTTGCAGGAAGGGTATTGTAACTTCAAATGTATAATAAAAAGTAGCGTATACGGCAGGTAAGCAGTTATTGAATCTTTTGAAACATATGTTGAACACGTTACTCGATATACAAGTCGGGGATATAGAATGGTAAATGGTGTGCTATATCGATTTTGTTCAGAAGACGTCTCGGAAAACGGTCAACGGTCAGTACCCAAAAGTTATTTATTTATTTTTGGCTTAGAATGGGAGCTGATTATTCCACTGTGTTAAGTCTCGCATTAAATGCATGAAATATATACCTTAAAGCATTTCTTTTACTCCAAAACAATACCAAGTAAGCAAAGATTCGATATTATTGCGTTTGATTTATTCGGTCCCTTACCTTGTACTGCGAAGAGTAATCGTTGGATACTTATTTTAGAAGACTTGTAAAGCCTCTGGGCCGAATTATTCGCTCTGAGACAATCCACAGCAGCTAGCTATATTCGTCAATAAAGACCTTATATGCATGCGATGGATGCTTACCAGCTAAATTTTTGTTTTTTTTTTTGTTTAAACATGTTTGTGTCCTGCTCGCAAATAGTGTATTTTTTATTTAGATATTAATATCTATGGTATTTACAAAAATTCAAAAATTTAAAAACAAAATTCAAATAACAGTTCAATGTTCAAGGCAAGATAACATGAAAAGGGTTTAATTGGTGACAATTGACAACGAGAGTTTTTTTATAGGAATATCTCAACATGAAGCATAGTCTAAGTTTTTGATCCCGGATAAACTAATAGTTCTATGGGATCGGAAGTTGAGATAAAATGAAAGCTTTCTCAAAATTTGGACGGAACAAGCCGTTTTAGACGTTGCGACTCACTTTCGTGCTACTAATTCAATCGGATGCTGGACAGAGACAGACATAGATACAAGAGAACAGAAAAGTCATGTCGTAATCGTATACATAATAAAGTTTTTTTTATTTATTACGAACTGGTGCTTATAATTATAAATTACAAACTTAGTTAATGAAGCTATGGTTACTATGACCTTCAGCTTCTTCTTGTGATGAAATTATAACTTATTAGAGCATAATTTTAACCAAGTGTTTATCAATATAAATTTTATCTATAGAAATCTTATAGAATATGCCAAGTTATATTTCGTTGTTAAGTTTAGATATTTTTAGAAAAGAAATAATTTTTTGGATATTTTCGGTTGTAGGATTTGAAAGGGATTGGGTAGGATCGTTATTGTGGAAGATGAGGTTTCTATGAGTGTTGTAAAAGCAACAATCAGCTAAGATGTGTTTTATGGAAATTGGCGCATAGTTGCAGTATTTACATAAGGTCGGAAGGTTGCGGTCCATGAGGTGGAGCTGTGTCAGCTTTGTGTGCCCCAAACGAAGTCGTGTAAATTTAACCTAATCCATTCTAGATAGCGAAAGGTCAGTGCTAAGTGTTAGGAATTACGCCAGGTGTCGGCTTTATATTGTTTTTGAAATTTCTTCTTGAGGAGTTCAACTATGTCGTTAATATTTAGGTTGGGTGTTGTTAAAACTGGATTGTTGGTGGCATATTTTGCTGAGTTGTCGGCAAACTCATTTCCTTTTATACACGCATGGCCCGGACACCATAATAAGATGATTTTTGGATATTTTTCAGTCAGAATTTTTCGAATCCTGCTGGGATAATAATCATTGTTGTCAATATTGGAAATAGCGTCAAGAGATGAAAGTGAATCAGAGCAAACTATAAATTTGCCTTTTTTGTTTTTGATTAAATATACCGCAGACATGATAGCAATTAATTCTGCCGAAAATACAGTGCTATACAGGGCTAAGTTGGATACGAGTAAGTTAACACTGAATCCGGTCATGTTGTTTAATTGGGAGCCATCTGAGTATAGGAAAGTGTAATTTTTGTGCTCATTCTTTATCTGGGTGAAGGCTTGTTGGTACTTTATGGTAGGTGTTTCCAATTTCTTGTACTTTCGTAGCTCAGTATTAACTATAGATTTTATAGATGCCCATTGGGGTAGGCGGGTCAAAATTGGTTTTAGGGGAAGAAAGGGGAGGTTAAGTTTCTTACTTTTAAGAACAGCCCTACTAACTGCTGAGGGAATTCTTTTGGAAAGTTTGTTTCTTTTATACGATTGAACTATCTTGAAAAGAGGTGTGGTGAAACTGTTCATGAGAACTTTTATTAATTTGTTAGTGAGAAAATCTCTTGTTGTTTCCAGAGGGGAAATATTGGCCTCGAAAAGTATATTGTTGATTGGAGTCGTTCTATATGCTCCTAAACTAGTTCTAACCGCTGCATTAAGAATGGTTTTTAGTTTGTTCAGGGAACTCTGAGAAGAGAAACCGTATAAAAAGAGACAAAAATCTAATTTGGATATCAGTAGTGCTTTGGTAACGTTTATAAGGGTTAATGAGTTGCAATTAAACTTGTAGCTAGACAGACATTTGATTATATTAAGACGTTGTGTGAGGCTTTGTTGTAAAACTGTTATGTGTGAGTTCCAATTGTATCTCTTATTTAATGTTACTCCTAGTATTCTTAGATCGTCTACATTGATTATTTGGGTATTGTTGCAATGAATGGACGTCACGCACTGTTTTTTACGACAAACATGAAGGTGCTTGCATTTTTGAACCGAGAGAGATGCTCCTGAGTAGTCACACCAAGATTGGATGTCTTCGAATAGAGGATTTAGGTCAATATTCGTATTTTTTTCCTTTTTATGTCTAATTAAAAGATTGAAGTCATCAGCGTATGCGCAAAATGAGATTTCTTTATGGGTGGAAATTGTGTCGCAAAGTTTATTGTACGCTATTAAAAATAGGATTACTGAAAGGGGAGAGCCTTGTGGTATTCCGTTATGAAGTGGACGGGTATCAGAAAGAACGTTGTTTATTCTTACTTTTATTTTCCTATGAGTCATGAAGTTTTTTATATATGTAGCTACATATTCGAGGCCCAACTTTCCATTCTATTAATTGGTCTATTATAGGATGAATTCCGATTTTGTCGAATGCCTTAGCGAAATCAAGAGATATTATAGATATATGTTTTCTTGTCGACAAGGAATCGGCAACTAGATGGTCTACGTATAGTAGAGCATCTATTACCGATTTTCCCTGCTTGAATCCCAGTTGGTTGTTATGGATTAGTTTGTTATTTCTAACAAACCACCATAGCCTGTTAGATATAATTTTATCTAACAGCTTAGAGCAACACGGGTTTAAAGAGATTGGACGGTATGAGTTTACTGAGGTTTTATTGGATGATGGTTTTAAAATGGGAATTATAATAGTGACTTTGTAGGATTGGGGGATATATGTTTGGAATATACTATTATAAAAGTTAAGTAATCTATTTTTTACTGACAAGGGGAGTTGGGAAATCATGGGGTATGTAATTCGGTCATAGCCGGCTGTTTTTCCTTTAAGTTTCTGCAGGGCTATTTTAAGTTCTAGTATATTAATGTCATTTTCAATTTCTAAAGCCTTCGCGTTGGTGGTTGGTGGAAAGGACATGTTGAAAGAAGCGCGTTTCCTATCCTGAAATAAAGGAGGGAAGTTGCTATCGACAGATAAATTTGACCAGTAAGAACAGAATGTATCTGCAATATCCTTACGGTTTGTAATGTTGTAGGAGGATGTGTTGTTATTCTTCAAACAGTGAATTTTGTGTTTTGTTTTATAACCACTAAGTCTTTTAATGTTTGACCAAATTTTTTCTGTTGGGGTGTTAGGACTTATTTCAGATGTAAATTCTTTCAATGATACCCTTTGGGATTGCTTTAATTCTCTTTTAAAAAGCGCATTGGCTCTTTTATATCTTATTACGTTGTCTTGGTTAATACGTCGTCTAGGTTTATGCCAACATTTTTTTTTTTCGTTGTGAAGTTCCTGTAATTTTGAGTTCCACCACGGGACATTGTGGGTAAAATTGTTTGGGTTTGATTTGGGAATGGATGCATGTGCTGATTGGAGAATAATTTTATTTATATTTGCGGCCTCTTTGTTTATGTTATGTGACACCGAACGGTTGCAATTTTTGAGTGACAGTAGTTTAAATGACTCCCAATTGGCTATTTTAGTGTTGAATCGAGTTTTTTGTGGTTGGGTGGTAACTTGGTGTGTGTGAAAAAGTGAGATGACTATAGGGAAGTGATCGCTTCCACATAGATCGCCTTGTATGGCCCAGTCGCAGGTGGTTGCAATGGTAGGAGAGCAAATTGTTAAGTCTATGTGGGTCAGAGTATTATGCGTACTGAAGTGTGTAGGGGAGTTGTCATTTAAAATAATAAAACTAGACTGGGAGATAAAGTTGGCGAGCGTTCTGCCTCTACGATTAGTGTAGGTGGAGCCCCAATTAGGATGTCTACTATTGAAGTCACCCATGATCAAACTAGGGGATGTCAGATTCCCGAGAACATTTTCCAGATTTGTTCGACTGAACTGTTTATTGGGTGGTATGTATGCAGATATTACTGAGAGTTCTTTTTGTGACTTTATTTTGACTCCTATAGCATCGAAGTCGTTATTCATAGACATTAATTTTTGTTCGATAGAATTGTGGATGAGAATGGCAACTCCTCCGTAGGCATTGGAGGTGTTAAGGTTGTATAAGGAGAAGTTAACCGGGATAGGTGTAGGTGAATTGGGTTTAATATGTGTTTCTTGTAAAGAAATAACTTTAATATTATGCCTCTTTATTAACAACAAAAGCTCATTATAGTTGTTAGTGTAGCCTCTTATGTTCCATTGCAGTATCTTTAGAGTCATAATTGATTTGTAGTTAAGTTATTCGTTGGCTGAGGAGGTACATTTATCGTGAATTCTATAGTTTGAACTGCCGTACATGAACAATTAAATCTTATTAAAGGTTAATTAAAAGTATGTGGCAGTATCTTTTTTAATAGATAATACTTAATGAATATGTATGTAGATAGGTAGATACCAGTAAAAAATATTCTTAATAAACAGTAAACGTAGGATAAGCTTTGTCTCTGTATGTTTATATATAATCCATGGAGTCATCACTATATTGTTCTTGGTTAGTTGTGGCTTTAGTAGCCTGTTTTTGATTAGCTATGCTATTTAATTTATTTTTACATTTTAATTGTGAAATTAGTCGTTTTGTTGTATTTTTCGGTAAGATTTTAAGTTTAGTGGTGGTTAAAACCTTTGACGATAATTCGGATGTAGTTGCAGTTGGGTTTGGTTCCGAATCGGTGTCATTCATTACGTCGCTATAGGTGGAGACAGAACGTCCTCGGTTAGATGGGATGTTGGTGGCTGTGAGGTGTTGAGTTGATGAGGGTGGAGGTATCATGTTCGGCGTTTGCATCGAGTTCTTTTCTACGGTAGGTAGCTGGCTGGCTACGGCGGATGCGTAAGAAGAAGAGGAATGTTGGTGGTGTTGCTGATAAATTGTGTGGGCAGTCTTATTGTCCACTTTACATGTGGTTTTAATTGCTTGCAACTCTTGCTGCTTTATGAATATTGGACACTTTCTATCAATCGCTGCGTGGTCGATCGGGGAAATATTGGATTTTAGACAATTAATACAGTTTTTCGTGTTTAAACACTCTTGTTTCGTCTCAGTACTCAGATGGTACTCTTTTGCACAGAAGGGGCAGATTTTATTATTTTTGCAGTATTTTGAAATATGTCCGTAAGTGAAACAGTTGTTGCATCTAAGGGGACGAGGAATGTGCGGGCGGATATTGATATTTTCATAGCCGATACGAATGTCTTGTGATAATGTAGTTGAGGCGAATGTTATGATTATTAGTCCTGTCTCAATCAGTTTTTCGTTCTCTTTTTTTAGAATTTTTTCGACTTGGCAAACATTTTGCGTTTTTAATTCTTCTAAAATTTCGTTATCTGGAATGCCACGCAGATCGTTACAGTATATAACTCCTTTAGAGTAGTTGAGGGTTTTGTGTTCAGTAATTTGTATTGTGATGTCGTAAGACAGAGCAGTTAATGTCAATAATTTGTTTGCTTGGATGTGGTTTTTTGTTTTTATTAAGACACTACCGTTGCGAGTTTTCTTGCATTCTTCAACTTCACCGCTGCATGTAATGTCAATAGCTTTTTTAAGTAATAAGGGGGACACGTTAGAGAGCGTGTTGGTATTGTTGGTTCTGGTCATAATAAGATATTTGGATCCTGGGCTCGAAAAAATTGACTTTATGTTTTTGTCCCATTGCAATAAGGGTATTTTGGCAGTTTTTCCTATGTTGGGTGGTTCGTTCATATTGCTTATGTTAACAGAGCCGAAGCTCTATTGCAAGTTAGCACTTCACTTGTTGTTATTTATTTTTGTTCCTCTTTAGGTCTTATTTGTTTATCAAAAAAATGTGCAGCAGTTGTGCACTTTAGCTGCACTATTCACGATGTCATGCACTTATGTAGCTTTTATGCCTATAATTGTTTTTTTTTTTTTTTTTTTTTTTTTGTTTTATATTTTGTTATTAGTTGACAACGGTAACTGAAAATTTTACGCTGAGCGGTTGATAGTAAACAATTGGGTTTAGTAGTAAAGCCGGCGGGTAGAGATTGAACTAAACGCGACGAGAGTCACAACTGAACTGACATAATAAAGTATTAAAATAATTATGAATTACACTTGAATTACTTTGTAGTTACCCCTATTCATAGCAGCTTTAATAGATTCAGGAATGGAATTCCAGAGCCTCACAGCCTTGATGTGGATATGAAGGAATATTTAGGGAGAATCAAATTATGAAACCTGCAAGACTTTGTTAATTTTAACTTATCATAAAGGTACCTTGGAGTTAAAAATTCCATAAGCTTGAATACATATATGAAATTTCAAGCGGCTATATAATTGAAAATGCAACATCCTTAAATACTAGTTCTCCAGAAATACATGTTTTTAAGGCCATAGACATAACGTGTAACATTATTAAACGCATTATCTTTTATCGAGTAATGAAGCTAACAACGCGGTTGGCAGTTTAATTTTTTAAGTAGCGAAGAACGTTGTGAACTTAGATTTCAGTATTAATGCCACCAATAAAGTAAGCATGCAGATTAAGCGAAAAATATTTCTTGCCAACAGGTGTTACTTTTGAATCGGTTGGCATTTGAAAAGCAAAGCCATGTATCGGAGAATAAAAATTGTCTCTACACATCTTTCATAACACCTACTTTTTATATAACATCGATGGTAATCACTGATGAGAAAGATTGGAGGGATTTTCGGCATATTTATTGGATTGTTTATGGACCTGATCATGTGTGGGACGTGAACCGATGAAAATAGAATAAAAAACTATAGGATCTACACAATCCAATGGGCTTTGTCAAGGCAATAAATGAAAGGACTGCGATGGGCTGGTTTTCAAAATATCCGGATGTTTGATAAACTCAACAGCTCTCCGTAATCTTTTCACCACAGCATACCGCAGGGTAAAACGACACTGTTCACCTGCAGGTTGTACAATGACAGCCTCAGTTCACTTTGGCGTGGCACAAAATTTCATCAGTGCAAAGGCGGTGGAAAGTTATTTTCGAGACTGCATCAAGCAAATGTCCCACCAGAAGATCAATATGATGAGTTATACAATAACTAAGCTACCGAAGCCCAAGTGTATATCAATACAACGACCAGAGCCAATGCAATAATTAATGGACGAAAAAATCGACGCGCTACTGTTAAAAAGCCTATACAGTATATCTGTCTCGCTAGTTAAAAAAACATGAAAAGCCACTTTGAATCAGTTCTGCAGAAAATATACAGCCTTCACAGTCCCAAGGCATGGAATTTGGTTTTATTTATTTTTTTTATTTATTTTATGCAGTCTACCGACCTGAATTTTAAGGGCTCACTGGGACAAATAAAAATGCATAATCGAATAGCAAAAACAAATTCATGTAATATATTAAGTGCGTGTTCTCCCTTAACCCTAACTTCCTGCTTTTCGTGCATACGGTGATAACCGCTATTCCCTTCTTATTCCTAACTATCATGGTTCTACAGTCTTTTCGTGACAACGTCTTTTCATGTTTGTACTTCTTCGTTTTAAACAACTTTGCAGGTAATTATAGCATTCCGCCTACTAATTGCTCGTCTTTCGTTGTTTCGTATTCCGTCTATTTCATTGTATAGAATTTGTAAAGCTTTTTGCATGTAATTTCTTGCTCGACTCCTAAGTTTATCGCGCTTTTGGCAATCTTGTCCACCTTTTCGTTTCCCGATATGCCCCTAAGGCCAGGTACCCAATAGCTGTCTATTGGCTGCTGCACTTTCTATGATTTCCCTGCTTCTTAGGACATTTCTGGATGTTATTTTTGTGACCTAATTGCCGATATCACTGCTTGAATATGCTGTCAATCGGCGGAGAAAATTATTTCCTTTTTGCTTGCTGCCTTTCCCAAGAGCGAAATATATTTGAAATATTCAGCAACAGCAATATAAAACGCAAACATAAAAAAATATTTTCCCAGAAGTGGCGGTTGTCGGCAAGTCGCAGTTAGTGGTCCACCCATTGCGATTCTCCAGCGAACCAGTCTCTCGAGAGCGGGTGGGAGAGGCCCACCGAACATAAGTGGTTGCGTCTAGAACAGGCCTAATGGCTTTTGGGTCGTTGCAGAATTTTCCTGCATTGCTGGTAGCTGTCGCATGAAGACCAAATTTTAATCGAAGCAATAAGAAACTAAATGATATTCGCGCTTGAAAATGTACAAGGTTAGTCCAGAGTGTTAGGTGAGCCATAGAAATTTTTGCAAGCAATCAGACGGGCCCGTAGGCAATGAGGCCGTCATCAGGTGCCTCGGTAGGCAAGCGGTGTAGTTCTTTCTTGTATCTTTATAACCTTATTAAGTCACTTATATGTTGGGTAATGATACTGATAATTAGAGTGCTGATTTTTAAAAGGCGTGAAATAAAAACAATACAAATTTTATTAGAAAAAAGTTTATAAAATTTTTTTTAGGAACTCAACTTACCACGTTTTTGGCCTCTGAGGATCGTTAAAAAAAAAAAACGATCATCGGCTCTCTTACAAACTTCAGAACGCCCTGCAGTATTACTGCAAAAAGCTCAAGTTATTTGTAATCTAAAATTTTGTCTTAGATAATTACAGGTTAATCTCAAATATAATTAAAAATATTTTGTGATTTATATTCAATACATTAAATCTCAATAAATTAACAATTAATTTTTTGTTTACTTAAAACTAATCAGCTGCCCAGAAGTGCATTTTGCGCTACCAATTGTTCTGCCCCCATGGGAAGAAATCATACCAGGCTGCATCAATCTTACGTAGATATCAGCAATAGGGTCTTCGCCAAGATGATGTGTTCAATCTTCACGCAGACAGAAATTTCTTCCTGACCGCCAAGATTGCTGCGTAGCATGAGATCAGACACTCGGCCGCCTCCACGCCTTTGAGAGCGGAGTCGAGGTCTTGAGATAGTTGCATCGAAAATGCTCGTCACCGGACTTGCTGGGTTAAGCACTGCACGTACTGTGGTGAACCTATCCGCTGTACGAATGCGCCGTTGGCGAGAGCGCCGATGAGACGAGTCGAGTCCCATTCTGCCCAAGCTACGCCGCTGAGATGATTTGAGTCTTAGTCGGTCGTTTCCATGCCGATAGTGCGATCAGATGTCACCAGCTCGTTTAAGTCGGCGAGAGATTCGAGTCGGGCTCGATCATGAGCAAGTGGGTTGCGCGGAAAGTTTCGCGAAGACGGCTGCATCCTATTAAGAGTTTTTTGGAATGAGTGTGTGAGCGTATCATTGGTCGGCGGTGTGGTTGTTAGTTGAGAGCTTTTCTTCTCTAGCAACTCGTCCTCTATCTGCAGTTAGTGTGCCAAGGAAAGCTCAACGACGTGTTATGCAACATGGTGTGATGAGCCTGTCCACATCGTTTGCACCGAATTGCACTCGCCTATTGTGTGACTCAAAGCCTCTTAATCCAAAAATCATTTTAAATGGAGTAAATTTCTCCTTCGATTAATAAGTAAATTCTTTGAATATAAAAGGAGTTATTGTCTGTCAATGATATATCAGGAAACGATTTTGAAATTGCTTTACTGATTGAATGTGAAGGTAAAGAACCAGTGAGTTTTGGAATTGTCAATGCATCCTTTTTGATACGGAAATCTTTATTACGGAGGAGCTGATGCTTAAGGTATCAACTTTTTGTACTATTTCAGATATAGCTTCGTTCAAACCCGATACTTGTGCAGATATACCCTTACGATTCGAATTCAACCATTTTTGTAAGCGTTTAGGGAGAAATGTACCTTCAGATCCTGAATCTATTAAGACTCTGACGGTATATGTATTATTCTGATGACAAATGGTCACCATGGTAGTCCCTAGTGGCAGAAATCTATTATTGTCAACAGGACAATTGGACGTATTATCTTTTATGGACGCCGTATGAGACTTAGAGCTTGAGGTAGAAGAGACGCCGCTTTCTCCACTTTGCACAAATGAAACTACTCTTGCAGTCATTTATTTCATGTGCATCTGATAAGCAGTTAATGCAGAGGCGGTGCTTTCTGATGGCGAAAGCCTTGCATTAGGGCTCATCTCTAAAAATCGTTGCCATGTCCTTATTATATGAGCTTATGAAGAACATATTTTGCGTCTATTATTGATTTTCTTAATATGATGGGTATCTATTCTTTTATTTTAAATCTGATTATACGGCCTGAAGTTATTAGGCCTTGTTTGTTTGTCATGCTAGTTTTGAGTGGACGTTAGACTTCCCCTTGAGATCGAATACAGTCTCAAGAGTTTGATACCTGTTGGTTAGAAATGCGTCTAATTCCACCCATTTTGGAATCTCCGTTTTTGTTTTTAGAATTTGTTCCCACAGAGCCAGCGTATTTTCTGGGAGCCTGGTTGAACACAAATATGTGAAAATAGCATCCTAATATTCAATGTTTATGACCTGAAGTTGTAGCGCTGAAATGCAACTATAAATATCACGCCGCTTTTTTTAGTGTTGTCCCTGACTCGGAGGATATGTGTGGCAGATTGAATAATATTTTTAATTGAGAGTTTATCAAAATTCTGACAGGCGAAAGCCTGTTCTGGTTAAATTATTGTTGAACTTGTGTTTTGATTGAACGTCGTCAAGCTATGCATTTGTTCACCCTTCATAGCTCTGCAACAAACATATGTTTGATAGCAGTTTGAATAGTTAAGCATGATGAATTAGACTGCTTTCTCGTTACCCACTGAACTTATAAATTTTTGTAGTCAGCCTTTGTATTTTCTAAGGAATTGAACGTTTGTCAAATGGCAAGCAAAACAGAAATTATTTAAAAATGTTAAAAAAATTAATTTAATTTTATTGGAAAAATCGACTAGCGACTGCCTATTCAAACTTTAATAACATAGATCAGTAAATTATCGAATCCCCAAGCACCCACGACTCCACGGCATCCCCTATTGCACCCCTCGTGCAGCCGGGGCTGGTCGGCCCTCAGATCCAGTCCCTCACCCCCCAAACGCGACAACCCTACCGAGATAGACGAGACTTCTTAGTTTTTATTAACTCCGTAATTACCGGCACAAAGGTTCTTTTCTACTTTTTAACTATCGCCAGAGAATGTTAACAATGCGTATTAATCGTATGATCTTAGTAACCATACTGACTGTACGAGATAACTGTAAAAAAAAATTCAAGGTTACTAAAAAGCAATGCTTTCTCAGGAAATATCGTTATTACCAAAAAGAGTTTTGCAAATTGAATGAGACTTGTTACAAAAACTATATTCATGGTTTCGAATCAAATATTAAAATAAGTCCGAAATATTTTTGGTCGTACATCAAATCCAAAAAAACTGGCTCAAGTGTACCTAAGACTGTACTCTATAAATGTGAAAATGCGGCCTCTGTGTCCGAAGCGGCTAATCTCTTTGCAAGCTTCTTTTCGTCTAACTTTGTATCTGATAATGACCTGTCAGTTGATGAACTCTCGAATATTCGTAAAAATCTCATTAATAGCACGTCTACTTTAGACTTAGGTTTACTTACTCTAAGCGAAGATGAGATTTTTGAAGGTATCAAGAATATAAAAAGCTCGTCGCAGATGGACGCAGATGGTTTTTCCGCCATACTGTTTAAAAACTGTACTTCCCTAGTGAAGCCTCTGCTATTAATCTTCAATAAATCTCTTTCTGAGGGTCTGTTCATTGATGATTGGAAGAGATCATCAATCACGCCAATTTTCAAAACTGGTAACAAATGCGACGTTGAAAATTATAGACTGATTAGCAAATTATTAACAATTGCCAAAATTTTCGAAAGTATAATTAAAACAAAACTCTACTTTAATGTCAAGCACTTGATCTGTCCAAATCAGCATGGCTTTGTACCTGACAGATCCACAGTAACCAACCTTGCAGTCTTTACGGAAGATTGTTTCTCAACTTTTCGTAACGGCTCTCAATTAGATGTGATTTACACCGATTTTTCGAAGGCTTTCGACAAGATTTCTCACAATATTTTATTGACTAAATTAGAATGTATAGGAATCCATTCGCGTTTATTGGATTGGATCAGGTCCTATCTATGCTTGAGAACCAGTAAGGTGGTTATTGATGGTATTTCATCTAAGCCATTTATTGCCCTTTCAGGGGTTCCACAGGGAAGTATCTTGGGCCCATTATTTTTCTTACTCTTAATTAATGACATCAGTTCCTGCTTTTCTAATGCCAAGTTTCTTCTGTTTGCCGATGACTTGAAAATGTATTCGGAGATTAGATGCGCTAATGACTCGGCCGTGCTTCAATCGCAGCTTGACAAGCTTCATATATGGTGTATTAAGAATCGGGTTTTACTTAACATCAAGAAATGCCATAAAGTATCTTTTTCCAAATCAAAATTACTACTTGAAACATCTTATTCAATTGCGAATATCTGCCTTGACTCGAAAAGTGAGACCAAAGATCTTGGAGTACATTTTGACTCAAAACTCACTTTCACTTCGCACTTAAATAAAACTATCGCCGACTCTTTTGCCATGCTAGCATTTGTTAGACGTCACTCTTCTGAGTTCACTGATCCTAATACTCTTAAAATGCTTTATACCGCGTTTGTACGTTCTAAACTCGAATATGCTGCTTTTATATGGAGACCGAGTCACACAGTTCATATAAATCGTCTAGAAAAGGTACAAAAGGTATTTATACGCTTTGCTCTACGATCATTAAACTTTGTTCAACCATGGCCACCATATGGCTCCCGCTGTCGGTTAATTAGCCTACCAACTCTGCAAAACCGAAGAACATCGCAGTCTATCTCTTTTCTATTGGGTATCATTTCGGGAAAAGTTGACTGTCAGCTCCTACTTGCAAAAATCAATTTCTATGTTCCCAGCCGGAATTTGCGTCGGTTTGGCGCTTTTAGGGTTGGGCTGAGCAGAACGGTTTATGGTGCGAATGCGCCAATCAACAGAACCTTGTCAGATTTCAACTATTTCTCAAGTTTTTTGGATGTAGACTTTACTAATCCAAGTGCAACCAAGTTGGAATTGGAAAGTTACCTTATGTCTAATCAATAATATTTTAAACTCTTTTATTCGAATTTCATTGAATTTATTGTAATTTATCGGAAATTTTTAGTAATCTTTAAGTGGAAACTAAGTGTTAAGAAGAATGTGTAATATTTAATTATATATCCGCCAAAAGTCTGTTATTACTATACCGTTGCTAGACATAAATAAATAAATAATGTAATTTTGTGCGAATTTCAGGAATTAATGAAATTGGCAAAAAGTGCTGAATAAGATTAAATATATTACGGATAAATACAAATAATAAAGATGATAAACGGGACCAAAGTTATCGATCACATTCGATTAAGTTCGATACATACCCCCTGTCTTCTGCTACGCGGCTTTGGTTATCAAGCTTACCAAATGATCGTAGGGGAAATTTTTTGCCAGACGATTCGACATTCTGCACAATGAACAACGACGCCCCCACCAGGATTGTGGCTAGTTGCAGCAGCTCGCCGGATCTCACAATACCTAGCGCGGGTCCGATAAGTAGCATAACGTGGCGACCTATGATATCGCTTGCATCAGACCACCTACCCATAGTCATCTCGATTGACAGACCTGCCAACTATGTTGATTCGGACCGCCGTACCTACATAAACTTCTAAAACGCTGAATGGGGGCGGTTCGGGGATTTCAACGAGAGCGCCTTCAGTGCTCTTCCGGCTCCGCGAATTCCGCTGGGGGGTGAGGTCCGCTGCAGCCCGCTTTTTCCCGGCAGGTAGGACCCCTGAGATCCGTCCTGACTTCCCGGGTGAGGCGGTCACTCTGGCGGATGAACGCGACCACCTTCGGCGGACGGACCCCGGAAATCCTTCTATTAGGGAACTAAACGGGCAGATCCAACGCCTGGTCAACCAACACAAGCAGGACAAGTGGGAGGAGCAACTAAATTCCTGCAACCTCGCGGCTAGAGTGGGCACTCTATGGTCGACCGTGACCGTGGTCCAACCCGACGAGGCGTGACGACCGAACAGAAATCTTCTTTGGCGACGAGCCTTGTCGGACCCGAAGCGGTGCGCGAGCTACTTTTGCCGACAATTTACATTGCATCCTTCGGCCGATAGATCCAAACGATCAGTGACCTTCTGCAAAAACCCAGCGCGCCAATTGTCGGCTCTAACAGCGAGGTGAAGACGAAAACCTCCAATCCCATTGGCCCAGACGGGTTAAGCATGTTGATGCTGAAAAAATTGGGCACTGCGGAAGTAGCATACCTTATCAGGGCAGTGACCTTCTGCAAAAAACCCAGCACACCAATTGTCGTCTCTAACACCGAGGTGAAAGCGAAAGCCTCCAAACCCATTGGCCCAAACGGGTTAAGCATGTTGATGCTGAAAACATTGGGCACTGCGGGAGTAGCATACCTTAACAGGGTCCTCAACTTGTCGCTGGCCCACCTAATCATCCCAGACATCTGGAAAATGAGCAGGGTGATGCCACTGCTGAAACCAGGGAAACAGGCCGGCCAGGGCGAGTCCTACCGGCCGATCTCCCTG
This sequence comes from Philophylla caesio, assembly GCA_963971545.1. Classification (NCBI taxonomy): domain Eukaryota; kingdom Metazoa; phylum Arthropoda; class Insecta; order Diptera; family Tephritidae; genus Philophylla; species Philophylla caesio. The sequence goes on from OZ020606.1 coordinate 64,101,110, forward strand.
CTTTTTCCAACGGTTAAGGCACTTGAGGCTCTGCTGCTCTCGTATTTCAAATACCATCTTAGCCCGGCGAAGCATCAACACCGCTTCCGGAAAGTGCACTACAACGGCAATTAACGCCATAACAGCCCCTGTGAGAGGACCGCCCTAGTGGCCCTGGACTTGTCGAAGGCCCTCGACACAGTCAAACACTCCACCTTGTTGAAGGACGTGTAGGCCTCATCTCTCGCAGCAGCGTTGAGGCGATGGACTGCGAATTATCTGTGTGGTCGTCAAACCTCGGTGTGGTTCCGTGACGCAGTGTCAAAAGCGAGAAGAGTTAAGCTGGGGGTACCACAGGGTGGCGTCTCACCCCTCTTACTGTTTAACTTTTATATCTCGTGATTCCCCTCTCTCTCAAATAGCTCGCCGGCAGCTCTTGGGACAAGGACGAAGAAACGTTGTTGGCAAAATATAAAGCGATTGGCCGGTCGGTTCTAAATTATGCTCCGCTAATATGGTCGCCTGGAACTAACTGGACTCAGTGGTCAGGACTCGAGACATGTCAAAACGCCGCACTCCGGACAGCGACGGGATGTCACCTGATGACGCCTATGGATGACCTGTATCATGAGGCTAACGTGCTCCCAGTGCGGGAGCACAACTTGATGCTCACAAAGCAGTTTCTGCTGGGATGTCACCGTCCGGAACAACCTAATAGAGAATTGCTTCCACTGTAGCCGACACCCAGCCACATCAGGGAACACCTCTCGCTACTGACGGACGAGGTTCAGACTTAAGTACGCCTACCGCTGGACCTAAGGACGTACCGACAATGTCTAGGCGACATTCACAGGCAGTCGGTTTCCAAATTTATCGACTCCCGCCCTGTGAATGCAGTCCTGGGAGTCACTCGAATAACACTCCGTCCACCCTGTTGGGTGTACCTAGCCGCTACAACAACAACAACAGTACGCTTGGTACCACTTGTTAGCTATGCCGCTGCCATGCTGATTCGCTGCTTTCCTACTAAACCAATGTTCTGTGCAGTCACCACTGGCGAAATACCCTCGGAGGTTTGCGTATGCCTTCCGAGGGGTGACCGCTGATAGAAAAAAGCTTTTTCTAATTATAGCGTTAATATATTTATATGTACATATAAATAAATATAAAGAAGCATGCTTGAGAAATTATTCAAGTTTTTCATATCGAGTTAAGTGTATTTTTAAAGATATACCGATTGTAGGAAGAATGATATAAAAGAAGATTGCGCCTTCCGGGTACCGTTACTCAAAACTTTTCAGTCATTTACCTCGTCAAAACCTTCAATATTTATCTCCATTAAGGTGCAACCATATGTGTATTTGACATTTAAGCTGAGTGTAAGCTCAGTCAACTTTAAACGGCCGATATTGATGGGTTGAATTTATTTGAATTTTTTTTCTTTTAGTTATTGCGCCATGTATATTGCAATTGTAAAGTTTTAAAAATTTCAGAAGTAACTTAGCATTTATAACTTAAAAGAAAAAATTTCCAAATTGAAAAAAAGATAGGATAAGTCCTTAATGAAATCATCAATAATAATACTTTTGTGGCAGTTTCTTATTTAGATAATGTCTTTTAAAAGAGTTGAGGTAAGTTTGTTGAGTTGTTTTGAGCAAACGAACTTAAAAAACATTAACCTTTCTTCATTAAATAGTCGTTCTCTTTCATCATACAAATTTTTGAAATCTTAATAAATATAATCAAAAACAATTTGTAATTTCAATGACTTATAACACAAAATGCATTGCATGTCTACGGAAGTATTTTCAAGCGATGTTTATTCGTTGCTGTCTCGTCAACAACTAAGCGATAGTGCGTAAGAATACGTGTGAAGTGAGTTTGCAAAATTGTGCTATGAAATGCCCAGCTCTGTTTTAAATGTTTATATATAAGTGGTTAAGTCTTGCGCTGCTCCGTTATTCCTCTTTCACAAAATTTAACAATCTGTGACGAAGTAATGCGACTTTCAAGGCGAATTGCAAACAAACAAACAGCAATAAATTAACGCGCAGAAAAGTGAAACATTTCAAATAGTTTCGCGAGTGAATGAAAATCAAGAATGATAAATTAGAAGATTGCGACATTTCTACGTCATAGCGTACGGAAAATGAGTATGAAGCGAAATGAAAATACCAACATGGCGGCGAAATCGTAAACAAATGCGCTCACACCAGTGTGCAATTGTGAAGCATTTGTACAAGTGTTTTATTCTATGCTCGCCAACAATCAAAAAAGCAGCTCTTGACCAAAAACAGCGGTAATTTAGCGAATCTACAGCAATTGGTACATTAAAATATGTGAAATTGTGATATTCCGGTGTAGTTGACTCGTTGGTCTATGTTGCATTTTTATAATTCTCAAAAAGTGGATAAGGAACCTTAAATTATAAAATCCTTTTGTTTAAGGATTTTAATATCAAAATATAGTGAAAATGCAACGGTTTCATGTAGTATTTACTACAATTTGCCACTGTACACTTCGTTTATTAAAAGACCCCTAACTAATTGTTTCATTATTTTTCACGCGGATGTGAATTTTCTTTTTCCCTTTTGATTCGATATTCTGGTATGCTATGTCGTCACATAGCTGTCAAGCCGAAACTAAAAAGATAACGGGACGAAAGTGTCGCAATCTTCTAATTTATCATTCCTGAATGAAAAAAATATCTATACATACATGTAAACATTAATGTGAGTTCGTTTATTTAATAAGAGTATTGAAAATATGGAAATATAAAAGTAACAAAGTATTCCAAAATATGTTAATGGTAATTAAATTCAAGGATCGCGTTTTCTGCTGTTCACTGCTGTTTAACTGCTTATCATCGTTTCTTCGGCTGCTGCTAGTGCACTTCTCGTGCAGGGGTGATATTATGCGGCACGTACAAGGATGCCACCTTACATACATTTAATTTATGTGCGGATTTTGGACAAGGGAGGGTTTAAGTTCGCATGCCTGCGTATAAACATACACGTGTACATAAATTTCTAGATATATGTCACGATGCAGCGCATTGTGGCATCTTGTCAACAAACTAAAATTCGATAATGTGTTAGCCCATTTCTTTTCAGTTTTTTCGTAAATTATCAATAAAACCGCTGTCCACAATAAATGTTTTAACACTTTTTTTTAATTAAAATCCGTTTTTTACAAAAAATCAGCTGCTCTTCGTTCTTCTTCTCTTAAAATTTTTTTGTTTACTTAAATCCAGAAATGTCAAACTCTGCGGGAATGCGTGAATTTGTAATCTATCGTTCTTGATATGTACATACTTTTTGGACAAATAGAGGTATTTTTGGTTTGCTTGCATGCATACATTATCCTGACCCTAACTTTTAAAAGTCACATTTTGTTCAGTGTTAACCCCCAGGATGGTGAAGAGTTATAAAACAAAATTTTCGTAAAATTTCAGACTGATTGGGGGACGTTTAGAGGGTGCTGCCTCCCCTCAAACTTTCATAAAACCTCTATTTCCACATAAAATGTAACTTTATTTCACTATAACTTTACTAATACTTATCAAACCCAAAATTTTTCTAGGTAACAGCTAATTATGAACAAGTTCTCAATAACTTTTTTTAATAATATTTTTTTCTAACCCTTCAAATTAATTCTATAAATTACAAATTACTATAAAAACACAAATTTTACGTAGCGCTTCCGTTTACGTTTTAGACAATTTGAACTTATTGCGAAAAATAAATATCTTTAGGGCGTACATATATAGCTTTTGCCATCCATCTAGCATGATGGAGAGGTCTTGGTACGGGAAATATGAAATTACTATTAGGTGGAGATTCTCCGCGAAAAATACGTTCCTGCAGCTCTTTATAGTCTGCCCTTGGTTGCTTTACTTCAAGAGTATCTTTTACAAAAGCTACAATAGGTGGTGCCCTACTTATTAAATGGCGCTTTACATATGCGTCTTTCATGCCAGATTGGAATTTGGATTTGTCAAAATTTTACCAACTTTTTGAAAATTTTCAAATATTATTACTTTTTATATGGCATCGATGGTAATCACTGATGCGAAAGATTGGAGGGATTTTCGGCATATTTATTGGATTGTTTACGGATCTGATCATGTGTGGGACGTGAACCGATGAAAATAGAATAAAAAACTATAGGATCTACACAATCCAATGGGCTTTGTCAAGGCAATAAATGAAAGGACTGCGATGGGCTGGTTTTCAAAATATCCGGATGTTTGATAAACTCAACAGCTCTCCGTAATCTTTTCACCACAGCATACCGCAGGGTAAAACGACACTGTTCACCTGCAGGTTGTACAATGACAGCCTCAGTTCACTTTGGCGTGGCACAAAATTTCATCAGTGCAAAGGCGGTGGAAAGTCATTTTCGAGACTTTTTGCATCAAGCAAATGTCCCACCAGAAGATCAATATGATGAGTTATACAATAACTAAGCTACCGAAGCCAAAGTGTATATCAATAACACGACCAGAGCCAATGTAATAATTAATGGACGAAAAAATCGACGCGCTACTGTCAAAAAGCCTATACAGTATATCTGTCTCGCTAGTTAAAAAAACATGAAAAGCCACTTTGAATCAATTCTGCAGAAAATATACAGCCTTCACAGTCCCAAGGCATGGAATTTGGTTTTATTTATTTTTTTTATTTATTTTATGCAGTCTACCGACCTGAATTTTAAGGGCTCACTCGGACAAATAAAAATGCATAATCGAATAGCAAAAACAAATTTATTTGTAATATATTAAGTGCGTGTTCTCCCTTAACCCTAACTTCCTGCTTTTCGTGCATACGGTGATAACCGCTATTCCCTTCTTATTCCTAACTATCATGGTTCTACAGTCTTTTCGTGACAACGTTCGTACCCTTCATGTTTGTACTTCTTCGTTTTAAACAACTTTGCAGGTAATTATAGCATTCCGCCTACTAATTGCTCGTCTTTCGTTGTTTCGTATTCCGTCTATTTCATTGTATAGAATTTGTAAAGCTTTTTGCATGTAATTTCTTGCTCGACTCCTAAGTTTATCGCGCTTTTGGCAATCGTGTCCACCTTTTTGTTTCCCGATATGCCCCTAAGGCCAGGTACCCAATAGCTGTATATTGGCTGCTGCACTTTCTATGATTTCCCTGCTTCTTAGGACATTTCTGGATGTTATTTTTGTGACCTAATTGCCGATATCACTGCTTGAATGTGCTGTCAATCGGCGGAGAAAATTATTTCCTTTTTGCTTGCTGCCTTTCCCATGAGCGAAATATATTTGAAATATTCAGCAACAGCAATATAAAACGCAAACATAAAAAAATATTTTCCCAGAAGTGGCGGTTGTCGGCAAGTCGCAGTTAGTGGTCCACCCATTGCGATTCTCCAGCGAACCAGTCTCTCGAGAGCGGGTGGGAGAGGCCCACCGAACATAACTGGTTGCGTCTAGAACAGGCGTAATGGTTTTTGGGTCGTTGCAGAATTTTCCTGCATTGTTGGTAGCTGTCGCATGAAGACCAAATTTTAATCGAAGCAATAAGAAACTAAATGATATTCGCGCTTGAAAATGAACAAGGTTAGTCCAGAGTGTTAGGTGAGCCCTAGAAATTTTTGCAAGCAATCAGACGGGCCCGTAGGCAATGAGGCCGTCATCAGGTGCCTCGGTAGGCAAGCGGTGTAGTTCTTTCTTGTATCTTTGTAACCTATTAAGTCACTTATATGTTGGGTAATGATACTGTGAGGATCGTTAAAAAAAAAGAACGATCATCGGCTCTCTTACAAACTTTAGAACGCCCTGCAGTATTACTGCAAAAAGCTCAAGTTATTTGTAATCTAAAATTTTGTCTTAGGTAATTACAGGTTAATCTCAAATATAATTAAAAATATTTTGTGATTTATATTCAATACATTAAATCTCAATAAATTAACAATTAATTTTTTGTTTACTTAAAACTAATCAGCTGCCCAGAAGTGCATTTTGCGCTACCAATTGTTCTGCCACCATTGGAAGAAATCATACCAGGCTGCATCAATCTTACGTAGATATCAGCAATGGGGTCTTCGCCAAGATGATGTGTTCAATCTTCACGCAGACAGAAATTTCTTCCTGACCGCCAAGATTGCTGCGTAGCATGAGATCAGACACTCGGCCGCCTCCACGCCTTTGAGAGCGGAGTCGAGGTCTTGAGATAGTTGCATCGAAAATGCTCGTCACCGGACTTGCTGGGTTAAGCACTGCACGTACTGTGGTGAACCTATCCGTTGTACGAATGCGCGGTTGGCGAGAGCGCCAAAATCTGCTGCCAAGGGTGGTATGCTGATCGCTGCTCAATGACAGTTCGCGCATTTCTTCGTCCACGGGCACCTTCAACTGAGGTGGCCGATGAGACGAGTCGAGTCGCTTGAGAGCTTTTCTTCTCTAGAAACTCGTCCTCTATCTGCAGTTAGTGTGCCAAGGAAAGCTCAACGACGTGTTATGCAACATGGTGTGATGAGCCTGTCCACATCGTTTGCACCGAATTGCACTCGCCTATTGTGTGACTCAAAGCCTCTTAATCCAAAAATCATTTTAAATGGAGTAAATTTCTCCTTCGATTAACAAGTAAATTCTTTGAATATAAAAGGAGTTATTTTCTGTAAATTATATTTTAGGAAGCGATTTTAAAATTGCTTTACTGATTGAATGTGAAGGTAAAGAACCAGTGAGTTTTGGAATTGTCAATGCATCCTTTTTGATACGGAAATCTTTATTACGGAGGAGCTGATGCTTAAGGTATGAACTTTTTGTACTATTTCAGATATAGCTTCGTTCAAACCCGATACTTGTGCAGATATACCCTTACGATTCGAATTCAACCATTTTTGTAAGCGTTTAGGGACAAATGTACCTCCAGATCCTGAATCGATTAAGACTCTGACGGTATATGTATTATTCTGATGACAAATGGTCACCATGGCAGTCCCTAGTGGCAGAAATCTATTATTGTCAACAGGACAATTGGACGTATTATCTTTTATGGACGCCGTATGAGACTTAGAACTTGAGGTAGAAGGTTCCTCATTTTAATCCCTATGAAGCATGGTAAGATGTCGCTTTCTCCACTTTGCACAAATGAAACTACTCTTGCAGTCATTTATTTCATGTGCATCTGATAAGCAGTTAATGCAGAGGCGGTGCTTTCTGATCGCGAAAGTCTTGCATTAGGGCTCATCTCTAAAAATCGTTGCCATGTCCTTATTATATGAGCTTATGAAGAACATATTTTGCGTCTATTATTGATTTTCTTAATATGATGGGTATTTATTCTTTTATTTTAAATCTGATTATACGGCCTGAAGTTATTAGGCCTTGTTTGTTTGTCATGCTAGTTTTGAGTGGACGTTAGACTTCCCCTTGAGATCGAATACAGTCTCAAGAGTTTGATACCTGTTGGTTAGAAATGCGTCTAATTCCACCCATTTTGGAATCTCCGTTTTTGTTTTTAGAATTTGTTCCCACAGAGCCAGCGTATTTTCTGGGAGCCTGGTTGAACACAAATATGTGAAAATAGCATCCAAATATTCAATGTTTATGACCTGAAGTTGTAGCGCTGAAATGCAACTATAAATATCACGCCGCTTTTTTTAGTGTTGTCCCTGACTCGGAGGATATGTGTGGCAGATTGAATAATATTTTTAATTGAGAGTTTATCAAAATTCTGACAGGCGAAAGCCTGTTCTGGTTAAATTATTGTTGAACTTGTGTTTTGATTGAACGTCGTCAAGCTATGCATTTGTTCACCCTTCATAGCTCTGCAACAAACATATGTTTGATAGCAGTTTAAATAGTTAAGCATGATGAATTAGACTGCTTTCTCGTTACCCACTGAACTTATAAATTTTTGTAGTCAGCCTTTGTATTTTCTAAGGAATTGAACGTTTGTCAAATGGCAAGCAAAACAGAAATTATTTAAAAATGTTAAAAAAATTAATTTAATTTTATTGGAAAAATCGACTAGCGACTGCCTATTCAAACTTTAATAACATAGATCAGTAAATTATCGAATCCCCAAGCACCCACGCCTCCACGGCATCCCCTATTGCACCCCTCGTGCAGCCGGGGCTGGTCGGCCCTCAGATCCAGTCCCTCACCCCCCAAACGCGACAACCCTACCGAGATAGACGAGACTTCTTAGTTTTTATTAACTCCGTAATTACCGGCACAAAGGTTCTTTTCTACTTTTTAACTATCGCCAGAGAATGTTAACAATGCGTATTAATCGTATGATCTTAGTAACCGTACTGACTGTACGAGATAACTGTAAAAAAAAAATCAAGGTTACTAAAAAGCAATGCTTTCTCAGGAAATATCGTTATTACCAAAAAGAGTTTTGCAAATTGAAAGAGACTTGTTACAAAAACTATATTCATGGTTTCGAATCAAATATTAAAATAAGTCCGAAATATTTTTGGTCGTACATCAAATCCAAAAAAACTGGCTCAAGTGTACCTAAGACTGTACTTTTCGTCTAACTTTGTATCTGATAATGACCTGTCAGTTGATGAACTCTCGAATATTCGTAAAAATCTCATTAATAGCACGTCTACTTTAGACTTAGGTTTACTTACTCTAAGCGAAGATGAGATTTTTGAAGGTATCAAGAATATAAAAAGCTCGTCGCAGATGGACGCAGATGGTTTTTCCGCCATACTGTTTAAAAACTGTACTTCCCTAGTGAAGCCTCTGCTATTAATCTTCAATAAATCTCTTTCTGAGGGTCTGTTCATTGATGATTGGAAGAGATCATCAATCACGCCAATTTTCAAAACTGGTAACAAATGCGACGTTGAAAATTATAGACTGATTAGCAAATTATTAACAATTGCCAAAATTTTCGAAAGTATAATTAAAACAAAACTCTACTTTAATGTCAAGCACTTGATCTGTCCAAATCAGCATGGCTTTGTACCTGACAGATCCACAGTAACCAACCTTGCAGTCTTTACGGAAGATTGTTTCTCAACTTTTCGTAACGGCTCTCAATTAGATGTGATTTACACCGATTTTTCGAAGGCTTTCGACAAGATTTCTCACAATATTTTATTGACTAAATTAGAATGTATAGGAATCCATTCGCGTTTATTGGATTGGATCAGGTCCTATCTATGCTTGAGAACCAGTAAGGTGGTTATTGATGGTATTTCATCTAAGCCATTTATTGCCCTTTCAGGGTTTATAACTTTGCGCTCTTCACTGCACTTATTGGCTGGAAACACTCACCACTTTTACACCACCTTTTCTTTACAATAAAAAAAGTTAAAATTTAGGTTTTGATTTACACGCTTTATTAAAATTTAAGATTTGATCGCTGGGGAAACGTCCGTCCGCTTTGATGATCGCAAAAAATGTGTGTCGTGTCATAAGTTTACATGTATATTTGTGTGTGTGTGTTTGGTATAATTTGTGTGTTTTGAAATGTATGTGTACTAAATTATTTTTGCGTCGGCGAGCAACCGCGTTGCCAAGCTGCTCATTTAGCCATCCCGACCCCCTAGGCGAATTTTCAGCCTAGTAAGCGTTGCAGCTGTTGGAGCGTCGCTACGACGCTACTGAGCCCGGTTGGGCGATGATTGTGATGCCCGGTGGCGCGAACGCTATGTATTGGTTGGCGCCTGTTGCGGTGGTGGTGCGCGATTGGTTGCCGTCGCTGTTGTGGAGTGGTACGTCGTTGCGGTCCTTGCCGCACGTTGTAGCGCGGGGTCGTGCGCTCTGGTGCCACACGTTGTTGTTGTTGTTGTTGCGGTGCCACACGTCGACTGGTGCGGTGTAGCAGCGTGTGGTGCGGCCTGTCACACAAACGGCACGTCACCTCGGAGGTGCACGCTCTGGTGGCATGCGACCGCGCCAAGCAGTTCAGGCAAAAGCCGTGCGCTTGTGCTATTTGCTGTCGCTGCGATGGCTGCATGCCCTTAAAAATCGCGCACAGGCGTAACGGATGAGGGCGGCGGCAGAGAGGACATCGAACGCTGGACGGTCTCACTGTTGTTCTTGCTGCTACGGCGGGTGCTGCAGCCACTGCGGCTACAGCCGTGGAGGCGTCGCGTCGAGGTGCCGCGATTGGAGTGAGGGTGGTCCGGGGTGCTGCGGTAGGCAGTCCGCTGCTGTGGGCGGTGCGTGCCGGAGTTGCAGCATTGCGTGGCACAGTGATTGCCGAACGAATCGCTGCGGTGAAGGCAACCACTTGCATTTCCGTGTCCATGTTACTCTATGGGAGAAGAGAGAACGTTAGTGCTAACAATCACATACAATTTTTGAAAGCGGGTATGAGAGTGCGCAGTTTGTGGTTTCCTTCTGGCCCACTCGTTTAATCGTTATGCTGTGGTTTTAGCGGTTTAATGCGGTGAATTATCGGAAGGTGCGGTTTCGATGTTATTAGCGTTAGGGAGGAAACAGAGTTGAACGAGCGGTCGAGTAAGTTTGCCGTTTTGGGTACGTAGGTCAACTACTCTAATATGACCGTCAGAGCCGAGATGAACCTGTTCTATGCGACCGAGTCGCCATTCGGTAGGGGGGAGGCATTCGTCGTGAATAAGGACGCATTCTCCAATTTTTGGGGCTTCTTGAGCATTTTTCCATCGATATCTTTTAAGGAGGTCTTTAAGATATTCGTCCTTCCATCGACGACTGAATTCACGATGGAGAATTTTAATTCGTTCCCATCTATTTATTAGTGAAAGCGACTGCGTTTCTGGCTCGGGGATGGCCAGAAGTGGCGCGCCTCTGAGAAAATGCCCAGGAGTGAGGGCTGTAAAATCGGAGGGATCTTGCGAGAGTGCGGAGAGGGGCCGTGAGTTTAGAACGGCTTCGATTCGAGCTAATAATGTTGTAAATTCCTCGAACGTGAATTTATGATTGCCAGCAATTTTCTTGAAATGAGTTTTAAAACTCTTAACAGCGGATTCCCATAACCCGCCCATATGTGGTGCGCTTGGGGGGATATATTGCCAATCAATGCCTTGTGGTGCATATTTTTCAATGATTTCAGGCGAGACTTCCTTTATGAATTGAACAAATTCTTTTTCGGCTGCTCTTTGAGCTCCTACAAAGGTTCTACCATTGTCGCTCATAATTTTGGAAGAAAATCCGCGCCGTCCGACAAAGCGTGCAAATGCCGCTAGAAAGGCCGCAGTCGTCAGATCGGAACACAATTCAAGGTGAACCGCCTTTGTCGTAAAGCATACAAAGACGGCCACATAACCCTTCGTAAAGGTGGAGGACCTTAACATAGAGGCTTTTATCTGGAAAGGCCCCGCAAAGTCCACACCTGTAATTGTAAAGGGTAGAGTGAAATTACAGCGTTCGGGTGGTAGCGCTGCCATGATCTGCGTGCGCATTTTCTGCTTATGGAGAGTGCAGACCTTACACATGAAAACACATTTCTTTATTTGTGGCTTGAGTCCTGGGATGTAAAACTCTTGTCGGACCATTTGTTGCATGAGTCGATGTTCGGCATGAAGCATTAATATGTGCAAAAATTCAGGTATATTATGGAGAAAGGGGATTTTTCAGGTATAATTATGGGGTGCCTTTCATTGTAGCTCAAACTGGAGTTTGCTAGCCGCCCATTGGCACGAAGTAATCCCTTCGAGTCTAAAAATGGGTTGAGTACTAAGAGTGGACTCTTTTTATCCATTGGCTTTGATTCTCTTAGCATCAATATTTCACGCCTGTAAAAACGCGTTTGAGTGGAAGCAACGAGGGAGACCTTTGCATGTTGTAGGTCTTGATGCGTTAGTGCAATACTTGCAGAGTTAGCCGTTCCTTTTATTTTGTTCTTCAGGCGGTTTATGAACTGAAACATATAGGCTATTACTCTGAGGGCTCGGGGGAATGATGAAAATCGCTCTAGGATGTCATCATCGGTCAATATTGTATGAAAGCTTTCAATTCTCCGACTTTCTGGAGGTATTATAAAGCGTCCGGGGGATTTTGGCCAAAATTCGGGGGAGTCTGAAAGCCAGCTGGGGCCATTCCACCAGAGTGTGGTGGAGGCTAGGTGCAGGGGTTTGCATCCTCTGGTGCCAAGATCGGCTGGGTTATCGCCACTGGCTACATGTCGCCAAGTAGCTGGCCCCACCAGATCAAGTATTTGGGCTGTGCGGTTGGAAACGTATGTTTTCCATGTATGGGGTGGTTTTTCTAACCAGGCTAAGACGATTTCGGAGTCAGACCATAGATATAATTTTCGATCGCTCAATCCTAAATTGGTTTGCACAGTAGCGACTAATTTTGCTAGGAGGAGCGCTCCGCACAGTTCGAGACGTGGTAAACTTATGGTCTTAAGGGGGGCGACTTTGCCTTTGGCGACTAATAAGTGGGTTGTTGCTTTGCCATTATGTTGAGTGCGCACATATAAGGCTGCACAGTACGCCTTTTCTGAAGCGTCGCAAAAGCCGTGGAGTTTGACTTCGTTTTCAGGGGAATAGTTTACCCATCGCGGAATTTGTATCTCCGAAATTGTGTGCAGATTATTTGCAAATTGGGACCATTTTACCAAGCGGAGTGGTTTAACTTGTTCGTCCCAATCTGTTCCGTCTAGCCATAATTCTTGTATCAGGATTTTGGCTTGTATCATAATTGGCGCAAGCCATCCTGCGGGGTCGAAAAGTTTTGCAACCGACGATAGGATTTGTCTCTTAGTTTTAGCAGATATTGCAGATATTGACTCAAGAGTATATGAGAATTGATCCGATATCGCGTTCCACTGAATTCCCAATGTTTTTGTGGTACTTTCCTTTTCGAATTTTAAGAAATTTGTGTCTAGCAAATTTTCTTTATTGATATTTTTTAATATTTCGGGGTTGTTGGCCGTAATCTTTTTTAAGGGGAACCCTGCTGAGTGATGGGCTTGGATCACTTGAGAAAGTGATTCGCACGCTAATTGTATACTGTGGCTTCCTGATAATATGTCATCTACATATGTTTGTGTTTTTAACACTGGGGTTGCTAAGGGTAGCTTTGACTCTATATCTTTTGCCAATTCATGAAGTGTTCGAATAGCTAGAAACGGGGCACAATTAACTCCAAAGGTGACCGTTTTCAATTTGTAGTCACGAATTGGACTCTCGGTTGAATTGCGGAAGACGACGCGTTGCAAGTCTTGATCGTCTTTATGCACAAGGATTTGCCTGTACATTTTCTCGACGTCTCCATTAAATACATATTTAAACAAACGCCATTTAAGTATTAGGAGCATCAAGTCGGGTTGCAGGGTGGGTCCTGTATAAAGGATATCATTCAGCGAGTTGCCTGAGCTTGAGCATCTCGATGCATTAAATACCACTCTAACTTTGGTTGTACGTTTTTCTGGCTTTATAACTGCGTGGTGGGGGAGGTAAAAGGATGAATATTTACCATTTTCAACTTTTTCATAGGAATCTACTTGTTCCATATGATTTAATTGTAGATATTCCTCAAGAACATTGTCGTATGAGGTTTTTAGCTCGCCTTTTTTAAGTAGGTTTCTTTCCATACTTAAAAATTGCTGCAGTGCTGAGATTCGGGAGTGACCTAAGGCAAGCGTATTAGGGAATTGGGGTTTTAGTGGTAGTCGAACGACGTACCGACCATTATCAGATCTCGTAGTTGTGGCTTTATAGAAGTCTTCACAATACTTATCTTCTGGTGTGGTCATAGAAATGGGGGGGAGTTCTTCTAACTCCCAAAATTTTCTCAATTGCGAATTTAGATTTTCGTTTGAGACCTCTTCCACTTGTGTGGTGAAAGTGGAGATTCTTTCTGTGATTTTGCCACTTAAAATCCATCCGAAGATGGTGTTTTGAGCTAATAAGGTGTTGGTAATTTTCTCAACACCTTCCAGTAATATTTGGGGGATTAGGTCGCTGCCTAATAAAATATCGATTTGCGCGGGGGTGTGACAATTTGGGTCAGCTAACTTCAGATGTGAAAACTTTTGCCAAAGTTTGCTATTTATGTGATAGCTTGGGAGCATATTTGTGAGTTGCGGCAGAACTATAGGTTGAGCTTGTATTCTTTTGTCCGCTTTGGGGGAAATTAGGGTAATGGAGCAGATTTTACTTGAGTTTTGGGCTACTCTTCCGCCCATTCCCGAAATTTCAAAATTGGCTTGTTTAATTGGCAGTTTCAATCTGTTTTGGGCCTTAGATGAAATAAACGATCGTTGGGATCCTTGATCTATTAAGGCCCTTAGCTTAAATATTTCTCCCCTATGTTCGAGGGAGGTTACGGCGGTGGGTAGTAATATTTTGCTTGCATTCTCAGAATGAAGCGTTTGTATTCTAGCTGCGTTTGAGCAGCATGGTTCCTCGTGAGAATTTACGGGGTTTTGGATTTCGGGGTTTTCGGGTATTGTTGTGGCAAGAAGACCCGTGGCTCTCTTTATATTTGTAGTATTGCTCTGGGGGATGCTGTTAAAGTGAAGCATAGAGTGGTGTCTTTTATGGCAATAAACGCAATTGAATTTGCTCTCACAATATTTCAATGTGTGAGAATGTGATAAGCAATTAGTACAAAGCCTGTTGGATTTGGCAAAGTTATTTCTTTCATGTGTTGAAAGTTTCTTAAACCTCTCGCAAGATTTTAATTTGTGAGCTCCTTTGCACAGTTCGCATGACAAATGGTTGTGTTGTTCGGAAACGAAAGATTGAGTTTTATTGAAATTCCTGTTATGAAAACTATTGTTACTGGCTTGGGGTTTAGGGAAGCTTCTATTGAAGTCTTGTTGTACATATTTTGGCTTAGATACCTTTTAATCTACCCTCGCTGCGATTTCGAATTGGGTAGTGAGGAAGTCTTTCATTTGTTGCCACGTTGGGCATCTTTTTCGGGATGAGAGCGATTGCTCCCATAAGAGTAACGATTTTTCTGGTAAAGTGGCAGCGCATATATTTACCAGAATGGGGTCCCAGCTATCAGTGGGAATGTTTTGTGTCGAGAGAACTGACAAACAATTTGTTACAGTGGATTGTAATTTTAAAAATTCTTCAGCTGTTTCTTATTGTATTTTTGGCAAGTTTATAAGAATCGTTACTTGGTTGTCAACCAATACTCGTTCATTTTCATACCGAGATTTTAATGCTTCCCAAGCCAGATTGAAATTGTCATCATTGAGGGCGAACTGTTTTACTATATCGCCTGCTTGACCTTTCGTTTTATATCTGAGGTGATACAGTTTTTGCGCTTGAGATAATTTTGGATGGTTTATGTACACGGCTGTAAACATGTCCCGGAAGGACGGCCATTGTTCATAACCTCCATGAAATACTTCTGTATCACACGCTGGCACTTTGAGGTATATGCCTGAATTTTCTTCTCGTATTAGGGTTGGGGGCAGCTCTACTCGCGGGGGTGGAGTAGGTGCAATAGGCTTTAGTAACTTTAATTGATCGGAGATCATAGCCTTTGTTTCTTCATATTGGTCTAAGCAGTTTTCATATTTTGCATAAGCCGAAGATTTAAAATTTTCTGGCATATCTGAATCATCTGTTTCAATAATTGCGTCATATGCAGACTGGAGTCGTGTCCAAAAGTTGTCAAGACTTTTGTTTTTTATTTCCAGAACGGATTCTGAATTGTCTTGGATTGGGGTTGAGGAAAATCGGGTGCAGTATCTTATTAAACTGTCACTCTCGGAAATAAATTTTGTGGCGGAAAAATCTTTTATCTTTTTTTGCTTTGCACCCTGTTTTGAGCGTGTAGCTTCTGCAGGTGTGCTTTGATGCTTATCGTCATCGGCCATTGTCGGTAGTTCTAAAAACTGAGGTGTTTTTGTTTCTTTTAGCGGGGATTTATCAAGTGGCATTAAGCAGCAAATTAAAATACAAATTATTAATTTTTTGTATAGCTGATTTTTTGTTTTTTGTATACCAAAGTATTTGAGTTGATTTAGTACCGCCGCGCTTTATGTATATTTTTTAACCGCTTTGTATATATTTATGTATGTATAGATATGTATGTATATAATTGGAAACCGCTTTGATTTTATTTCTAATAGTTGTGTTAATATACTACTTTTCTTCGTTGCTTTTATTTTTCTCGCAACTGTAGTGTCTATTATTTTTTTTTTTATATCAAATAATTTTAAGTTTATCGCTTTTTATTTTTCCGCAATTTTTAAATTTTAATTTTATATATTTATATATGTGTATGTGGTGGAGGGTATAACTAATTACGAATAAGTAATTTCAATATATATGTACGTGCGTATATTGTATATGCTTATATGTTAGCGCTAACGAAGGTAGCGAAAATGCAGTAATGCAGAAAACTTGCTAGCAAGGAGTATACACGTATGTATGTATGTTTGTTTGCTTGTTAGTGCAGTTGGGGCCAAAGTACTTATTCGCTTAGGTAGTTTAGCAGTGAGTTTGTGGATGACCGTAGTTAATATATGTACGTATGTTTGTTTGTGGGGCTATTGTAAGCAATTGAATTTATCTAGTTCTTCGCGAGCTATGATGGGGGGTAAGGAATTTTAGTATGCAATTATTCAATGCTTATATCTCTTACTGTGTATATTTATGTATATGTTTGTTATATGCTAGTGGGTGCAAACAACGGGAGCAATAATGCTAATAAGCTTTAGTATTGTTTTTTTTTGTCTGAGTATATTATTATATTAGTTTTTAATATTTGATGTTTGGGTGTATGTATAATAATATATCTGTGGTCACAAGCGATAATAGCCTAAGTCCTGTGTTAAAGCATATGACTTAAGCGGTTATCGCTTGTGACCACAGATATGTAGATATGTTTTTTACTGGGCGCACAGAAGATTGAGATACTTTGTGGTAAATGACTAAGCGGTTTTAATTTACTTTTATTTTAGATTGTTTGCCGCTTAGTTTTGTAAGTTACTAATATTATGCTTTGTGCTTATTTGTTTTTGCAATCCTGCTTTCGTTTGTTAAATATACAAACAGAAGGGGTATTGCAGAAATATTTTGCAAGTTTTGACTTGAAATTGTTTGAGAGGGGGATGGGGGGGGTTTGTTTGTGTGTATTTTAATACACGAATTATAGGCACAAAGCGGGTTTTAATATTATTTTTTTTTTATTGTTTCTATTAAGCTTTGGTTTTTATGCAAACTGTATTTTAGTTGGGGCATAAAAATGTTAAATTTTTGTATATTAAGATATGTGGGGTTTAAGGGGGTTAGTGGACTGTATTATTTTTTGCACTTGGCAACTTATAGCTGGAGACTAGCTAACGCCTTATCGGGGGTAAATTTTTGAAATTTACAAATAGTTCGCTTATAAATTTTTAGTAATTATGTATGTAAAGTGGATAGATACAACTCACTTTGGAAGCTTCAAGGGATTTTTTGGGGGGTTGGCGTTTTGCCTGTGTTCGTGTGGGTAAGTTCGCTTGGTTGACTTCTTTTCCTCTTCCCTCGTTGTTTGTCCTTTTCCTTTTTTTACTGCGCTCCGGGTATTATCTGCTTATCTGTTAGTTTATTTGTTGTGTTTATTTTTTCGCGCCCGAATTTTATTTTATGTGTTGTGTTTACAGACGCCTGTGTATATAAGTTTTTGTATGTATATTTTTTATGTGTTTTTGTATTTAGTTGAATGTTGTTTTTGTTTTGTTTTTTCGCGCCCGAACCAGATTTATGCTGAATGTTGTTTTTGTTTTGTCTACTTAGATTTATTTTATTTTTTTCACTGTTTGCACTGGCTTATACAAATTTCGCCTTTTTTTTTTTTTTTTTAATTTAATATTTTTTAAGGTGCCTTTCTTTTTGGCGCAGAAGGACCATTTATAACTTTGCGCTCTTCACTGCACTTATTGGCTGGAAACACTCACCACTTTTACACCACCTTTTCTTTACAATAAAAAAAGTTAAAATTTAGGTTTTGATTTACACGCTTTATTAAAATTTAAGATTTGATCGCTGGGGAAACGTCCGTCCGCTTTGATGATCGCAAAAAATGTGTGTGTGTGTTTGGTATAATTTGTGTGTTTTGAAATTACCACTTGAAACATCTTATTCAATTGCGAATATCTGCCTTGACTCGAAAAGTGAGACCAAAGATCTTGGAGTACATTTTGACTCAAAACTCACTTTCACTTCGCACTTAAATAAAACTATCGCCGACTCTTTTGCCATGCTAGCATTTGTTAGACGTCACTCTTCTGAGTTCCCTGATCCTTATACTCTTAAAATGCTTTATACCGCGTTTGTACGTTCTAAACTCGAATATGCTGCTTTTATATGGAGACCGAGTCACACAGTTCATATAAATCGTCTAGAAAAGGTACAAAAGGTATTTATACGCTTTGCTCTACGATCATTAAACTTTGTTGAACCATGGCCACCATATGGCTCCCGCTGTCGGTTAATTAGCTTACCAACTCTGCAAAACAGAAGAACATCGCAGTCTATCTCTTTTCTATTGGGTATCATTTCGGGAAAAGTTGACTGTCAGCTCCTACTTGCAAAAATCAATTTCTATGTTCCCAGCCGGAATTTGCGTCGGTTTGGCGCTTTTAGGGTTGGGCTGAGCAGAACGGTTTATGGTGCGAATGCGCCAATCAACAGAACCTTGTCAGATTTCAACTATTTCTCAAGTTTTTTGGATGTAGACTTTACTAATCCAAGTGCAACCAAGTTGGAATTGGAAAGTTACCTTATGTCTAATCAATAATATGTTAAACTCTTTTATTCGAATTTCATTGAATTTATTGTAATTTATCGGAAATTTTTAGTAATCTTTAAGTGGAAACTAAGTGTTAAGAAGAATGTGTAATATTTAATTATATATCCGCCAAAAGTCTGTTATTACTATACCGTTGCTAGACATAAATAAATAAATAATGTAATTATGTGCGAATTTCAGGAATTAAAGAAATTGGCAAAAAGTGCTGAATAAGATTAAATATATTACGGATAAATACAAATAATAAAGATGATAAACGGGACCAAAGTTATCATTCACATTCGATTAAGTTCGATACATACCCCCTGTCTTCTGCTACACGGCTTTGGTTATCAAGCTTACCAAATGATCGTAGGGGAAATTTTTTGCCAGACGATTCGACATTCTGCACAATGAACAACGACGCCCCCACCAGGATTGTGGCTAGTTGCAGCAGCTCGCCGGATCTCACAATAGCTAGCGCGGGTCCGATAAGTAGCATAACGTGGCGACCTATGATATCGCTTGCATCAGACCACCTACCCATAGTCATCTCGATTGACAGACCTGCCAACTATGTTGATTCGGACCGCCGTACCTACATAAACTTCTAAAACGCTGAATGGGGGCGGTTCGGGGATTTCAACGAGAGCGCCTTCAGTGCTCTTCCGGCTCCGCGAATTCCGCTGGGGGGTGAGGTCCGCTGCAGCCCGCTTTTTCCCGGCAGGAAGGACCCCTGAGATCCGTCCTGACTTTCCGGGTGAGGCGGTCACTCTGGCGGATGAACGCGACCACCTTCGGCGGACGGACCCCGGAAATTCTTCTATTAGGGAACTAAACGGGCAGATCCAACGCATGGTCAACCAACACAAGCAGGACAAGTGGGAGGAGCAACTAAATTCCTGCAACCTCGCGGCTAGAGTGGGCACTCTATGGTCGACCGTGACCGTGGTCCAACCCGACGAGGCGTGACGACCGAACAGAAATCTTCTTTGGCGACGAGCCTTGTCGGACCCGAAGCGGTGCGCGAGCTACTTTAGCTGACAATTTACATTGCATCCTTCGGCCGATAGATCCAAACGATCAGTGACCTTCTGCAAAGCCCGTCGGCTCTAACACCGAGGTGAAGGTGAAAACCTCCAAGCCCATTGGCCCAGACGGGTTGAGCATGTTGATGCTGAAAAAATTGGGCACTGCGGGTGTAGCATACCTTACCAGGTCAGTGACCTTCTGCAAAAAAGCACACCAGCACACCAATTGTCGTCTCTAACATCGAGGTGAAAGCGAAAGCCTCCAAACCCATTGGCCCAGACGGGTTAAGCATGTTGATGTTGAAAACATTAGGCACTGCGGGAGTAGCATACTTTAACAGGGTCCTCAACCTGTCGCTGGCCCACCTAATCATCCCAGACATCTGGAAAATGAGCAGGGTGATGCCACTGCTGAAACCAGGGAAACAGGCCGGCCAGGGCGAGTCCTACCGGCCGATCTCCCTGCTTTCTCCAACGGTTAAGGCACTTGAGGCTCTGCTGCTCCCGTATTTCAAATACCATCTTAGCCCGGCGAAGCATCAACACCGCTTCCGGAAAGTGCACTACAACGGCAATTAACGCCATAACAGCCCCTGTGAGAGGACCGCCCTAGTGGCCCTGGACTTGTCGAAGGCCCTCGATACAGTCAAACACTCCACCTTGTTGAAGGACGTGTAGGCCTCATCTCTCGCAGCAGCGTTGAGGCGATGGATTGCGAATTATCTGTGTGGTCGTCAAACGTCGGTATGCTTCCGTGACGCAGTGTCAAAAGCGAGAAGAGTTAAGCTGGGGGTACCACAGGGTGGCGTCCTACCCCCTTTACTGTTTAACTTTTATATCTCGTGATTCCCCTCTCTCTCAAATCGCTCGCCGGCAGCTCTTGGGACAAAGACGAAGAAACGTTGTTGGCAAAATATAAAGCGATTGGCCGGTCGGTTCTAAGTTATGCTCCGCTAATATGGTCGCCTGGAACTAACTGGACTCAGTGGTCAGGACTCGAGACATGTCAAAACGCCGCACTCCGGACAGCGACGGGATGTCACCTGATGACGCCTATGGATGACCTGTATCATGAGGCTAACGTGCTCCCAGTGCAGGAGCACAACTTGATGCTCACAAAGCAGTTTCTGCTGGGGTGTCACCGTCCGGAACAACCTAATAGAGAATTGCTTCCACTGTAGCCGACACCCAGCCACATCAGGGGACACCTCTCGCTACTGACGGACGAGGTTCAGACTTAAGTACGCCTACCGCTGGACCTAAGGACGTACCGACAATGTCTAGGCGACATTCACAGGCAGTCGGTTTCCAAATTTATCGACTCCCGCCCTGTGAATGCAGTCCTGGGAGTCACTCGAATAACACTCCGTCCACCCTGTTGGGTGTACCTAGCCGCTACAACAACAACAACAGTACGCTTGGTACCACTTGTTAGCTATGCCGCTGCCATGCTGATTCGCTGCTTTCCTACTAAACCAATGTTCTGTGCAGTCACCACTGGCGAAATACCCTCGGAGGTTTGCGTATGCCTTCCGAGGGGTGACCGCTGATAGAAAAAAGCTTTTTCTAATTATAGCGTTAATATATTTATATGTACATATAAATAAATATAAAGAAGCATGCTTGAGAAATTATTCAAGTTTTTCATATCGAGTTAAGTGTATTTTTCGGGAGTTGGAAAATAAAGACAAATTTTCTAGTTTTTTCTCTTGTTAAAGATATACCGATTGTAGGAAGAATGATATAAAAGAAGATTGCGCCTTCCGGGTACCGTTACTCAAAACTTTTCAGTCATTTACCTCGTCAAAACCTTCAATATTTATCTCCATTAAGGTGCAACCATATGTGTATTTGACATTTAAGCTGAGTGTAAGCTCAGTCAACTTTAAACGGCCGATATTGATGGGTTGAATTTATTTGAATTTTTTTTCTTTTAGTTATTGCGCCATGTTAATAAGCCAATTTCTTGTGCAATTGTAAAGTTTTAAAAATTTCAGAAGTAACTTAGTATTTATAACTTAAAAGAAAAAATTTCCAAATTGAAAAAAAGATAGGATAAGTCCTTAATGAAATCATCAATAATAATACTTTTGTGGCAGTTTCTTATTTAGATAATGTCTTTTAAAAGAGTTGAGGTAAGTTTGTTGAGTTGTTTTGAGCAAACGAACTTAAAAAACATTAACATTTCTTCATTAAATAGTCGTTCTCTTTCATCATACAAATTTTTGAAATCTTTATAAATATAATCAAAAACAATTTGTAATTTCAATGACTTATAACACAAAATGCATTGCATGTCTACGGAAGTATTTTCAAGCGATGTTTATTCGTTGCTGTCTCGTCAACAACTAAGCGATAGTGCGTAAGAATACGTGTGAAGTGAGTTTGCAAAATTGTGCTATGAAATGCCCAGCTCAGTTTTAAATGTATAAGTGGTTAAGTCTTGCGCTGCTCCGTTATTCCTCTTTCACAAAATTTAACAATCTGTGACGAAGTAATGCGACTTTCAAGGCGAATTGCAAACAAACAAACAGCAATAAATTAACGCGCAGAAAAGTGAAACATTTCAAATAGTTTCGCGAGTGAATGAAAATCAAGAATGATAAATTAGAAGATTGCGACATTTCTACGTCAAAGCGTACGGAATATGAGTATGAAGCGAAATGAAAATACCAACATGGCGGCGAAATCGTAAACAAATGCGCTCACACCAGTGTGCAATTGTGAAGCATTTGTACAAGTGTTTTATTCTATGCTCGCCAACAATCAAAAAAGCAGTTCTTGACCAAAAACAGCGGTAATTTAGAGAATCTACAGCAATTGGTACATTAAAATATGTGAAATTGTGATATTCCGGTGTAGTTGACTCGTTGGCCTATGTTGCATTTTTATAATTCTCAAAAAGTGGATAAGGAACCTTAAATTATAAAATCCTTTTGTTTAAGGATTTTAATATCAAAATATAGTGAAAATGCAACGGTTTCATGTAGTATTTACTACAATTTGCCACTGTACACTTCGTTTATTAAAAGACCCCTAACTAATTGTTTCATTATTTTTCCCTTTTGATTCTGGTATGCTATGTCGTCACACACTAAAAAGATAACGGGACGAAACTGTCGCAATCTTCTCATTTATCATTCCTGAATGAAAATAATATCTATACATATATGTAAACATTAATGTGAGTTCGTTTATTTAATTAGAGTATTGAAAATATGGAAATATAAAAGTAACAAAGTATTCCAAAATATGTTAATGGTAATTAAATTCAAGGATCGCGTTTTCTGCTGTTCACTGCTGTTGAACTGCTAATCATCGTTTCTTCGGCTGCTGCTAGTGCACTTCTTCGCGGCACGTACAAGGATGCCACCTTACATACATTTAATTTATGTGCGGATTTTGGACAAGGGAGGGTTTAAGTTCGCATGCCTGCATATAAACATAAACATGTGTACATAAATTTCTAGATATATAAATCGATATTACGGCTAACACGGCACATTTCTTTTCAGTTTTTTCGTAAATTATCAATAAAACCGCTGTCCACAATAAATGTTTTAACACTTTTTTTAAATTAAAATACGTTTTTTACAAAAAATCAGCTGCTCTTCGTTCTTCTACTCTTAAAATTTTTTTGTTTACTTAAATCCAGAAATGTCAAATTCTGCGGGAATGCGTGAATTTGTAATCTATCGTTCTTGATATATACGTACTTTTTGGACAAATGAAGGTATTTTTGGATTGCTTGCATGTATACATTAGCCTGACCCTAACTTTTAAAAGTCACATTTTGTTCAGTGTTAACCCCCAGGATGGTGAAGTGTTATAAAACAAAATTTTCGTAAAATTTCAGACTGATTGGGGGACGTTTAGAGGGTGCTGCTTCCCATCAAACTTTCATAAAACCTCTATTTCAACATAAAATGTAACTTTATTTCACTATACCTTTACTAATATTTATCAAACCCAAAATTTTTCTAGGTAACAGCTAATTATCAACAAGTTCTCAATAACTTTTTGTAATAATATTTTTTTCTAACTCTTCAAATTAATTCTATAAATTACAAATTACTTTAAAAACACAAATTTTACGTAGCGCTTCCGTCTTTCATGCCAGATTGGAATTTGGATTTGTCAAAATTTGACCAACTTTTTGAAAATTTTCAAATATTAGAACATTCAGACTTTGTTTGGGTGGGCACATTATTTCTTCACACACATCTCTCAATATTAATTCAAAAATATGATGCCTGCACGGTAACCTAAGAAAATGGTTGTCTAGATGGCTCTCAATTAAAACGCAAATTCCTTTAACCCAGTTGTTACTGAAACTATTTTTTGTCCCATATCAACGTGATTTTTTGATATTATTACCATAACGCATATAGTAATCAAGGGAAAATAGTAAAAAAAATCTGGGTTTTCTGGAAAGCTCGGAAAATGTGGATCGTTATAACGATCACTAGTAATAAGCGGTTAGGCAACCGCTCATACAAGTACAAGTTAGCCGATCGTATCCTATTTATATTAAAAAAACCAATTGTTATACTGAAAAAGGTTTATTTGATTTCATTTTTGTTTCATTACATCTCATTTTTATTTCATTAAAAAAAAAGCTAAGTACTTAGTCCATCTATGTAGGAGTATGGTATGTTACAAAACATGATTTAGGGTGCAAATGAATTTTACACTTTTGGCAAGTAAAGTTTGTATTTTTTTTGCAAAGCCAACATCGAAGCTGAGAGTCATTGTACTCTATCAGATGATCAATCTTGTCGTAGCGTGAAGTTTCCCTATAAGTTCTAGGAGTGGGGCATTGACATAGCGTTATAAACAATACTGAAATCAGTGTCTGATGATTTATCCCAATACATGTATCTTCTGGGAACCACAATATATCCACTGTAAAGGAGAATACCCAGAAAGCACTTCATGTCGCTGCTTGTTACATTACCCACTTTGTTTTTTTGAGTGGCGTAAATATTTGTATATGTAACCAATAAGTCTATGACGCCATCACCAAACATACAATCAAAATAATACATAGGCGTTTGAGGGTATCTTGGACCCTGGTTTTCTTGCCATTCTAATTGGGCGCGTGGATTCTGGCGATTTCTCCAAGTATATTTTTGATTGTTTGTTATGGTTGGATCAACAAAAGGAACGCCTGACGGGCTGCTAATGATTGGAGCTAAACTACATGTCGAAGATTCAGGTTGACGTTCTTCAGTGATCGGTTCCTCGGTGGTTCGACGCCTTTTAGCCAATAAAGACAAAGGCGCGTCGTCGTCGTCACTGTCAGAGGACATGTATCCGATCTCTGCCGAAGCTCTTAGCTGAGAACCTGCATAGATAGATATATACTTAAAATAACTTAGCAAACAAGAAAAACATAAACATTTTGAAGATCTATATCAAACCTGGAAGATTGTTCAATGTTACTATCTCCTCATCGCCAGAATCTTCATCGGTAATTTCAGCATTGGCGTTGTCCGGTGGAAATATCGTTATATTTTTTGGAAATGGGGTATCATCATCTAATTTCTCCAATTCGTCAATGATTTCATTGAGAGACAATGGTTTACTTTGCCTTGGCCTTGAAGTAAAAATACATCCCCATATTACTACCGATCTTTATAACGATCATGAAGTTTAACATCAGTTAAAAAAAAATATATATATAAAAAATCAAACTTTGCTTTACTGTTATTTTAGACAGGTTATAAATTTTTAAATTGTGTGGAAAAAACAAATTTATACTACAAGAAATTTTAGAAAAACTTACCGCTTCGAAGACATAACAAATTTTAATTCCACCAATCTGAATCAAACTGCAAATGCGTTGCGAAACTAAAACCTTAAATTAAATATGTATGCACCGAAACAATGCTAAACGGTCACTGCGACGATCTGTAAACGATAAACAATAAATTTCTGGCCGTTACTTTTATTAAACTGAAGGTAATTTTTAAGAATATTTTTGATCGTTTAAACGATCGGTCGCTGTAAGTGGGTTAACACGACCAGTGTTGACTGCAGATGTGTCAAACACTAATGCTTTTATTTGGTCTTTGAGTCCCCATTCGAAAATTGCATTGATCACATCAGATGCTTGTGCTTTTGCAGTTCCTTCACCTAACGCGTCTATCTTTTCTTTACCAGTTAAAGATGGCAAAAGTTTTCCATCCCAATGAAGGCAAATATAATGTAATTCACTTACGTTTATCTCCTTTTTTAATTTTGTGAAGAGTTCTGCAGGTAAATTTTCCCTTTCCTTGTGGAAAGAATTCTTGTTAATGATTAATTCATTAACATCGTGTTTCAATAATTCAGCAACAGCAATAATTAAATGTACTGCTTTTCTGTCAGAGATTTGACAAGCATCTAAAGCCGCGTCAAGTTTTGGAGTTATCTCTTTTTGCCTAACTCTGCATCGAACTGATGGTTCCATTACTATATTTTCTTCTACAAAGAACTGTAAAACAAAAGTAAAAAACCTGGTTGTAATTTAGATATTAGGACAAGCTCACCTTTCCACTACCTTTGGACTGTTTCTTCTAATTAATAAAATATAAAATGTATTAGGACAAGCTCACCTTTCCACTATCACTTTCTGACGAGGATGACTCAAACTGTACTGTTTCTTCTAAATTAATAAAATATAAAATGTATTACTTCACAGATTCACATAATTGGGTGATTCACAAGGTGTCATAAAGAGTCATATTGTCATAATATCATAAATTGTATGATTGTTTAAAAAAATGTGTTGATTCTTGCTTCATAAATTGAGTAGTAATAAAATACAACTTTGCACGGTATGTTTTTATTTTGTCGTATTTTATAAGCTGTTATTTGTTTTGGTTTTCATTTCAAATTTTACTTACACACAAATTTGTTATATGACATATGACTTTATGACACCTTGTGAATCACCTAAATCTGTTTTCTTTATACCTATTGCAGCTTTGTTGCGATTGCTTCTTTCTCTTAGTTTATCAACGTTCCTCTGCCTCACTAAACCTATTCTTTGTGCGAAATTCCAAGACTTTAGCTGCATAAATGGAGGGGTTTTCGTACTAATTGCAATATCTGAACAATCGGTTGTATGGCAGCTATACATATGTTAAATTTATCCGATTTTAATGATTTTCAGCAATCCATTAGTTCTCACTATACATATTCTTTGTGCAAAATATCAAGACTTTTGCTGCTTAAATGGAGGGGTTTTCGTGCTAAATTAAATATCTGAACTATCAATTATATTAAAGCTATATGTTATATATCTTTGGTCTACACAATTTTCACTGGTCTTATAGAACTTAGTATAGCGGACCTTCTTGCAACATTTCAGACCTATAGCTTTTTAAATAAAGATGTTATGAAGGAAAATATGATATATGAACAATCGGCTTCTATATATGTCCGATCTGGGCGGTTCCGAAAAATGTCTAGTAAATGTAAAAAGACATCTGACTGCCAAGTTTCATTAAAATAGCTCAAAAACTGAGGGACAAGTTTGCGTTCAAACAGACAGACGGACATGGCTAAATCGATTTAGCTCGTCACAGTGATCATATCGGTATACTTTTTGATGTTTCTAACTCTTCTCGTTCTGGTACTTACAAACATCGGACCAAAGTTAATATACCATTTTCATGAGAGGTATAATAACGGTTCTTTTGGGCAAGTATTATATGAAGCTTGCTTTCGTTTGCTTTTGTCATGTAGCAAAATTGAGCGTGATTTTCAGAGAAAGCAACGGTACCTCCAATAAATAGAATAAATATTAGGTATATCAAACGAATACTGAATTCTTTATAAGCATGTAATTCTTCAATGATAACTCAAATTATTTATTATAATTTCGCGAAAAAAACATTTAATTTCAACAAACATTCTATTACTATGAATAAAAAATGTCTATAATAATAATATTAAAGTAAGTAATAAACATTTTAATAAGTGGGCGGATACTTATTTTTATTGATAGAATTCCAAAAAAGTTGTAAAATATTATTTTCTTAACTACCATACGTTATGTTTTTTAAAATATGTATTTGCAGTACTATAGATTAACAAAGACGACATTTTTAATTTTTTAATTTATAGAATTAATTTGGAGAGTTAGAAAAAAATATAATTAAAAAAATTTATTGAAAACTTGTTGATAATTAACTGTTACCTACAAAATTTTGGGTTTGATAAATATTAGTAAAGTTATAGTGAATTAAAGTTACATTTTATGTGGAGATAGAGGATTTATAAAAGTCCCCCGAGTATTTTGAATAGCACACAATCGTGGCATACAGCAAAGAACGTAAATCTATTAGAAGCGACAATACGCTGAAATGTGGCGAGTGAATCCGTGCCGTCCATCTCCAGGAGTTAACCACACGTCCACATTTTCTTTTGTCCAAAAATTGCATAGCTGTTTTGCCGACGGCATTTCGCATGCGCTAATCCGATTTATGATTAATATGAAAAAAGGGTTTTGTTAAAATATGCTATAAAACGAATTCATATTTTCTGTTTATTTTATATTGCGCATAAATGAAATTTGAGGTTTGAAAGAGGTATGCACATATGTATGTATGATTAAATATCACATACGGAAAAATATATAAATAATGTTAGTAAATACAATATACATATGTTTGTATATGAATACACGTCGACGCCAAAATTGTAAAATACTACAATCATTTATAAATGCGGTTGTCTTTCCATTCATTAATGCAAACCCAACTCCTCTCCTTCGCACACAATCGCCATCTTCATGCTAATTTCAGACTCTCGCCACCAAGAATTAGAACAAATTTATGAAATTTGAGTCTTCCGTGCTTGCCCTAAAAAGGAGGATCGCTATTGATTTTTTGGCCAAGTCCGGTATTAATGAATATGTGAAAACATTTACTTAAAATATATCAGACATGCTACCCCCGGCAAGCTTTTTAATTTCTAAAATCATATCCAATATGAATATTCATGTGTATCTATTGTTAAACACAGTTTTGTTAAATTTTTTGAAAATAAATATTTAAATTCGATACGATTTCCCAAATAGGACGTTAATTAAATCACGGCCCGTCCTCACCTCCATGCGCACTGCGTTCATATGTATGCGCACATATACATATGTATGTAAATACGTCGGCGAATTTTGTCACATTTGCACTTCAGTGTTTATCATCACTGCTATTACACTAGATTCACTGCGATTTGCCGATGTAGTATTAATTCTACTACTTAAAAAAAAGTATTCACAAAAGTTAATAAAAAATTTAGTTCTCAGTGTACTATACAAACGTAATAACCTCTAACCTAGTTTATTGTTACGTAAATTTTTAGTGATTTCTCGCCCTTTCAAAGCCCTTTAGTACCTTTTTATATTACTGCTATTTTACATCGAATATACTACCAAATTAAAATCGTTTTCTCTGAACCACATGTTAAGGCGATGCTTTTTAAGCTTGGCATGATGAAAACGCGCATAAGTAAACGTATTGAAATATTTCTGCAAGAGCTTGCATATTAATTCATTTACTTAATTTTTTTTAAATATTTATGAACATATGCTGTATACATAAGTAGATACTTAAGCTTTGAATCATTAACACTAATTTAATAAGGCTCCTCCATTTTTCGATTGGATTATACTGATGACAACAAAACATATATACAGAAATAAGTAAATGCATAGCTTTTAAAACACCTGAATGCAATTAATATTTTAAATTTACACAAGTTTTGTTAATTATTTACACTGATAACACTTGTTTGGCACCGACGTTCATGAACTCTGTAACACAAATTTATCACTAACCCACTACTCTTGCAACATCATTTTAGCACTAAATCACTTCCGAGCATTCTATATATGTATGTTCAGATATTATTGAAACACTTTGGCACTACGCGTGCAAACCATAATCACATAGTTTTAATTTTTGCAACATTTTCCACAATTTTTCATGTATCCAAAATTTGGTTTTCGGCCACAGACATTCTCTGACGCTTTACGCTTTAATACCGCACTGTTTGCACTCACAACTGCTTTATATTGATACCACAATTAACACAGCACATTTATTATTCTAATTTTTCATAATATTTCCGATTTTAATAGTTTTTAATAAAAACAAGCTCCACTTAAAATTCCACTCTTGTTTACATTTGTTTTGATGGCAAACTAGCTAGCGAAAATATTTTCTTCTCCTTCTTTTGTGCGGACGGCGTTTCCAAACATGTGGAAATTTTTAATTTCAGCGAGTTGTCGCTTCTTATAGATTTACGTTCTTTGCGTACACGCACAGTTCGAGCGAATACAAAAATTGTGTACATGCGCAGAGAAAATCAGTTTTTGAATGGCGGATTGCGTGACCTTCTTTATATAGATCTTGCATACGTATATATATTACACTGAAGCACTCTAGGTGAGAATGCTTATTGCAAATTTTGTTAATTATATGTAAGTTTATATTAGGACGAGAGAATTGTTATATGTACATACATATATATAAATGAATATAAGAATGCAATGGAAGGCGGATATAATGAATATATGTGTCATATATATAAGTATGTATTAAGGTATTTTACTTAACGAAGTACATTAGCAAATAATTGTCTTTACTACCTTTTAACTTTTGTATATGCAAGAGCAAAGCACTCAAAATACATAAATTTTAGGCTCTACTTTGCTCAGATTTTTGACCGCTTTTATGTATAAATGCAAATCAAATATGTTGACTGCTTCTTTTTTAATTTAAAATGTTACCTGTTTTTTGTGGTTGAGTGTTGATTTGTATGACTGTATATATTTTCGGCTATATAGTGGCCGCTGTGGTCGAGTTGGTAGCGGTGCATGCTATAACTTGATATGCCGGTGAGTTCGAGGTTCGAATCTCAGTCAGGGTAAACAAAATCTTAATAACAGAAAAAGTTTTTTCAAATAGCGGTCACCCCTCGGCAGGCATTGGCAAACCTCCGAGGGTATTTCTGCCATGAACTAGCTTCTCATAAAATACATTTGCCGTTCGGAGTCGGCACAAAACTGTAGGTCCCTCCATTTGTGGTATTATATGAAGACGCACACCACAAATGGTAGGAGAAGCTCGGCCAAACACTGAGCTATATAGTGTACGCGCCAAAATTATATATGTATATATTTTCCACTAATTTCTAATTGTATTAAAAAAAAGTTTATTAAATACTTTTTTGGAACTCAACATACCACGTCTTTCGCCTGTGAGGATTGCAAAAAAGAAGAACGAGAATCGACTCTCTCACAAACTTCAGAACGTCAGAAGTAGTGAAGGGAGCGAAAAACGAAGTGAACAAATACTTTGTCAAGGATTACTGACCGAAGTTATTTAATTTCACGTTTGACATCTAGCTAAAGTTATTCTGTATGAACAATACCAAATTAACCGACCGGATAATATAAGATGTTGCAAGTCGGATAATCTCAGCAAAGCCAGAAGAGAAAACAAGCGAGAAACCATTGTTATAGTAGCACGCGCAAGACGCAGTACCTATTCAAAATTGTAAGTATTTATGTTAATATGTAGATATTTATTTTATGTGTCGGTTGAGCAGTAGGCTTGGTTAGTACGAAGTTGCTAGGAGAATGTATATTAAAGCCATTTAATAAATAGGTTCATGGATTGTTGACTGAATTTAAGTGGTGGCGTTTGATTCCGGGTATGACGGGGCTGCATGAACGGACGTGCCATGAGGAAGGGGGCTTTGAGGCTAGAGTAATTCATACCGGATGGACGTATGCGGGGAAGCTGGTGCTGAAAGCGTGATAAACCAAGCATGAGCGAAAGAAAATCACTCATCGGTCCTTGACGTGTTTATTAAGTTTTAATTCCGTGGCATTTAGCTTCGGCAGCCTCCAGGTGGGAACTTTGAACCTTTTCGTGAAGAGTATGATGTCGATTTTGTCAGTATTCACTCCCAGGCTTGTTTGAGTAGCCCATTGATGAATTACTTCGAGAGGTTCGTTTATTATGTTACTTACGTGGTAAGAAACTTTCCTTTAACTCTTATTGCAATGTCTTCCGCATATGCAACTTGATTGAGCGGTTTTTTTCAAACTTCTTTTGTAGGCCATTTACCACTAGTGGCCAATGGATCGGTGATAACACACTTCCTTGCGGTGTCCCTTCAATTACATAATTAGTCCGTCTAGCTTCGTTCCACTCCTGTCTGGTTTTCCTATAGCATAGTAGTTTTTCAATCGATATTTAAATGGTTGGTTCTACCTTAGTCGTTCCTAAGCTACTTAGAATAGCCGTCTTGAAACTTTATTAAAATCTCCACTTATATCCAACAACTCTCAGAGTTTAATTCTTGTACTCCAAGCCTCCATCCTAGTTTCGTTTAGTTGAATTCATGTATGCGTATTGGGCCTTAGCTAGACATCCCGGCGTTACTTACTTACTTACTTACTTAATTGGCGCATTAACCGCCTAAGCGATTTTGGCCGAGGCCAACAAAGCACGCCAGCTGTCCCTATCTCATGCTAGCTGGCCACAATTGGAAATCCCAAGTAAAACCAAGTCTTTTTCCACTTGGTCTTTCCAACGCAGAAGAGGTCTTCCTTTTCCTCTACTACAATCCGCGGGTACCGCGTCAAAAACCTTCAGGGCTGGAGCTATTTCATCCATTCGAACGACGTGACCTAGCCAGCGGAGCCGCTGATTCTTAATAAGCTGCACTATATCTACGTCATTGTACAGTTCGTACAGCTCATCGTTCCATCGTACACGGTATTCGCCTTCGTAAAGACGCAAAGGTCCATAAACCTTTCGAAGAATCTTTCTCTCGAACACTCCAAGAGCCCTCTCATCTGATGTTGTCATCGTCCATGCTTCTGTGCCATACAATAGGACGGGCATGATGAGAGACTTATAGAGTATGGTTTTGGTCCGTCGAGAGAGGACTTTACTGTGCAATTGCCTACTCAGTCCGAGGTAGCACTTGTTGGCAAGAGAGATTCTGCGTTGGATTTCAAGGCTGATACTGTTATTGGAGTTAATGCTGGTTCCTAAGTAAACGAAGTCCTCGACTTTTTCAAAGTTATATACGATGTTAGATCTCAGTCGAGAATGCGCGACTGTCTATTTGATGACAGGAGATACTTCGCCTTGCCATCGTTCACCTCCAGACCCATTCGCTTCGCTTCTCTATCCAGTTTGGAGAAGGCAGAACTAACTGCGCGGTTGTTAAGGCCGATGATGTCAATGTCATCGGCGTACGCCAGCAATTGCACACTCTTATAAAAGATGGTACCTGACCGATTTAGTTCTGCGGTATTAAACAGCTCGGAGAGCTTCTTCCCAATTCTGACGGAGCTGGTGGTGTTACTCAACGTCATTTTATATAGCCGTATAAGTTTTGCCGGGATCCCAAATTCAGACATTGCGGCATATAGGAAACTTCTTTTAGTACTGTCAAAGGCGGCTTTGAAGTTGACAAAAAGATGGTGTGTCCCTCTTTTCCAAGAGCGGGCGTATTGTGAATATATGGTCGGTGGTAGATTTACCAGGTCTAAAGCCACACTCATAAGGTCCAATCAGTTCATTGGCGGTGGGCTTAAGTCTTTTACACAATAGGCTCGACAGAACTTTATACGCGATGTTAAGAAGACTAATCCCGCGATAATTGGCACAGACTGCAGGATCACCCTTTTTGTGGCGCTATTCCTGTCGGCCAGCATCTCAAGCTCTTCGCACTCACGCATTTCGGCCTCTCTCTTTTTCTCACGAAAAATGCGTCTTGCTTCTTTTTCAACTCACGATAACGCTCCCGCACATTTTTTATGCTGGAACCTGGTTAGTTAGTTAGTTAAGTTATCGGGTAAAGTAGGATCAAGGGACACCGCGACCTAAAAGATCTTTTGTATCCCTGCAATTAGTTCCTAGCCCTGACATCCCAAGATACTATCGGCTTCTCTAATAAATGCTAATAATAACTTTCTACACGAGTTCCTAATGTTAAGAGACTCGACTATTGATGAGTTGAAATATCTAACTCTCAGTCTGGCGAAAGCCGGACAGTCGCACAAGATGTGCTCCGATGTCTCCTCCTCTTCAAGACAAAGACGGCAGTCCGTTTCGGTGGCGAGTCCAATCCGGTGCATGTGGGCACGTAAATTGTTGTGACCAGTCAGATAGCCGGTAAGCAACCTTATATTGCTCCTATTTAGATGAATTATGTCCTTCCTGGAAAATTTATACCCAAATAATTTGCCTGTCTGAGGCCTCCTGCCTCTGCCCAGTACCTAATGCGTTATGAGTCCACCCACTTGGTGATTATAGATTTTGAAGAGGACCAAATAAGTCCACAAAACGGTTCCGGTCCCATAAAGACAGACGATGATCCTTTTCCGGCCAGTTCATCAGCGGCCTCGTTGCCTTCGATCCCGCAGTGTCGTGGTACCCAGCATAGTGTTACCTTGTTTCTCGCTGCCAGGAGTTGAAGAGTGTCATAGCACTTTTTGACGAGCCGCCTGGCTGTCTGAGAATATAATTAAAAAAGCGCCTTTAAACCCTTTTCAAGGTTTAATCTGGCGCACGTTGCGGTTGCTAGAACCTCAGCCTGAAAAACAGTAGGCATGTGCCCATTGCAATCGAAAGTTTGGTACCGGGACCATAGACACCTGCACCTGTTCTCCCCTCCATCCTGGACCGATCTGTATACCAGTGTAAATACCTTGGATCTAGTTGAGGAGGCCCGTGTGACCAGACCTCTCGACCCGGTATACTGACCTGGAAGACTGGACCAAAACAGATTTCGTTTTGTAGGGAGTCGGTAAGCATGCCTGATCCCAACCCTGGGATTTTATCCAGAATACAACTAATTTGTGAGCTCCTATAGTGAACTTCGTTTGTTATTTGCATTTGCAGAATCCTCGTGACCGCGACTGATTGAACATGAATATGTAGAGGAGTCCACCATAAGAGTGACTCCAAAGCCGCGGTTGGACAAGTTCTTATTGATCCTGAGACCGAGAGCAGCGCCAGCCTTTGGAGCTTGTTAAGGCGAGTAACGGTTGTTTTTTGTTGGGTTTTTGGCCACCAGACTGCGGAGGCATAGGTAATAATCGGACGAACAACCGTGTGGTAAAGCCATCCAATCAATTTGGAATTCAGACCCCATGTCCGACCAAAAAGTCTCCTGTAGGCCCACATGGCTCGCGTAGCTTTCCAACTTAGTCTCTTATCGAGGATTACTCCTAGGTATTTGACTTCGTCGGGGTATTTAATCACAGTATCTCAAAGGGTTACCGAACCCAGGTTCGGTTTATACCTTCTTGTGAACGGTACGAGAACAGTTTTTAGCGGGTTCACATAAAGGCCCTCAATGGCACACTGGCTTGTTACCACGCGCAAAGCTGAACACATAACATCTGACACCGTGCGGCCGCATTTTCCCGTGACAATGATAACTAGATCATCTGCATATCCAATAGCATCAAACCCGTTCTCTTGTAGTTTAGTTAAGAGGTCGTCCACTACTAGCAACCAAAGTAAGGGGGAAAGAACACCCCATTGTGGGCATCCATTATTAGCTCTAAAATTTAAACACTATTGCCCAAGGTTATATCACGCTCACGCAGCATAGAATCAATCCACCCAACAGTTGATATATTCACACCCCTTCGGACCAAATCCCTCGAGGTGAATCCATAGGCCGTATTATTAAAAGCCTCCTCGACATCCAGGAAGGCGCACAGAGCAATCTCCCTGAATTCAAAGGCCATTTCGATCTTACCGACCAAACACTGCAGAGCAGAATCTGTCGACTTCCCTTTGACGTAGGCAAACTGAGTATTGTGTATGGGAGTTGAGAACCTCAGGTTGTGTCTTGTGTGAAAATCTAGCAGTCTTTCGACTGTTTTAAGAATGAAGGAAGTCAAACTGATCGGCCGGT
This sequence comes from Philophylla caesio, assembly GCA_963971545.1. Lineage (NCBI taxonomy): Eukaryota > Metazoa > Arthropoda > Insecta > Diptera > Tephritidae > Philophylla > Philophylla caesio. The sequence goes on from OZ020606.1 coordinate 64,136,741, forward strand.
ATGATTTAGGTGATTCAGACGGCCGATTGCCTGTCTTAGGGATAAACACAAAGGACACCTTCCTCCAAGTATACGGTACGTATTCCCAAGAATAACTGGCCCTAAATAAACAGATCAGCAGGTCAACGACAGAATCAATGCAACTCTGTACCAGAGCAGGATAAATACCATCGCCCCGCGACGCTTCTCACTCTAGGGTCCCTTTTTCCGAAGAGTTAGTCGTCGACGGGTATGGCCCTATCGAGGAGCCAGGGAAATGCACTTCGAGCAGGTATTCCAGAGTTTCTCTGTTGTTGTTGGTGAAGGTGCCATTATGCCTCCTAAGGAGTCCAATCCCATTGGAAGGCTCCTTTGAGAGAATTTTATGTAAACGGGAGGCCTCTGGCAGTGTCTCGATTGATACACATTTTAGTCTCCACGATTCTCTTCTGGATCGTCTTATGAGTTTATTGTACTCAGTGAGACCAGCCCTATACTCGTCCCACTGAAGTGTTATTTTTGCTTCGTTGAAAAGCCTCCTGACAAGTTTGCGTTTAGCGCCCAACTCCGCGCTCCACCAGGGAACCTTGCGTTTCATCAAGGTGGAACTGGCAGTCGTACTGTCGTGGAAGGATTCCAGCAGAACATTGTTGAGCACACTCGCCGCATACTCCATTTCCTCGATTGAGTTAATTGAGGTAAGCAACGAGTCTGATCTTGCCCTCACTAGATTTTTGTAAAGGTCCCAGTTTGTTTTCCTGGGTGAGAAGGTTAGGCCTCGGAGTTGTGATCGTCCTAGGATTTCGAACCTTATGTGCTGGTGATCCGAGAGCGATGCCTCGTCCGACACCTGCCAGTCTCTAATATAATCACTAATTGATCTGCTTCAGAGAGTGAGATCTAGTAACTCTTCTCTGGCAGCGGTAATAAAAGTAGGATTGCACCCCCTAGTTGCGAATTCTATATTGTTTTGCATAAGATATTCTAGAAGGTACTCACCCTTTTCATTTATGTCGGTGCTGCCCCACAACACATGGTGGGCGTTGGCATCGCAACCAATGATAAATTGTCGATTCGTCTGTTGGCAAAATTCGACAAGCTGCTGAACCTCCGCTGGAGGAATAGTGGGGATGTCACCTGGAAAGTAGGCAGATGCGATGACATTGCACTCCGCCACCGTTGACACTTCGATGACAGCAGCTACTAGATCCCTGGAAATAAAAGAAGTAAGAGCTGTGTGATTAATGTTGTCTATGAGCAGGAGGGCGGCACGGGGCGTTCCTCCCACCCGGTCATACACTAACCTACCTGATTGACTCAGCCCTCTTACTTGGCCAATAGCGAAACTGCGTTCGCTGGCTAATCTGCAGAGAGTGACAGATGCCCCCTTGGCATGATGCGGGTTAGCTTGAAGCACCCTTATGGCGCTCATTGCTTTCTTTGGAGCGATAGACTGACGAGACTCTCCTTCTTGTCTCGTCGGTACCCTTTGTCCCCAGCTTCTTTGGTTAGAGCTGCATTTTGGCCCTGCGGCAACCTTTTGCATTTTGGTGCCGGTTAAAGTTGGTGGATGTTGCCCCCCCCTCAAGATCGGGACCACCTCCGAAGCGGCAGCCATCGACGGCACAGTTGCTTGGCTTTGACTACCGCTCTGAGGGTAGCCGTCACCCGTTGAGAGGTCAACTGATGTTGCTTGAACCTGGATCAGAGGATGAGCCTTTGAGGACTCGGCGGCAGCCCAGCTTGGGTTGGTCTTGCTCCCGCCACCTTCCTGCCCAGTGGCTGTGCTGGTAGAGGGGCGCAAGTCCAAATCGGCCTCCGCCGGGGCCCCCCCAAGCGTACCCTCCTCCTTTGGCTCTTTGGCCTGCGTAGGTGACCTAAGGTGGAGTTTTATGTGGCCAAATCTATACGCGATTCTATATTTCATGGCCCCTAGTTTCATCATAGACGCGTGATCAATGAGGAGGACCAAATGAACCATCTGACCATTTGTCAGCCTGTTAGAGACCTTCCAGCTAGTTGTCGAAATTGAGTTCTGAGCAGCGATAGTTGCCAGAATTTTATCGTTGCCTAGCTGGAGACTCTGGGGGAAGTATCCTCGGGCCACGTGCGTCCTAGGGAATTAATTTTCCGTCACATGATTTACCTCAAGATCACACTTGGTCCTCATGTTCATGTGGTTCGACCTTAACCACGTCGCAGTCTGAGGACTCGAAGCCACCCAAGAAGCCACCCAGCCGGGGACGCACCTTTCGAACTCCGGTTTATGTCGTCCTTCGAGAACTCAATCGCGACGTCAATTATCGCCTCCTGTAGCACTGCCAGTTGCTCTGCCGTGAGACAGTTGTTAACAGGGTCAACCGAAACAAAGCCCAGTTCTAATTCGCCACCCGGCTGAAGGTGGCTTTTTTTGGCTCCGTATGAGCCCGCCTTGGCCTAAACTTAGCATTGTCCCGAGAAGAATGCTCTTCGGACCAAACTCGTTTCAACATCGCGGTGGTAGTTGAATTTGTTTTGGCAAGCTTAATGGCTTCTTCTCTAGATTTGCCATTGTCTAGCGCACGCTTCAAAATTCTCCTCTCCTTGGAGTTGAAGAACACGAACCCAGAAGTGGAGTCCAGATTGACTCGCTATACCAAGTTGCTGACTTCTGTAAGCCCTGAGATTTTAGAACAGATGCTGATGGTATCGGGTGTCATCGTGCTGCCTGACTCGGAGTCCGATGCCGAGGCAACCTCCAACCGAGCAGACATTACACTCGAAGAAGGTCTGGCAAACTGCGGTTCTCCAGGGGAGGTGGAGAGTGAGGGCCCACTGGCCTCCGAGATCTTGACGTTTGTCAGTCCTGCAACGTGCCCAATGGCTACGTCGGAGGAGGTTGAGGGCAGCCCAATGGCTGCAATATTTGTTGAACAGACCACCGCCGTGCAGGCTCGGTCCGGAAGTGATGATTTCTGAGCATTATCAGGCTCATCTGAATTTTTATTTTTTAAAGTTATCATTTATGTTCCCACGAACAGGGCGGGAAATGGGAATGTCCACCGCGGTAATCCCGATTACGCGTTAAGTCTATTTGAAACTGGAGGTCGACAGGTATCCAGAGTTCGCACACTAGCGGCCAGGCACCCCCCTGGTCATGCATCCCTCGACGTATGATGTTCCGTCTTGGAGTTGGGGTAATATGTGAGGAGGTCGTAACAGCTCAGTGGGCCATTCGAGGAGTGCAAAGAACCACAGTTCGAAGTCATTTCCCAAATAGACCACTAAGGACCGCACCACCACCTCGGGAGTTTTCTTCTCCGCCCGGCTACCACTAGCCAGGACTATAGCCAGAGACATAACCGTGGCTATATCCTGTTACCAGCCGCCCCCAACGTGGAGAGTATAGCCGCACTTCGGGCAGTGCCTACAGACAGAAAGCAACCCCCACGAGGAGCTGAGACTGTATATAGACCTGTCGGCTGGAACCTGGTACTACAGACTACAATGTTTCGGGCTCCAGCAAAGTCGATCAGTCTCAATCCGTTATCGAACGTTTCGCCGTGGAGACTGAATTTTCCGACTGTGGTACCAAAGATGCCCTCCTTGCCCACCTTGGCATTGAAATCGCCAAGCATGATTTTTATATAGTGATGGGTGTACCGCTTATACGTGCGGCCAAGGAGATCGTAGAAGCGATCTTTGGTCCCATCGTCCTTCACTTCCGTCGGGGCGTTGGCGCAAATCAGGGAGATGTTGAAGAATCTCCCCTTGATGCGGATTGTGGCGAGACGTTCATCCACCGGAGTGAGCGACAGTACTCTACGGCGCAGTCTCTCTCCCACCACAATCCGACACCAAATTTGCGCTCCTTTACATGGCAGCTCTAGTAGATGTCGCAAGGGTCCGGACATTCCAGGTGCCCTCAAATCATTGTCCTTAATACGTTTGCCGTGGTCGTCATCAAAAAAGGGGGGTCTCATCCGAGGTTTTGTGTGTCTTTTCATTGGAAGTTGTGTTTTACGTGGCGGGTTCCAAGCCCTGCGCACAACCGATTGCTGGGGATGATAATTTTAAGTTCGTTTATATATCGAGCCGCTTGCTCCAAGACAGACGTCTGCTTGCAGTCGCACCTCCTGGTGAACAGACGCTGCGGACTTTAGTGGACCCTTAAACCGAATATGTCGGAGTGGCTCCACTAAAGCTCCCTCACATGGGTTGCTCACGTTGCCCAAGGTGCACGATATTGGACGTAAGAGTTGGCATTGAGGACAGCCGTGCAACTGTAACCGCACACCCAGAAGCACCACTGTACCCCATTGCACCCCTATACAATACATGCTCCAGCATCTTTTCAAGTGTTTTCAAGAGGAATGAAGTCAAAGTGATATATCTGTGCTCCTTTGAGTATAGAGGATTTGTTTCCAGCCAGGGGACCACTACGTGCGTAGCTCTCTGGAGCATGACTATAAAAATATCGCCGTTCTTACTTTGTTAATTGCACTTACATTTCATAATTGTGTGATTTTAGACAGGAAACTATTTTTTCAAGGATATTCAAGGTTACTGGATTAAAGCCACATCTTAACTGAGTATCTTAAGATTGAGGCGTCTTTAGCTGAGACTGTCTTAGTTTTGTCAAGGTTCATTTGGCGTAGACTCCATCCTGGGGTTGGATGTTGCCTTTAGGAGAAGGGTGCTTAACGCAGATTTTTTTCCACCTCTCCCGTCTCGACCGTTTTATCGTCCAGAATACGTTATTTGAAGCAAAAGTATACACTCCCTATACCCCGAACCACTTTTTTTGTAGAGAATATCCTCTGCCGTTTTGTTGATTTGGATAATATATTGTTGTCCTCCAGCCGCGGCAGCTGTTTCGGCCATATGCAAAATATTCCAGTCATCCGCTCCCTTTACATCAGGGGTGTAGCCGCTGGCGACTCAGCTTGCGCGCTAGTTGTGCCAGCCGGTGGTAGTAGCCAACTCTCCCACACACGTTTGAGCTGATATCCCAGCCTTTTCTTAGGTAGGTAGGTATATGTGGCTGTCACCGTCGCTTCAGCGACCCACTTAGGCCCTGATTGGAGGCCCGTTGTGATACCACTAGCTAAGTGTTTATTCCCCTTTGCTGAACCATTTTGAATCTCGCCAAGCATCTTGGGTCTATAGAACCTAATTCCCCGGGACTCCAAAAAGTGGTACCCCTACAAAGCTTAGCCTGCTTCTTGCTAGCGCTGGACAGTTGCATAGAAGATGAAGAACAGTTTCCTCCTATTCATAATTTTTGCAGCTTCTACAGCATCTGTGAAAGGGTACACCGAGACGCCCCGCGTGGTTGCCTATGAGGCAGTGCCCCGTAAGGGCTCCAATGACCTGAGATATATCATCCCGTTTTAAGGTGTACAGACCACGCGACCGTTTACGATCCCATCTAGGCCAAGTCTGCCTAGATATCCTACAAGTCGTGGTCTGTGCCCACATCTCATTCGCATGAGCATAAGCATATTCTTTTAAGAGCAGCCTGCAAGTACCAAAGGGCATAATAATTCGTTCTTTACCAGGAAGAATCTGCTTGGTTGTCCCTTTCCTCGCAAGTTCATCCGCTATACAGTTACCCTCGATGTCCCTGTGGTCTGGAACCCAGATGAGCTTTAGTCTGTTCTGCTTAGCCATCTCCTGAAGAGATCGGCGGCAGTCCAGTACAATCTTTGAAGTTATCGCAGCTGAGCTCACTGCTCTAATTGCCGCTTGGCTATCGCTAAATATAAAAACGTTGTTGGCTTTTAAGAAGGTTTGCAACCTGTCCACAGCCTCCTTAATGGCTGAAACCTCAGCTTGAAAAATACTACAGTGATCCGGCAGCCTAAAAGAACAGCTCAGAGATAAGTCTCGCGAGAATACCCCTCTCCCACTCTGCCATTCAGCTTCGAACCATCTGTGAAAACCGTAATACTTCCAGGTGGGGTATAGACATTTTTAGACCACTCCTTCCTACCTGGAATCAACATCGCGAAGTTTCTGTCTGGGACCATGGTATCGACGGAGCGATCAGTGCAGCCCGGAAGGAAGCTATACTTACTCAGTATGCTTGAGTACCCACATAGGCTAGACTCCCATTGATATGTCTCTCTTAGTCGAAGCGCGGCAAGAGCCGCCATCTGTTGACCCACTAAGTCGAGGGGTAGAAGGTCCAGAAAAACATTCAAGGCGTCGATTGATGTTGTTCGTAAAGCTCCGCTAATTCAGATAATACTGGCTCTTTGTACTTTACTAAGTAGATTGAGGTTAGCATTTTTGCTCAAGGCAGGCCACCATACGATTACTCCATAAAGAAGAATCGGTCTTACCACCGCTGTATAGATCCAGCGGCATACGGTTGGATTTAGACCACTTTCTTTCCAATGGCTCTTTTACAGGAGTATAGGGCCACATAAGCCTTTTGAGTGCGCTGGACAATATTATTTCTCCAGCTTAGTTTCATATCTAGTGTGACGCCAAGAAACTTGGCTTCTTTCATTTGATTTAAACGAATACCATTCAGTACCAAAGTAATTAACTCCGGTGTCTTATATTTTCGAGTGAAGGGTACTAACTCCACTTTTTCCGAGTTGACGCTAAGACCACATCGCGTGGACCAGTTCCCTACAGCCTACAGCGGAGTGCTCCTTTCATCAAATCACACAAGGTCTGCGGGAACTTGCCCATGTATGCTATGGCGATGTCATCTGCATATGCGACAACCCTGGCGGCACCCCATTCCGTCTCTCGCAAGAGTGAATTTACAGTTAGATTCCAGAGTAGGTGTGAAAGTACACCACCCTGTGGCGTTCCGCGAGGCACATGCCTCGAAACACGGTTTGCGCCGACTTCTGCTGTAATCTTTCTACCTAAGAGCATTTGCTCTATAAATTCAACCAGGGAGTTTTCTACACCAAGTCCTCTTAAGGCCTGAGTTATGGCCCCCGGATTAATGTTGTTAAAAGCTCCGTCAATGTCAAGAAAAGCTACGAGGCAAAATTCCTTGTAACTAAAAGATCTCTCAATGTAGCTGACTAGGGAATGTAGCGCAGTGTCTGTGGACCTTCCCTTTAGGTAAGATTGCTGGTTATTTGACAAAAGTCTTTTATCAATTGTAAAAGAGAGGTGATTATTAGTCAGCCTCTCTAGAGTTTTGAGAACAAAGGATGACAGGCTTATTGGTCTGAGATCCTTCGGGTTCGTTTGTGATACTTTTCCGGCCATGGGAATGAAGACCACTGAAACAGATCTCCATGACGTTGGTACGTAGTTTAGTTTAAAGCAAGCCCTAAACATGCTTAGTAGCCAATTCGCAGAAGTGTCGATTGTTGCATCCAGCTGCGCAGGTATGATGCCATCCAGCCCTGCTGTTTTATAAGGTTTAAAGCTTTTTATCGCTGAAATAATACTTTCTCTTGAGATAGGGAGATTAATGATTGCACCCGAAGGGGGCACTCTACTCCCCTTGATTGTGAGTTTCCAGGAAAGTGTGTGTCGAGAAGCAGCTCGACCATAACTTTTGCTGTAGCCGTCCAGAAGCCATCCTGTCTCTGTAAAGACCTAATCGGGTTTGTTGTGCCCGACAGAATTCTTCTTAATCTGGCAGTTTCGTTGACGCCTTCAATGCCAGTACCGAAATTGCTCCATGAGGACCTCTTCGGTTCACGTAGGGCTTTTTAATAGACCCGCAGGAGCTGCTTATAAGTCTGCCATTCTAACTCGTGACTCAGCCTTTCCGCCCTGTTAAACTGCCTCCGGCAATCTTTGCGCAGCGAGTCTAAGTCGCGGGACCACCAGTGTGGCCTACGCTTTCCCCAAGTTTTGGGGTCGGGGCAGGCTCTGACCAGGGCCTGCGAGCAGCTCGCAGTAAAAAAGTCCACCATGTCCTCCAGTTTACCGATGGTGTTGGGCTCTACCGGTACTGGATGTGGTAGGTTGCTTTCGAGAATTTCCCTATAGAGAAGCCAGTCAGTGTTTCTCAGGTTCTTACGAACCTTCGGCGCACTAGTGAACAGATCTAGAGTTGTCTCAATATATCTATGGTCTGAAATGGAGTGTTCATCTAAAAACTTCCAATTGGTTACCATATCATATAGATTTTCACTACATAAAGCGAGGTCTATGACCTCCTGTTGATTTTTAACGATAAAAGTGGGCTCTGTGCCCCTATTGCATATAACTAAGTTAGTGGTTAAGAGGTAATTGAAAAGATACTCACCTCGATTGTTAACGTCGGTGCTACCCCACTGTACATGGTGGGCGTTAGCGTCGTTCCCGATGAGAACTAAACCCTCTGCGTTTTCGTTCATTAGATCGCGGAATAGATCCTGAGGCACCCTCTTCGGAGGCACGCAGCACGTCACCACGGTACACTCGCAGAGTCACCTCGTCAAGGCCGTAGTAAACACGACCCTGTCTCTTCTCCAGGATCTCCAAAGAGTCCCTGTTCAGAGACAGGACCACTTGCCTTGACGGCTCATCCGGCTCCTCTACTCGTAGGACCTTCCAGTCGCCCGTAGGTAGCCTCTTCTTACTCGTGCCCCATAATAAGATTATTTATTCGGAGGAACTTCCTCTCCGATACATACTTTCAGTCACCTCTTACAGCGATAATGTAAAAAGTAGTCCACTTGAGCTGAAGTCCTTGAGCCGGTCTTAGCTAAATTGTGCCTGCCTGCACCGGTGAAGGGTGCTTTGGGTATAAGCTCGGATATCAAGCCACAATGGCGTAGGCCACCCATTTCCCAGCCAGCACGCGCGAGGAGGATGTAGCTGCGAGAATTTTTGCCAAACTTCAAATGCCCCAAAATATGGTTGTGCGTAAGCTTTGACCCGACATTTAAAGCACATCCAATAAAAAGTAAATAAAAGCCACGATATAAAAAGTGTGGCCACTTTGGAGAAGATGATGAACCCGAAACCCCAATCAATGACAACAAAATCGACATAAAATTTCAAATGCCCCAAAATATGGTTGTGCGTAAGCTTCGACCCGCCATGTAAAGCACATCCAATAAAAAGTAAATAAAAACCACGATAGAAAAATAGAATCCACTTTGGAGAAGATGATGAACCCGAATCCTCAATCAATGAAGATAAAATCGACATAAAATTTTCCGACTGTGATGGAATGCGAAGGGCAATAGCATGGCTAAAAAACAACAAAGCCCCAGAAACAGATGAATTGTCAGTTGAGCTATTTAAAAAGGTGGCGAAGATTGTAGGACGAATGCATGATCAGTGTACTTAATATTGCGTTCAAGGTTTTTTAAGCGTATTGTATGAAAAATGAAGACCCAACGTTAATGAACTGATTGGACCTTACCAGTGAAGCTCCAAACCAATTAAATCTACCATATTCACAGTAAGCCATATCTTGGAGAAGACATGAAAAATATTATCGACACGCACAATTTTTTTGTCAATTTCAAAGATTATTATCCCACCATTTCTTTGTCAATTTCAAAGATTATTATCCTTCTATATGACGCAGAAACATGAACGATGAAGACATCAGATGGAGTGTTCGAGAGAAAGATTTTATAAAAGATTTTTGGAATCTTCTGGCTAGGCCATGTCGTTTGAGTGGAATAAAGTTATATAGCCCTGAAAGTATTCGATGTGGTAATCACAGTTGAGGGCAGAATAATAGGGAGGCCTCCTTTGCGTTGGAAAGACCAAGCGTTGAAGGACTTGGCTAAAAATCGGGGATAGCTGGCGAGCTATACTGAGCTCAGTCGAAGCCGTACAGGGGTTTCAAAACCATTTAAGTGGATAAGTATATCTGTCATGATAGGACTTATATTTTTGGTTAAATTAATAACATATAAATTTGAAAAAGTTTACACAAAATATTTGAATCCGTCAGTACTTGCATAATAATTTGTGAGTACAAAATTTTGGCATAACCGTTAGTAGCAACCCATGTGCAACAACATAACAACATGTAAGTATACATAAATTTCTTAAAAGCCACGAAGCTGCTTAATATTGTATTCAACACCCGGTTCCTGATATTTTGGTATATTTATTTATTACTATACAAAAAAAATACAATTGTGAGGATATATATTTTGACAAAAGTTTTCAAATGCATCGTATTAAATTTCTAACAACATTTGATGGGTTCTTTTAATGAAGCCTCTGAGGTGAAAATGTTTCCCTTTTCAGTTATTCGAGAAAAACTAAATGTATAGTCCAAACTTAATAATACCGGCATTTTTTTTTCTTTCTTCAACAGAACACAAAGAAGACTATTCTAAAGTCTATAATGTTTAATAAGAGAGCTGATACATGTTTTCACAGGTAAGTTGAGAGATAGTTTTTGTTAAAAAATCAGCGAAAGTTTAATTCACATATTCAAGGAAACCGTCGATGCTTTGAATAAATATACATTTTTTAATATGACTTAAGTTGTTAATTTATTCTAATTTTCGAAGTGATTAAATCAATTATGTAGTTTTATTGAAATCTTTGTATTGCAGAATTGCAATGAAAAAATCCGTTATATTGCTCTTATGAAAAGTGTAATGGGATACAATGGTGCTGCCTATAAGGTATATTTGTACGGCGTTACCTTATACTGACTTTTACGTCCACGTTCGTCAACCTTGGACAAAGTAAGCAACCCATATGAGATATGCGGTAAACCTACCGTGTGGAGTGTTGGACACAGAGGGAACTTTAAAAGTCCGCAGCGGATGCCGCATGAAACATTTCCCCAAGAAAAGACGGACCTAATTGATCACTTTGTGATAGACGCTCTATACACCTTGAGTAACTTTAATGCAGTTCTCTCCGAGGAACAAGCGAAGACTTGGATCAAGTTCTTATCGCAGCTGTGGTCCGTATCCGCCTCCGTATACTCTAAAATAAAAGAAAAGTATATATTTATTAAAAGAAACATATATTTCCCAAATTATGAATAAAAAACAGTAATAGTTACAGAGCTATGTATCAACTATGCTATGTATGCTCAACTAAATCCGTGTTTGGGTCAGCAGGTAATAACAGTCCAACCGTTTCAGGAAGAAATTACTTGCCTGAAGAATTTTTTGGTTGTCTCAAGGAACTAATAAAGGGATCTGAACTTAACAACAGCCTATGATATACATCTAAGTTGCATTCTTCCCTGGAAAATTTTCGGGCAAAGTTCCGCCGATATGATCGGAAATGCTTCTTTCGGGCCTCTGCAGCCTCTTCCGATAGCTGTCCAATAGGAAGCAGCGAATTTTTTATGATTTGACTTCCGGGTACCAATATCTTGTGCATAGTGGGCGTCATTGGGTGCCAACCATACAATTCCACGTACAATTTTGCTGTGTCGCACGCATACTTATCATATTTTTCAGCATCAATTTCGTGGCCACTTGAAATTGTTTCTAGAATAATCTTGAATCTGTGAATCAATTCAAAGCTAACACCTGTAATGTCTGAAGCCAATTCCGGGTTTTCGAAAAACCTCCGGCTTGTATTACCATCATTGGTGTTACCATAGTTGGCCTTAGGCATGTCAATGAGCAGACCGGTTTCAATCCTAAACCTCTCCTGAATTTCCAACTTCCTTTGCGCTTCTAATGCCTTTTCTTCGTCACTTTTTCTTTCCCTGTATTATTTTACAGGCAGTTTATACGCAAGGTGTATAATGCTTTCAAAAATGCGGATCCGGGCGTGTAATACTGACAAACCGAATTCCAAAGCTTGAGGATTCACAGTATCTTTCTTTGCTAAATCATTAAAGCTCTTCGAGGTAGCTCCACAGATGTAGCACTGAGATATTGACTTTGTATCTGTGGCTGCGTTGAACACCTTTCCGTCAATCATACTCATTTTGAGTTGTCCATTAACAAAACAATCGTATTGTTTAGTTGTTTTATTGGCTCCTGTATATATTTTATTTCTTCTTTTGTTATATCTGTTGTTTCTTTAACAAATTGGACGACAAAACCTTGACGAAGAAGGGGTTGGATTTTGCCAAACAATTTTACTGCCTTCTTTTCCACAAACAATGCGCAAAGGTACAAAGGAACTCATAAAAATGTTGGCATCTGAATCGGTCTCATGGTCAAAACTTTGTTTAAGTTTGGATTGCTGGGAGCCGTCACAACCCCATTTACAAATTAACATTAAAGACGGTCTTTCACTATCGTTAAGCCGAATTAGCACATCTTCAAGGTATTTTGATAACCGTGTCATCGTTAGATGCATTAGGCACTGTAGTTTACTTTCTTCGCAGGTAGACGTACCTCGTAGGAACTCTTTCGGCGGATAGCATTCTTGTTTTGCTTTTAAAACAAGATCGTAGCAAGGGAAATGTTTTGGATTTGTTGCCCTTACTATCTCATATTGGCGTCTCGTAAGATCCGCTTCAACGAACATCTTGAGTGCTTGCTGAGGCGTCAATGGAGGTAACTCATCGATGTCACTAATTTTACTGTATGCTTTTCTATATTTGCTGGCCCGAGTTGGTGAGTTCGTAATATCATCAAGCATTTTCGAGGCGGTCCTACGTCCTGTTGTTTGCAACACGGATTTAGCAGCGTGGACAATAACGTCATCACCTATGGAGGCCCTTATTTCTTCCATTTTCCTTCTTTTACTTCGCTCACTTAATTCTGCAAAAGACTTAGTTGGTCGACCTTGTGGGGAGGCTGATTCAATGGAAATCTCGAATGTTCCCTCCAACCATGATTGGTTTTTTTTTTCAGGAAAACATCTTGAAGTTTGTTTGCCTTTGCCCATCGTTGCTTAATTTGTGATTTTACGTAAGAAAATCTTTGTTTTAAGATATCCTTAGCCTCTTCATTCTGCCCATAACGCATAAGGAGAAAATTGTCATAATAGTCAAGTTTTTCATTTAAACTTGGTAAATTTTAACTTTGTAGTTGGTCAAATATGTCTTGACGAGTCACTGCTTCAATACCTGAGGCAGTAAGAAGACCTGAATTAAATAAAAAACGAGTTTAATATAAAATAATCCAAATTAAATTTTTGGTTACATTTGATATGAGATCTTTCAAACGGGCCTAGCTCAAAAAAGCGCGTCCTTCCGCGGCTACTTTTAGTTGAAAAACTCAGTTTCAAATGTGAAATTTATATTATAAAAAAAAATATAACAGGGACGGAGTCATAAGTACTTTAAAACAGTTATTGAATGTAAATTGATGTTAAAAAAAACATTTTAGATAGGGTGATGTTATGCGTGTCTAAAGCTAAGTATAGAAATATAAACTAAGTTATTCCGATTTGAAAAAATATTGCACTTACCTGTGTTATCACAATCCATCACAATCAAAATCAAACAATTTGTTTAAAATGAATAATGCACTGGGTAAAGTTATGTGTTCAGAATAGCTCCGAGAACTGATATGTTTACACTTATTCACTTTCGAATTCTCACCAATCAAATGTCGGCACGTGCGCTTCGAACGCGGTAAGAGAGCATTTTATATTATATCTGGAACTATTAACTCGCTATTTTAATTTTTTTTTAATTTTAATCTTCACATAAATGTTGCAGTTAACAAAGACAAGGGTATGTTTGCATTTGTAAAACGGTGGTCAAAAGAATTCAATGACATAACATCACTATGGAAGATTGATCTGTTGTTTGGAACCCGCGCTATCAAGTTCATGCCGACCAAATAGAGTCAATTCAAAAACAATTTCTGCTTTTTGCTTTAAGAAATTTTCCTTGGGATTCTCAGTACAATCTGCCGTCATATATAAGTCGTTTAAAACTCATTAATCTTCCTACACTTGCTAGTCACAGAGAAATGCTAGGCATTGTAGTTTTGGTCACGTTACTGACAGGCTTGATCTCTAGCCCATCTCTTCTTGGCGAAATAAAACTAAACGTTCCCTCCAGAATTTCAAGCCATTTTCGGCCTCTCTTTCGGAAGCCATGTAAAAGTCGTTTTGAGTTAAATGAGCCACTCCGTAGTTTGTATCAGGATTTTAACACGCACTCCGCTTCTTTTGATATTTCAGACTCACTTTTTTACATAAAGAAAACTATACTCAATACTCTCAATAATTGATACATACATACATATATATTACTATTCGATCAGCTGTTGAGCATTTGTTCTAAATCTGAACAGTTTTAGATCTCGACATTTAACAAACCTCTGCCTTTCATGACTCGGCCCAACAGAAATGAAAGAAAAACCAAAATTTTTTTTTTTATATATATCCGTGCGCCATGCGGATGCGCCCCTCGCGTCGGTCGGGCGGGTATGGAGGGATAAAACCGTTGGGATTTTTATTACTAAGTAAAAAACTTCCCTCTCCGTCTCCTTCGCTAGGTTTCGCCAATTAGGCACACCAACTGAAGACAGGTCCTTCTTCACTTCGTCTTTCTAGTGTATTTGTAGGAGCCCTTGCCTGCGTTGTCCACCGAAGGTTGCCGATTCCAAAGATTTTTTCACCGGAGCATCATCATCCATACGAACGACATGGCAAAGCCATCGGAGTCTTTGAATTTTTATACGCTTGATTATGTTCATACCATTGTGCAGCTCATACAGTTCATTATACTATTTTCTTCGGTACCTGTCGCTAATGCGAACAGGACCATAAATCTTGCGAAGAGCGTTTCTCTCGAAAGTCCGCAAAGCGTTCTTATCGCTGTTCAGCATCGCCCATGTTTCTGCGCCATATAAAAGGACGGGCATGATGAGGGATTTGTAGAGTGAGATTTTCGTTCGTCGAGAGAGGGCTCCACTTTTCAATTGCCTACCGAGCCCAAAGAAGCTCTTGTTGGCAAGTAATATTCTTCGCTGGATTTCTAGGCTGACGTTATTGGAGGTATAAATGCTGGATCCAAGATATACAAAGTCCTTGACTATTTCCAAGCTGTAACTGCCAACAGTGACGTGGGTCCCAATACGCGAAGATTTTTTGTTTGTTGCCATAAGGTACTTTGTTTACGTCCTCGTTTACTACAAGACGAATCTTTTTTGCTTCCTTCTCCAGACTGGAAATGCTGCACTGACGGCGCTGTTGTTAAGACCAACGATTTCAATATCATTCGCATACGCCTCCAACTGCATTTATTATAAATAGTGGCACTGCCTTTCAGATTGGCAGCTCTTATCAGGATGCCAGCATCGAACGGCTCGGAGAGGCCCTTTCCAACTTAGACGGAGCTAAAAGTTGTGCTCAACGTCACTCTACATAGCCGTATTAGTTTAGCAGGTATTCCAAATATACACATGACCTTCTAGAGGCAGCTTCTAATCGTGCTGTCAAAAGCGGATTTAAAATAAACAAAGAGATGGTGTGTGTCGACATGTTTATCTAGGGCCCTTTCCAGGATTTAATGTGCTATGAATAACTGGTGAATGGTGGATATCCCAAGGCACACTGATACGGTGCAATCAGCTAGTTTATATACGGCTTCAGTCTTTCACACAGAATCGTCGATAGGACCTCGTATACGATATTTAGAAGGCTTATCACACGGTAGTTGGCGCAAACAGCGGGAACACCCTTATGGATTGGACAAAGTAAACTCAGATTCCACTCTTCTGGCATGTACCCGTCTGACCAAATTGTGCTTAAAATCTAGAACATGCTTTCTACCAGTTTTTCGCCGCCAGCTAATCCGGTATACTGTTTGCTCTAGGCGCTTTGTTGTTCTTGAGCCACCTTAGTGCTCTCCTAACCTCGCCTTGGTCGAGTGGAGGAATTGGATATTTATCCCTAAAGATTGTTCTGGGCTCATCTTCTTCAAACGCGTTACCAGAGTTCGCATTTATTAGTGTTTAGTAGTAGTCCCTCCATACCTCAAGTGTGCTCTGTACGTCCGTCAACATATTTCTGTCTTTGCAAGAACTAGCCCCGGTCTTAAAACCACTTGTTTGCTGCCTGATTTTCTGATAGAATTTTCGGGGCGCATTTTTGGCATCTCGAGGTCTTCGCACTCACACCTTTCCGCCTCTCGTTGCTTTTTCTCTTCCTTTCTCGTCTCCCAGTATCGCTCGATTGTTGCAGCACCGACGCGGTACTCGGTTCCATACTAACTGTTTCTTCGTGGCTTTTGGTAGCCAAACACTTCCTTGGCAGCGGTACGAAGAGATCGGGAGATGTAGCCCCATTGCTCGTTGATATCGGGGCGAAGACGGATTGCTTACCTAAGCAGGATTAAGAGTCGAGATTGAAAATTCTCCGCTGTACGTCGCGATTGCAGCTTTTGGAAGTCAAACTTTGTCGCGACACTTGATGAGCGTTCTTCACTAAGCTACTTACTACAATGTGTCGCGCCGCGGCGAAGGCCACCAGCCTCTCTCCGTTGCCTACATATATTTTCATGAAGGCTGCAGTTTCCGACTGTTGGACCAAAAATTTATTATTTTCCCACCATAGCTGTAAAGTCTTCAGTCACAATTTTTACATCGTGGCGGGGGCAGTGCTCGTATGCTTCCTCTAAGCGATCGTAGAACTCTTTTTAGAGACCATCATACGTCGCGGCGTCCGCACAAACTTAGCTCATGTCATTGAATTAAGTTTTAATGCGGATTGTGGCAATTCTTTCACTGATGCAGAAGAAGCCGTTTGCTATTTTGGATTACAACGCCAACAAATCGGGCGTTGATACAATGGACTAGATGCTTGGCACATATATGTACATGCAAGCGCTCAACAAACCGCTGGCCATTGGCCATGTCACGGTCATTCCTACTGATGCTGACAAAACAATTGGCACTACCAAACATAGAGGAACGAGTGCTGAACAACCGCATAACCGCATATCCAAGGATACGGAACGCAATGGAAGCATTTCATGTAAAGGTAAGAAAAAACAGTTCTAATGTTCAAAATCAGAATAACTACATAATTTTGTTCTTTTTAGATATTATCAAGACCGGCAGAAGGAGCTGCACGATCGTTTGCGTCTAGAACGAACAGATCGTCATGTCGCCTATGCCGTTCTGAGTACGGACGGCAACGGAAAACAAGGGCTTATTGCCATTCCTGTAACAATCCAGTTTGTGCAGAGCATTCAACACTTATGCATCGATTCTACACCTGCACAGAAAATATGTTGGACGAGGGACAATCTAAACAACAATAGTTTTTTAGGCTTTTTTCATATAAAACTCATAAAAAATTAATAATGTTATATATAAAAAAAAATTGTTTTTCTAACATTCATTATACATGTATAATTAGTAAATAATAATAAATCAAAACAAAAAAATGTAAAAAAAATGCGTTTTCATATATAGCATTCATTATACATATAAAATTCCATACAAATGGAAATAGGTCCCTGTGGACCTTGTACTTTGTATAAGGGCAACGGATGACTGAACCGTCGGAGGGTTAAGTATATTTTTTAGCTCCCTTGTAATGGCAGTAAAATTAGAAGCTTTAAAAAGTCATATACATTATTTGGATTAAATAAAAAGTGTACGCATCTGACAGGATTGTCCTCCGTTGTTTGATTCTTGAAACGAGTTTATTAAAAAATGTATTACTCAAAGTGGATTTCTTATTTTGTATTTCTTCGGCATACAATTTAAAGCGATGCCACATTTAAATAAGACCACGTTGCGAGCACATTAAGCTTCAAGAGTAACTTTGGCTGGGCGAAACTGTTTTATAAAATAGTCTTACAAATAATGCTTTGTTTCGTCCTTGAAAAATTTCTATTAAATTAATTGTTTTCAACAATCCCGGGATTTGAATAAACTAATCCCAGGGTATCCGGGAGTTAAAAAATACCGGGATGCCGGGACTGCAATTTCTAGTGCCTCTACAGCTAATTCATGTAATTTAATGTTGTTAGTTTGTATGTGCACGCCTCCTTGTGGCAAACAAGTATTGATTAAAGTGTTGCAAGAATGAATTCATATCATAACTCCCGTTACAGAGAAGACATTGTGGGTTGTTGTTTATCGCTAGCTGGTAAACTTAGCTCATTCGTCTCATAAACAAACCCAACTCACACTCATACCATCAACCAGCTGTGAATGCATAGCGTTGGCGTTCGCTTAGAAGTGAAATAGTGTGTGATCGTCACTCATTGTTATCTGAATTCATTGTTTCTCTCATTCTTTTAACAGAACAGGGTGCACTAATAGTTTTCAGGTAGGCAAGGAAATAGAGAAGATAAACGGAAGGGTTTTTCCGTGCAACATGTTTGCCTGTATTGTACCGGCCGTATACAGTTTATTAAATATTTAAATTTGTGATTTTTTTTTGTGTATACGGAGATAAAAGGAAGATAAGTTGGTTTAGAAGCTTTTTATTTTAATATTTGATATTTTTCATCAAAAATAATGCATGTAAGTAATTGACAGCGATAGTCAGTGCAATTGTTCGCTAATATTTTCCATGTACAAGTTAACATAGTATAAACTATAGAACCACACGCTTTGCTGAAACATGTCTTGACGTCATAAATTAGCAACGGACTCATAGTAAAGTTCAAACCACTCAAGTATACGTAGCCAAAAAATTCACTAGACATCATAAATTAGCTGCACTAAAACAACACAGCTAGGCGTTTATGTTAAATGGCACACGAATGCGATGACTAGCAACCAGCGGAAGACTGACCTAACATAATTACATTCAATAACCTAAAAACAATAGCGCCAATGAAATGGCAGAACAAACAATTAATTTTAAACTCCGCACAATTGCACCAGTCGACCAAAAGTCAATTCGTAAACAGAACCAGCACTAACAAACGTATGTATAAGAATTACCCAAGAGTCACATCAGCAAAATAATGCTGTCTTAGCGTAGCAGAACTCAGTCGCAGCGCAGTCATGGGTTTAGTTTAAATACTGTTTGATTTTTATTCTTAAGCCAGTTCTTAATACTTCTCTAATAAACGAGGTAACCCTGCTTAAATAGCAGTCCGGATTTGCCTTGTTGTGTTTCTGAAAGGAGGGTTTAGAAAGCTCAACTTGGGTCATAGGAACCTTAACTGGCACCCGAAGAAAAGTCGCGAATCTTGGGTACGAACATCCTAAAATAGGATTCCGGCGTTCGGTGAGTAATATCCTGTA
Source organism: Philophylla caesio (assembly GCA_963971545.1). Taxonomy (NCBI): domain Eukaryota; kingdom Metazoa; phylum Arthropoda; class Insecta; order Diptera; family Tephritidae; genus Philophylla; species Philophylla caesio. The sequence continues at coordinate 64,155,742 of OZ020606.1, forward strand.
AAGAATCCGCGAGTGAACGACTCGCGATTATAGGAAAAGTAAAGAACCGGTGGCGTTATGTACCAGCCTCTACTATAAACACATGTTTTTTCTGCTCATTACATTTGTATAGAATAAATATTGGAAAAGAAATTGAAAAAGCATTCAAAAAAATAGCGTTGGGAAAAGTAAAAAAAAGTAATCAATCAAAGAATTAAACTGTGTAATATGTTGCTACTCGTCCCCCTGGCGGAAGCCTTGTGCGTGGCTAAGCGTGCAGGCTTTTTTGAACCAGGTCTGAGCTCGCCGCATTGGGGTAGTTCTTGCTTGCCACCTGCGTACTAATCCCTTCCAAAAAAAAAACTTTATGCACATATTGGTATAAACCTAAATCGAAAAAAAGGAAGGAAATACCACAAAACCTTATTAATCTTCTTGCAGACGGACAGAAAGAAATCCGGAAATGCTGCCATTCGGATTGGAGAAGCATTGTCACCCGCCTCTCTTCTCTCTTCTACCCTACCAATCGAGAAATAATTCTACCTTTCTACCATCACCGATCCCTACCATAATCAAACGAATGCCATCCCACAATCTATTCCAATACAACATAAAAAAATCTAATTATAATGGTTTTATTCAGCCGTATTAACCAATTCTTATTAGAAAAAAAAAAAATTATTACAGAAAAAGAAATGTTAACCGGGGCATCGACCAAATCTATGTTTACGAAATAGGATGTTGGCAGAAAGGCAAGGAGTAACGTGGTCAGAGCTTAATTATCAATCAATAAACTAACATATGTATATAATAATATAATTTAAGCGCTTATACTATATACATAGCTCAGTGCTTGGCCGAGCTTCTCCTACCATTTGTAGTGTGCGTTTTTATATTGTACCACAAATTGAGGGACCTACAATTTTGTGCCGACTCCGAACGGCAGATGTTTTCAATGAGAAGCTTTTTCATGGCAGAAATACCCTCGGAGGTTTGCCATTGCCTTCCGAGGGGTGACCGCTATTAGAAAAAAACTTTTTCTGTGATTAATATTTTGCTTGCCCTGACTAAGATTCGAACCTCGAACTCGCCGGCATATCTATAGCACGCACCGCTATCAACTCGACCACAGCGGCCACAATATATGTATGTACATATGTATATATGTACAAATACACATTTTTCTTATCACGTTACTCTTTCTTTTTCGAAGCAAACGTAAGTACACATAAATATATGGGTTTTTGTATAAAAATTAGAATAAAATGTTTAGTAAGAGAGCGAAGTTTAAAGAGCACTTACAGTTTCTTGTTCTCCAACGATGTCAGCAGGCGACTGATGATTTGCGTTGGTTATCTAAAATATGTTATTAGGTTCTCTTCTAATTGGAAGTTTTCGTTATGTTATTCCTTTAAATGCTTATTTGAAATTTTCTTTTACTCGTAATTTTGCATATTTGTACGTTTGTACATTCAATGTTACATTAGGTTTGTATGTTTTTTTATGTATATATGCATGAATGTACATACATACAATAAAATTTAGCAAACTTTAACACATTAATGCATAGATTGTAGATTGTAATATTGAAATAAAAAATATTAGGCATAGATAAATGTTGAACTTATTATTGATGCAAAACTCTAATTTTAGTATATGTATGTATGTATATGGTAAGCATACAATTAAAAGGAAAACTTTAGATTAATATTTTGATTTTTGTGAGTAGTATGCTTATTTACACGTACTTTACTACTCTACTAAATTTCCTTTGATACATTTTTGTCTACACATAAATATATATTGTAATTCAATATGTTAATACTTTTCCAGCCGAAAACTGTTATCAATTAAATGAGTTTAAGATAATTATCAAATGTTTTAGATCTAAATCTACTACTGTATAGTTTGTAGGTTATTTAGGACCCTTTTAGTTCTTGTACTATTTTAATGATATTGAGTAAACAATTAGGCAAATTTGGCAGCTTTGATGCCGAGTACGAGTGTTTTTAAACATTTTTTTCTAGCAAATTATGTATATGATTTCTAAATATGCTTTAACGCAAACTATGACAAAATATGCGAAATATTTATACGAGTATTAATGTTATCTATTACAGTTTACTGAATTTGTTCTATCAAAATTATACATAACCAGATAAGTCACCGGTAACCACATGGAATTAAGATTTCCCTCAGGTTTTGATAGCGCAGGTTTTCTTTTAATGGCGGATGCCCCCGGATAAGCCTGCATATCCTGATTTGAGAAGCGTAAAGATGATGTTTGAACTCTGTGCTATTGCAACACGTGCTTTGCAGTCTTAAATAAATCACAGCGAAGCTTACCGAGCCGGATCAATCAGTTTTTTGCGGAAAACTCTCTCGAAACCCGTTAAAAGAAAACTTCTCACTTTATTTGACTTTCACTTGATACTCCATCTAAAAAAAGAAAAAGAAAGGACCCACTTCCGGAAGTAGATATTGACGTTTTTTTCTTGTTTTTCTTGCTGACAGATATATATGACTTTTCCAAGCTTCTTGTTTTAAAGGTGTTACCACTTAGCATTGCGTTAGTATCTGTTTTTTTCAATAATGAAAATTCGAATTAAATATATTTTGTTTATTTGGAGCCAAAACTAATTTTTGCTGCCTTTAAAATAGTGAAAGCAAGATCAATTTGCTAAAAAAACAAATAAAATAAAGCTGTCTTCGGCTATGCCGAAGTCTTCATACCTTTCATGAATGGAAGAAATGTATGAGAGCCATATGTTTTATTTATTTGATATTATTGATTTTGATTGCTATATAATAGTCCCAATAATGGTTAATATTTGTGGAAAATTTCAAGTCTTTAGGTGATGAACTGAAGGAGTTTTGGACGAGAATGCAATATCTGAACAATCGGTTGTATGGCAGCTATATGTTTTATTTATCAGATTTTAATGATTTTCATTGCTAAACTAGTTCTCACTATAGCTATTCTTTGTGCAAAATTTCAAGACTTTAGTTGCTTAAATGGAGGCGTTTTCGTAGTAATTGCAATATCTGAACAATCGGGTGTATGGCAGCTATATGTTATACCAAAATTTCAGACCTCTAGCTTTTTAAATGAAGAAGTTATAAAGCAAAATATGATATCTGAACAATCGGCTCCTATATATGTTATAGCCGTCCGATCTGGCCGGATCCAACAAATGTCTAATAAAATGTAAAAAGACATGTAACTGCCAAGTTTCATTAAAATAACTCAAAAACTGAGGGGCTAGTTTGCGTTCAAACAGACGGACAGACACACAGACAGACGGACATGGCAAAATCGATTCATCTCGTAACTCTGATCATATCGGTATACTTTTTGATGGGTCTAACTCTTCTCGTTCTGGTACTTTCAAACATCGGACCTAAGTTCATATACCATTTCCATGAAAGGTGTAAAAAAAAATAAATACGAGTAGGCTAATAAAAAAATCGCGCCACTATAAACTGTGAATTAAAAGAGAAAAACATTCCAAAAAAATAACGTTGGGACAAGTTTAAAAAGTAATCAATCAAAAGGTTTAACTGAAAAAAAAACTTTAACTGTGAGTTAAAAATTAAAGACATTTACACCAATTGAAAGTGAAAGGGAAACATAAATACAACTTAAAAGTAATATATTATTCATGAAAAGATAAAATATATTATGAAAACAATTTAGTTCACATTTCTTTATATACGAACTGCTCCATATACAAGTTGCTCCAACGGTCAAGTGGAACGCTTTCATTCCACCTTGCAAGAAATAATGCGATGCCTACAGTGTGACAAAACTCACCTATCTTTCAGCGAACTTTTAGAAAAATCGGTTAGAGAATATAATCACTCCGTGCATTCCAGCACAGGAGAAAACCTAGTCGAATAATTTTTTGGAAGGATAGTCAATAGCGACCCCATTTTATTAGATAAACATAGGTTAGAAATATCAAACCTAACAAGCTTAGAAAACAGCAAATTACTGACCTTCCCTACCATAATAAAAATAAATTAGAATTAAAAGAGTATAATCAAGAAGAAAAAATATTTGTTAGGATAAATTAAGGATTAGGAAATAAACTGACATCTAGGTATAAGAAAGAATTAGTAGCACAAAGTTATAACACCACAGTTAAGACACAATCAGGAAGAATAGTCCATAAAAATAACATTAAACAAAATTTAATTTTTTTTTGTAGGATTGCCCTCAGGAAATATTGAGCCAAAAACCAAAATGAAGACAGACAAATTATCCAAACCCTACTATCAATAGTACTCACTGTATCTGCACAACAAGTTGACATACAAGACTTAACCAATAACAATGGATATATACCCATTAAGACTGGATGACATAAAACAATAAGTAATTACCAAAAAGTCTTTCCCTTTATTAATTTAACCGCTAATGACGAAACAATCTTGACAGCAACAAATCTAGAGGACATACAGTTACTGAACACTGTAAACAATAACACTGTCCAACAGCATTTTTGGAACAGAATAGCGACCCTATAATTCTGAAAGGGTATGTTGAGTAGATCTTTTTTGTAGAACAAACTTATGATCCAGCACGTCTGAGTTTTTTTTTACAGTGGGTCAATGTTTTCATTTTTTGGTCGAAGGGAGCATTATACTATATGAAAAAAATGTTGTAAGTTAATGTCTGAGAGAATTCCTCTGGTCAGAGTTGTATTGTGGAATTACACGCCAACTTCTATAAAAAAATTATAATTTTGTTTTAATAGTGGTTTATTATAGTATGTACATATTTATTTTTTTGCTTCAACAGTAGTATGACAATGGATTAAAGATTAAACTTAATATGCTTTCCTGTATTTAGCTTGACGTGAATGTTTCGATGTGTCAAGGTTTCTGTACAAGCCCCATACGTATTCAGCAAGCATTACACTTTGGGATTTCCCTTTGAATCTTTCTTCCAATACCTTTATATCCTGATGAAACCTTTCACCGTGTTCATCTGAAACCGCTCCAAGGTTTTCTTTAAAAAAATTGAGATGAGAGTGCAGAAAATGCAGCTTTAGTGACATCTTTACGCCAATATTGTTAAAACCGATTAGCATGCTTTCAATATTTTCTGCATAGTTTTGTGCTTTTGAGTTTCCAAGGAATTCTGATATAACCAGCTGCATAAAGTCAAATGCTGTCTTTTGCATATCCGACAGATGACCATACAGTTCTTCATATTGTAATAATTTTCTTATATCGGGTCCAACGAGCATTCCTAGAAAAGGTAATTTACATTAAATGAAATAAATTATTTCTTAAAACCGTATTTTACCTTCTTTTAATTTTGCTGCAGATAATCTGGGGAAAATTGTTTGAATGCGTTTGAAAGCAAGTAAGTATTTAAGCTTTTAATAAAATGTTTCACCACGCCCAACTTTATATGCAGCGGTGGAAGTATGACCTTATCTTTTGGGACAAGGGATTCATGGATTACATTTAAGTCACCAATAATATTTTCTTTCCGTTCTTCGAAATATTTAACATGATAATGGCTGCTGGTAGCACGTGAATCCCATTTACAAAGAAAGCACATATATTTTGTGTATCCTTTTTGCATTCCAGTCAATATTGCAATCATTTTGAAGTCTGCGCATACTTCCCATTTATATTTATAGTATTCAATTTTATTTAAGAGATTTGAAATATTTGCGTATGTTTCCTCCTTTTTTGTTGAATACGCTACCGGTATTGATGGATGCTGATTTCCATTGTGCAGTAAAACTGCTTTTAAGCTGTGTTTTGAACTATCTATAAATAGTCGCCAAGCCGAAGAGTCCAGTGGAATCTTTAGATATTTTAGAACCTCTTCAATACTGCAACAGTATACAAGTTCTTCTGATTTTGTAAAATAACTTTCCAGATCGGCGTGTCTTTTTCTTGGCGATGTAACTTTTAAATCGGATTTTATCAAATTCCTGTTTTTCAATCTGGAACATAATATTTCAGCTTTCTCTTTTTTTAGTCCTAAATCTCTTACAAGATCTTCAAAATAAGCTTGGTCTATCAAATTAGGACATATGTTTAAACCATCAGGAGGCAAGTAACTTAGGTATATCTGATATGTTTTCAACCGCCGCTGTTATTTCTGTATTGGCGTATGTCATATTGGCCGAAAATGTATGTGTAGGCGGTTGAGGCACCGGAACACCTCCACAGCGCGTATTGCCTTTGGCTTCTACCAAATTTGTAATTTACGCAGAAATAGCATGTATCTGATTTGTGATCTTCAGTTTCAATCCATATAATAGGCGCAGAAAATGGTCGCGCATTAGTACCGCCTTTGTACCAGGTCAAAAGACCACTTTCGCAAGTAGTACATACAGTTTTTGGTATCCAAGCTTCACATAAAAATCGTATTCCAAAGAAAAGAAAATATGGTTCAGTGTTTGGCCCGGCCGAACTTGACGTTTTCACCTGCTTTGTATATGTTGGCGTGTAATTCTGCCAATTAATCGTAAAGAGCTTTATTTACAACAATGGTGTCTTTGGTGACCCCCACTGAAATTTCCCCCAAACATTTTCGTAGAATATTTTAATCCTTTGTTACGGAAAACGGTCGACGTAAATGCATACATATTGATATTAATGCAAACGGTCGACATAAGCACATACATACAGATACTAATGCAAACGGTCAGTATAAATGCATACATATTGACATGCATGCAAACATACATATTCTTATACATTACTTTCCCACACTTTTGAGACCGACGTTGATTATTCAACGCTTAAGGCCAATGTCGATCACATAACATAAACCATAACTAAGAATATCAAGGCACTTGATACGCACTAAGCGCTAACATTCAAGTGTGCAACTGTCTCGGTTATTTAAAACCCAGACTGAATTAAATGCATTTCTTTACACCAAACTAATATGCCAATGACATTTGAGACCTGTGGGTTCGTACCGTTTTCCATCAACGCCTCAAGCACAGCGATCGCATGATTAGACATTTTCCCACCAAATGCGATCGCTGGGCTGACTTAGTTTAGCTATAAATACATTAAGAAAAATATGATTAAGACAGTTTTGTAACGTCAAGTGAGAACGCCTAGACCAGGTATTTTACTGGTCTCGTGGCATTGAATAAAACATAAAATCTCTTTACATCGTTTGTTGAAACTTATTTAAAATTACTCTACATGGCGATCCTGCCAGGAGCATTAAAATAAAAGAAGGCTAAAAATAGCAAGTAAAATTGCTGAGAAAGCCACATATAAAATAAATTAAAGGACTATAAATAGCAAATATATTGCTGAAATGTCTTTAAATAAATAAAAAAAAAAAAAAAAAAAAAAAAATTTTTTAAAAAAAGTAATTTTTAAACGTTCCCGAGCAACCAACCTCAAAAGATTTGGATGAAATTACGAAGCGAACACCTGACTTTGGCAATCACCATCAGATCCAGTGAAAGTTCCAAAAAACTCGAAAAAAAAATTTTACAAAGGAATACAAGGCAAACAAAAGGGTATATAACTTGCGGCACCACGAATTAATGGACGAATTCGAGAAGATACTAGAATACTGGAGTCACTACTACAAATCCTTCGATAAGCAAACGCAGGAAACAACATCCCAACAACAATCAAACACACCTATAAATATTGGCCCTCTACCAATAACAATCGAGGAATACCAGCGGCGTAACAGCTACAAAAAGGCACAAGGGGCAGTAAAAATCCCAGTTCCGATTAAATTTAAAAGGAAGCGAGGCGGAAAAAAGTACGCCCAACGAAGGAAAATTGCTGAACTATACAAGCAAATAAATATGGAGACATCGACAGAAGCAAAAATTCAGCTGAAGCAGGAGATAAGCAGTATAAGGAATCTATAGATGTAACAGTAGTTAATATTTATAAAAATAAAAAATAAAATATATATATATATAAAAAACATTTTAACATAATATTTTGGCAACCTAACGGCTGCCTATTGAAGGGCAACAATTGTTGCCGTTTTAGAAATTTAAGTATGGGCGGACAAAATACAAAAATAGCCGACCCAAAAGCTAATGTGGTAAATTCCATAGAAGTTGCCGATCATACAGTTGATTTAGATTCAATTAGGATTATGCTATTACTAATTACCATATGTAGTTGCATAGGATTATTTCTAAGACTTTATTCTACCCATAATAAAATATTTAAAAAAAAATATAAGAGTCGCTCCGACGGCCTTGATAAAGTTTAAGAGTTAAAATTTTGCCATGAAATGGGAAGCTATCAGTACAGATTTAACAAAACATAAAATAAATTTTTTAAAATCTTTCAAATGTCTGAGTCAGAATAGAGCTATAAAAAAGGAAACAGTGGTTAGACATATTAATATTTTACAAGACAATTTAAACTACATTAGAGCCATATCAAATGTTTACCAAACAAAATTTACTAGAGAACACAAAGCAATAGTAGGAAAATTGTTTAAAGAACTCAGGGAAAAATTTATTAAAGTTCTATGCAAATTCGAAATTGAACAAGATATTCCTGAAACAACAATCAATCAGATTGATGTAAATTTAGATAGGCTAAACATTTCTGACCACGACAGTACTTTAGATATACCAGAATCCAACATGCCACAATCATTAAACGATTTCCTTTGCAATACTGCAAAACTAATACCACCATTCGATGGAAAACCTGAAAATCTACAAAGTTTTCTTGACGCACTTCAGTTAGTTGATCTAGTCAAAGGAGATCATGAAGAAGCAGCAGTAACCTTAATTAAATCAAGATTAAAAGGTACAGCAAGAAATCTAATCAGTAATGAGAGTACAGTAGCTGCAATTATAGCAAAATTAAAATCAGCAGTCAAAGGTGAATCAGTCGAAGTATTGACTGCAAAAATTATGAATACCAAACAGTTTAGCAAAACAGCAACAACATTTTGTAACGAAATAGAAGATCTCACTAAATCACTGCAAAACGCGTACATTAATGACGGACTTAATCCAGATTTAGCTAGTTCTTATTCGACAAAAACAGCTATAAAAGCTCTGGTAAAGAATTCCTCAAATGAAAAAGTTAAACTTATAATGGAAGCAGGTACATTCACTAATATGAATGATGCTGTAGCAAAATTCGTGAACAGCTGCACAGAAGCTACTGATAGTAGATCAGTAATGCAGCTGAATAGAAGAAACAATTTCAAAAGATTTCCATCTTTTTCTGGTAACAGAAATCAAAACAGCTATAGAGGAAGAAATAGATATTACAATAACAATAATTCAAGGCCAAACTTTAGAACCAACCAAAATAGAAATTATACCAACAATCAAAATAGGAACCAAACTAATCGTAACAGCAATAACAACCGTAACTTAAGAGCAGTTGAAGCCCATCCGGAAAACGGATCAGCTCCCCAGAATGCCCAACTGGGGAATGCTCGCAACAATTAACATCGAAAATTCTTAACATTAACCTAAATTTCAGTAATTACCTTACTATTGAATCTTCATTTAATGAAATACCAAACACTTTTTTGCTTGACACGGGATCAGAAATTTCGATCATTAAAAATACATCAATTACCAATACTAACACTTTTAACAAAAACGCAATATATAAATTAACTGGCATAGGTAAAGGTACAACAAACACTTTAGGTAGTATAAATGCAGATATTTATTTTGACAATATAATAGTGAATCACAATTTTCAAGTAGTAGACGAAAACTTTCCAATCCCATGCGATGTAATAATAGGTATTGATTTTATTAAGCAAAATAATTGCACTTTAGAATACCGAAATAATGATTAGATCTCATTATAACAATCAAAAACAAAAAGTAGAAATATTAGATTCACCAAAAGATAACACAATATCATTACCAGCTAGAGCAGAAGTAATAAGAAGAATTTCAATCAATTCAAATGAAGATGAAGTTCTTATTCCAAACCAAGAACTATCATCTGGAGTATATATAGGAAATACAATAGTAACAATAAAAAACGCCTTTGTACGTATAATTAATACAACAGAAGAAAATTTATTACTGGAAAATTTCACAATTAGAACAGAAAACCTTAATGGCTACAACGTAGTTAAAATAAGCGAAATACAAAATGACACTAGTGAAAGAAAAAACATAATTTTAAATAAAATTTCTCAAAATTGTCCATTACAACACAAAAAGAAATTGCTTAGCCTTTGTTCAAATTTTACAGACGTTTTCGCTTTAGAAACAGACCCATGTACGTGCAACAACTTTTACAAACAGAAACTCCACTTAAACGACAAAACACCAGTATATATAAAAAATTACAGAACTCCACACAATCATAAAGAGGAAATAAATAGACATATAGAAAAATTAATCAATGACGATATCATTGAACCTTCTGTTTCAGAATATAATAGTCCAATCTTATTAGTTCCCAAAAAGTCAAATACATCAGAGAAAAAATGGAGACTTGTAATAGATTATAGGCAAGTCAATAAGCGCTTAGCATCAGATAAATACCCATTACCGAGAATAGATGATATTTTAGACCAACTAGGACGTGCAAAATATTTTTCATGTTTAGACTTATTATCAGGATTTCACCAAATAGAACTAGAAGAAAAATCACGAAATATTACATCATTCTCGTCCGACCAAGGTTCATTCCGATTTAAAAGATTACCTTTTGGTTTAAAAATAGCACCCAACTCATTCCAAAGAATGATGAACATCGCATTCTCAGGTCTAGGCCCAAACAAAACATTCGTATACATGGATGACCTCATAGTCATCGGATGTTCGGAAACGCATATGCTAAACAATTTAAAATCAGTCTTTGAAATTTGTAGAAAAACCAACTTAAAATTACAACCAGATAAATGTCAATTTTTCAATTCAGAAGTAACATTTTTAGGACATAGGTGTACTGATCAATGAATTTTACCAGATAACTCAAAATATGACAAAATCTTATATTATCCAAAACCAACAAACGCTGATGAATCTAAACGATTCATAGCCTTTGTAAATTACTACAGACGATTTATACCTAATTTCGCTCATCATGCAATACATATCACTAGACTAACAAGAAAAAAAGCACAATTCATATGGACACCAGAATGTGAAAAAGCATTTCACTATTTAAAGAATTCCCTATTATCTCCACAAATACTAAAATATCCTAATTTCGATCAACCCTTTTGCATAACTACGGACGCAAGTAAAATTGCATGCGGCGCCGTACTTAGCCAAGATCATAATGGTATACAGTTACCAATAGCTTTCGCATCTAGAACTTTTACAAAAGGAGAAAGTCATAAATCAGTAATAGAACAAGAACTTACAGCAATACATTGGTCAATCAACTTCTTTAAACCATACATTTATGGACGAAAGTTCTTAATACAAAGTGATCACAAACCTCTTACATACCTATTTGCCATGAAAAATCCTTCATCTAAATTAACACGTATGAGATTAGATCTTGAAGAATTCGACTTCGAAGTTGAATATATTAAAGGAAAAGACAATTGCGGAGCTGACGCTTTATCTCGAATTGATTTCGGGCAAATTAAAAGACTTAAAGAAGAAAACACTGCAATTATACAAGTTATTACTCGATCTAAATCGAAAAATACAATAACACCAACTAAAAAAGCAACTAATATAAAAAATATGACATTAAAAGTGTACGAAACAATTACGACACACGAAGTGAAAAAGTTACCAAGCCTAAAACTTATGATAAGGTGCACCTCAAATGAATATAATGAGAAGAATGAAAAATTAAATGAATCCTCTAATTTAATTTTATTCCATGGAAAAAGAAAGATAGTTGAATTCAACGCTAAAGATTTTATTGCTTATGGGAAGATTGAACTAGCTCAATTGTTTCTCAAACTTGAAAAAGTAGTTGGCAATAAAAACTTCAGCAATATAAAAATCGCGATTAATGATAAATTATTTGAGTATGTCGACATTGAGGACTTTAAAAGAATAGGTAATAAAACTCTAGAGAAGGTAACAATAGCGATAACGCCAAAAATAACAACAATCACTTCACCAGCTAAAAAACTGGAAATTTTGACTAAATATCATGATGACCCTGTATTTGGAGGCCACCCAGGTGTCACAAGATTATTATCCAAGCTAAGACGAAAATACTATTGGAAAAATATGATTTCAGACGTGAAATTATATATAAAAAATTGCGAAAAATGTAAACAAAATAAATCTGGTATAAACCATGTAGAACCATTAATTACTACACAAACGCCAGCGAAATCCTTTGAAATTGTACAAATCGACACAGTAGGTCCATTACCTAAGTCATTTAATGGAAATGAATATGCACTAACGATAATTTGCGATTTGACAAAATACTTAATAACTGTAGCTATTCCAAACAAATCAGCTAATCAAGTAGCCAAAGCTATAGTTGAAAACTGTATTTTAATTTATGGCCCCATAAAAACAATTATAACAGATATGGGTACAGAATATAAAAACCAAATTTTCAATGAAATATGCAAACTGCTAAAAATTGAAAATAAAACGTCAACACCATATCACCATCAAACAGTAGGATCAATAGAACGTAGTCATAGAACTTTTAATGAATACATTAGATCATATATAGCAACAAACAAATTAGATTGGGATCACTGGTTAAAATACTTCACGTATTGTTATAATACGACACCATCAACAACCCATGGTTACACCCCATTCGAACTTCTATATGGAAAAATCCCAGAATCTTACGACTTTATGTTAAAAAATACAATAGACCCAGTTTATAATATAGATGATTATCACACAGAACTGAAATTCAAATTACAAACAGCTCAAAAACGAGCAGCAGAATTAATAGAAAAATCAAAATGAATTGCGAAACAGAATTATGACAAGAAATCAAATCCTCAAACAATTCTAATAAATGATATGGTCTACCTAAAAAATGAAGCTAGCCATAAACTTGATAGCATATACGAAGGCCCATACAAAGTAATCGAAACAGATTATTTAGGAAATTGTAAAATAAAGAAAAATTCAAAAGAAATGATTGTACACAAAAATCGATTAAAATTAGCTTAACTAAATTTAGTATAATTTAATCTTTTTATAAGAAACCATTCAATCTTTAATATTATAACTATGAAATATGTCAAAACAAAAAAAATGTATTATTAATTCCATAACTTCATAATAACATAATTAACTAGATTTATCCGGTACCGATAAAATCATAAGAAATAAATATATCAGATAGATTTTTAATACATATAACTATAAGAAAATTACTTCATACATATATATATATAAAAAAAAAAAAAAAAAAAAATGTTTACTAATTATACTTGAAGATTTTTTTTTTTTCCCCAAAAAGGGAGGTGTTACGGAAAACGGTCGACGTAAATGCATACATATTGATATTAATGCAAACGGTCGACATAAGCACATACATACAGATACTAATGCAAACGGTCAGTATAAATGCATACATATTGACATGCATGCAAACATACATATTCTTATACATTACTTTCCCACACTTTTGAGACCGACGTTGATTATTCAACGCTTAAGGCCAATGTCGATCACATAACATAAACCATAACTAAGAATATCAAGGCACTTGATACGCACTAAGCGCTAACATTCAAGTGTGCAACTGTCTCGGTTATTTAAAACCCAGACTGAATTAAATGCATTTCTTTACACCAAAATAATATGCCAATGACATTTGAGACCTGTGGGTTCGTACCGTTTTCCATCAACGCCTCAAGCACAGCGATCGCATGATTAGACATTTTCCCACCAAATGCGATCGCTGGGCTGACTTAGTTTAGCTATAAATACATTAAGAAAAATATGATTAAGACAGTTTTGTAACGTCAAGTGAGAACGCCTAGACCAGGTATTTTACTGGTCTCGTGGCATTGAATAAAACATAAAATCTCTTTACATCGTTTGTTGAAACTTATTTAAAATTACTCTACACCTTAAATGTCCTTTTTTAAAGGATATTTTTTGATTTTCTCGAAAAAAGGGGCAATTGACCCATAAAGAGACCAGTTAGAGGATTAAGATCTTCCACAAAAATAGTCCTCATACAATTCCACAATACAACTCTGACCATAAGAATTCTCGCAGACATTAACTTACAACATTTTTTTCATATAGTATAATGCTCCCTTCGACAAAAATTATCTACTCAACATACCCTTTCAGAATTATGGGGTCGCTATTCTGTTCCATTCAAAAAGTCTTCATTTGTTGGACAGTGTAATTTGTTATTACTTAAAGCAAAAATAAACTATTTATACCCAAATACTCGTACTAAAGCAAAACGAGGTTTAGTAAATATTGTTGGTAAAGGACTTAAATACATACCAGGCTCCATGGACAGTGACGCCCAAAACACAACGGACAAAGTAAATAAGTTAATTTACGCTAACTGTTCAAATATCTTTGAACATGTAGAATTAAAATAGTTCAATAAGCATTGAAATGCATGTACATCAACAGCCAATAAATTATTATCTTAATAACGTTGTTTATTCTAAGATAAATACATACATACAAACATTCATAGGCGTAATGCATTGTGAGTAAAAGAAAGCAATAAACTTAATCGCTAGACGAAATATGTTAACTGCGTATGCCTTCAACGCAATGCAATACCTATGCACATACATTCAAAGAATCCACGTTTGTAGAATATAAATACATTGCATTTGTACATTGTTTAGGTTGGTCTTTTATCAGCTAAACATACATGCAATACATATACATACAAACAATCCACGTTTATAGAATATAAACCAGTCGCATTTGTACATTGCTTAGATTAAGAGTCAATGCATGCGTTGGTATTTTACATGCATAGACACACACACACATACATACATAATTAGTTAAGGAAAATAGTCTTAAGAAATTGTATATAAGGAGCAGTAATTGTTTGAACAAATCAGAATTGTAAAGATTCTCAAACCTAAACATTGTAGATTTTTTAATCCTTGCCTTATTATTATTTTCTTTACTTCCCCCCACCCGTGGTAAGGAGTATAGAATAAGAAATAATAAGTAGTTTTCAAATATATTCAGTGAGCATTGTGTTTACCTATTACCCCCCACCAGTGGTAAGGAGTAGGTTAAACAGCTCTGCCAACAACGTACAAATCAGTACACTAACAGACTCTTAACCGATCAAATTAGCAATATTACTAAACACATAAATATACAATAAACTCTTATACAAAAATATATTAACATATTCAGGAGAACGACGCAAAATAAAAGTAAAACTATAGAAGACGAATTCGAATTCATGAAACATATATGTGGCGACAGCCTTACGTTAATGCGGCGACATCTTTACGTACACAAACCTTCTGGCAACTATCTCATTTTCGCTTTGAAATAAATACAACGCTGCGTTAATTTCGGAAGTACAAAAAGACAACCTGGCATCACAAAAATGGTGCACGTCCTCTTTTCGTTATTGGATACTGCCGTATAAAGACGCTCCTATTAGAAGATCTCCTCAACTACCGAATATTATAATTTACTTATCAAAACTGCGATATAATTTAATATACAGAATATTTTAAACCATTAAACGGCTGTTTCCTTATTTAGGCGAGTTCTTTGAGAGGTACAACTCAATAAAACCTCCAAACTGGTGACCCCGACGTGATCGGCAATCACGTGCGCGCAAGCAGCCACTTTAAGGTTATCAGCATAAAATGGTCGACGGCCTACCACCAGGAGCTTCTCAAACTTCCTCGCCCAAGCTTGGAGAAACAATGGCACCGCCTAACTCTATTGCATTAGTGTATGCCAGGCTACCAATACCACCAATGGCAAGCACTAACATAGAGGCATGGTTTACCTCTATGGAATTTTGGTTCACCGCTTCCGGCATTACGGGTGATAAGCAGAAAACTGCAACTGTGTTAGCAGCCCTCGACCCAAATCTTTTAAGTCAATTGGGCGATGTCATTGCAGCGCTTCCACAAAGCGACAGATTTGAATACGTCAAGCAAAAAATAATAGAGCACTTTGCCGATAGCGAACAGCGGAGGCTCAACCGGGTACTTTCCGAGCTTCCTCTTGGCGACAAGAAGCCATCCGAGCTATTTTTCGAGATGAGGCGCGTCGCTGGCAACACACTTGGCGACGCTGCTCTCAAAAGTCTTTGGATTAAGCGTTTACCAGAGTTCGCGCAACCAGTAGTTGCAGCTTCGTCCGGTTCAGCGACAGAGTACACGAAGATAGCTGACACGATCATAGATGCCATCACACCGCACCAGCTCAATTACGTTAAGTCAGCACCCTCTAGCGAAGTTCACGAACTGCGTGCTTTAGTAATGGAACTGGGCAAAAAATTCGATAAGTTTACTATACGCTCACGCTCGCATAGTCGTAGTCGGTCAAATCCACGAAATATTTCAAACGCCCGGGACAGCTCTCGAGCGTTTACATCTTCACGAGAATCATCCTCAACGCAAGACTGTTGGTATCACCAAAAATATGGCCGAAACGCTAAGAAATGCCGCAGTCCTTGCCGTCAAAGCAATCATGCGCTTCGAGCGGTATCATCCGAACAATCATGACTAGTAAAACGCGGGGCTGGTTGTAACGAGGGTCCCGTCGCAGAGCGTAAAGTACTTCGTCTGCAAGTGTACGAACGGCAATCAGGTACAAGATTCCTCGTCGACACCGGTGCCGATGTATCC
The DNA here is from genome assembly GCA_963971545.1 of Philophylla caesio. NCBI lineage: Eukaryota > Metazoa > Arthropoda > Insecta > Diptera > Tephritidae > Philophylla > Philophylla caesio. Next base: position 64,172,462 of record OZ020606.1, read on the forward strand.
GTACTTCCTGTTACCGCCCAGCTACATGACATTCGACCAACGGCAACAAAATTGTACGCTGCCAATGGTTCCGCCATCAAAGTCGTCGGGGAGAAACGCATCCACCTGGACTTGGGTCTTCGTCGCGATTTCTCGTGGACATTTACTGTCGCCGACGTCACAACTCCGATCATCGGTGCCGACTTCATACGCTTTTACGATTTGCTCATTGACTTGCGCCGCAACCGACTCATCGACAACCTCATAAAACTTCAATCGTCATTACCAAAGCCAACGCTGTGCAAAGCCACCGAAATCGAAGCATTCGACATGAACAATCCATTCGCCGATTTGATGGGCGAGTATCCGGAGATCACGAAGCTGGCACCTCATGGTTCCCTAACTAAATCAACGGTTGTCCATCGCATTTTAACAACTGGTCAACCCGTGTTTTCACGACCACGACGTCTCGCGCCCGAGAAACTGACAGCTGCTCGTAACGAGTTCAATTTTTTACTTAAGGCAGGCATTTGCCGACCGTCCAGTAGCAACTGGTCAAGCCCACTACACATGGTGACGAAAACCGATGGCACCTGGAAACCATGCGGGGATTACCGGACGCTATCCCTTGCAGTATCTAACCGACTTCACGTCCAATCTTCGAGGTAAGACAGTGTTTTCAAAAATAGACCTGCAACGTGCCTTCCACCAGGTACCCATACACGAGGACGATATAGCCAAGACGGCAATTACGACGCCGTTTATGACCTTTGGTCTCTGCAACGCCGCGCAGACGTTCCAAAGGCTCATAAACGAAGTTTTGCGGGGCCTAGATTATGCGTTTCCCTACATCGATGATATTTGCATCGGTTCGCCGACAATTGAGCAGCACAAACAAGATTTGCGTGAAGTTTTCAAGCGCCTCCGAGACAACAACCTGGCAATAAACGTTTCCAAATGCGAGTTTGGCAAGAGCCAGTTGAAATTTTTGGGGCACCTACTCGACGCAAAAGGCATTCGTCCTCTGCCTGAGAGGATAGCGGCGATTCGCGATTTTCCGAAACCCAAAGTAGCAAAGGAGTTGAAAAGCTTCATTGCCATGGTAAATTTCTACCGAAAATTTCTTCCGAACGCTATTGAGTACCAGTCCCACTTACAACAACTAATTACGGGCAATAAAAAGAACGACCGTACAATTGTGGAGTGGAATAGCAATGCCGAAAACGCCTTCGAACGTTGCAAGTCCGAATTGGCAAAAGCAACATTACTCGTGCATCCAGCATCCGACGCTGAGTTAGCGTTATATGTTGATGCTTCGGACACAGCTGTTGGAGCCGCCTTGCACCAAGTCCTTGACGGAGAACTTCAGCCACTCGGCTTTTATTCGAAAAAGCTGACCAGCGCCCAACGTAAATATAGTACGTACGATCGCGAGCTGACCGCGGTATACCAAGGCGTTTGTCACTTCCGGTACCTGATTGAGGGTCGTAAATTTCATATTGTCACTGACCATCGGCCGATAGTATACGCTTTTCGTCAGAAGCTAGAAAAAGCTTCACCTCGCCGAGTACGACAGTTGGACTTTATCGCTCAGTTCACGACCGACGTTCGACACATACCCGGTGTTGAAAATTCCACGGCCGACCTGCTTTCACGCATGCAAGTAATCGAGCAAATTGTAGACTACGTTAAGATCGCAGCGGCACAGCAAGCTGATACTCATCTACAATCACTACTATGCGAATCAGGTACGCGAAGTAATTCACTTATACTAAAATATTTTGATATTCCTAATAGCACGTTGCAACTGGTATGCGATACTTCAACCTCCAACATACGGCCTTATATACCCCCTGAATTTCGCAGTCTACTGCTATCAAAGATCCACTGCTTATCGCATCCAGGAGTTCGTGCAACAGTCAACCTTGTCACGCAAAGATTTGTTTGGCCCGGCATGAAAAAGGAGACGGCAGCATTCGTGCGAAACTGTGAACCATGCCAAAGGTCAAAAATCTATCGACACACAACATCTCCTACTTCGACCTACGAGCCGCCGGCAGAACGTTTTGCGCACATCAACATCGATATTGTTGGCCCATTCCCTCTATGCGAAGGGCAGCGCTATTGCCTAACAATAATCGACCGATTTACTCGCTGGCCAGAGGCAGCGCCGATGCCTGACATGTCAGCCGAATCCGTTGCTAAGGCGCTTCTGTCACATTGGATTTCGCGATTTGGGGTCCCGGCACGAATAACGTCAGATCAAGGTAGACAATTCGACTCCGCTCTTTTCGTTGAATTGATGAACACAATCGGCGCCGTGCATCTCCGGACAACTCCTTACCATCCACAGTCGAACGGCATAATAGAAAGATGGCACCGAAGTTTTAAAGCCGCCATATTGTGCCACGACCCAAACAAATGGCTACATCATTTGCCTACAATTCTCCTCGGTCTTCGTGCAGCTTACAAGCCCGACATTCATGCAAGTCCTGCTATGCTCGTGTACGGTTCAACGCTTCGACTCCCAGGTGAATTTTTCCAGACAACAAACGCCAAGTCAGTTACCCAGGAGATGGTATCTCAGTTCCGGTCGCTGATGCAGAAACTTCGTCCTACAAAAACCGCACACCATACAACGCCTAAAGTTTTCGTGTCACCCGCATTGTATTCAGCGTCTCATGTCTTCGTACGCAACGACGCAATTCGTCCTTCACTGGCACACCCTTACGACGGGCCTTACCCCGTCGTTAAGCGATCACCTAAGTTTTTTAAACTTCTAATACGAGGACGACACAGCAACATAAGCATCGATCGGCTAAAACCTGCGTTCTTAGCCAGCGACGACTTGGAAACTACGAACAATGTTCCTCGATCTGAATGGCCAGCGGATACACCTACACCAGTTCCGACGACGTGCCATCCTCCTCACGGAGACGAGCAACCACAAACGTCACGAATACCGACGAAATCTACGCGTTCTGGTAGGCACGTAAACTTCCCTTTACGATATCGATAGTTTCGTCTAGGAGGGGAATAATGTGGCGACAGCCTTACGTTAATGCGGCGACATCTTTACGTACACAAACCTTCTGGCAACTATCTCATTTTCGCTTTGAAATAAATACAACGCTGCGTTAATTTCGGAAGTACAAAAAGACAACCTGGCATCACAAAAATGGTGCACGTCCTCTTTTCGTTATTGGATACTGCCGGATAAAGACGCTCCTATTAGAAGATCTCCTCAACTACCGAATATTATAATTTACTTATCAAAACTGCGATATAATTTAATATACAGAATATTTTAAACCATTAAACGGCTGTTTCCTTAATTAGGCGAGTTCTTTGAGAGGTACAACTCAATAAAACCTCCAAATATATACCAGATAAATAATGATATATCACTTCTACAAGGTCACATACATGACATCGGACAAGTTCTTTTTTTAAGCAAATTAGGTATAATACCCCCTGATTTACTGACACAATAGACTTAAATGAATATGAATTCCTAACAGATAACAACTGTATGATTTATAACAAAAATGTAAAAGATAACCAAGAAAAAAATGTAAATAAAATAGATAATTCTTTAGTTAATATTCTCAAATTTAAAGAAGCACATTGTAAACTAACACCATTATTCAAAACAATTATTAAAGAAGTCTTACCAGGAATTTTAATATTTAAAATTTTTAATTTAAGTATATCCTACAATTGTAATAAATTAGAAATTAAAAATACAAAAACATTTTTAATCAAATTCGAAAATTGTAAGATAACAGCCCTAAATTAAACTGCGCTTCGGTTGCAGTATAGAATATGTTGCATGGTGTTGTTGCAACGATCGCCCACCTTACCATGGCTTCCTGAATCCATCAAAAGATTTACAAAAAAATTTGGAAGTCCGTACCACTTAACACGGCTATCTAACTACTCGTATCACGCTCGGAACTCATAAAAGAAAAATTTAATGACTCATTTTAAACTTAACGATTTGTATTAATGTAAAAGTCGAACTTATACATTATAAAGCCCTTCACCTAAATTACGTTTTTATAGCAATATAAATAGCAACAACGATTTGACAATCTAATGAAAGTAAATATGTCAAAATTATCAGAATTATCTACTTTATTAAAATTTTCATTTCATGGTACTTAGTTTTTTTTTTTTTTTTCTTTGCATAATTAAAACCGCAAAATTATTGTTTATTCCATTTTGTTTACTGCGAGTATGGTAACATTAACTTCGACTATGTAAGAGAAATGGAACGAAAGAGAAACGAACGATCAAAATTTCCGTCCATTCATCGCATAACTAGCAGGGACGAGAGAAACAACAATAACAAAATTAGCTTACCGTTTCGGCTCCAGTAACAAAAGATCTTTCGGCGGTGAACCTGTAACTAAATGTGGGTCGTATATCGAAAAAAATTAATTTCACATTTTAAGTTATGGTTGTTTTTTCGATTTTTCCCTCTCCTAAATATTTATTTCCCTTTCGTCTTATTCTTTTTTTTTCTTTTGTGCAAGCGTTTCTCTTCAGCCACGATGGTGATATAAATATGCATGCTATTTTACTGCCTCAAATTCTCGCGCATCAAATGGTCAATAATAATGCAATGTTCCCTACCTTAATAAAAATTATGCACATGTAATTGAATCACTTAACTTACTATTATTAATTATTAGAAGTTATTCTTCTTTTAGTTTAGTTTTTCTTAGGCTTTTACTTTCAACGGTTACATCAAACTCGGTGAGCAGTTACATATATCCAAATATAGCTACAACAACAACAAGTACAGTGGCCTCTGTCACCACCGCAATTGCGTCTACAACAACAACAACCACACTGGTACCTTCCGTCTGCACAGCGGTGTCAACGGCTTTGCCTGTTATTGCCGATCAAGCACAAATTAGCTTGAGTGTCAACAAATGCAAAGCGAAAGAACTGCTGGAAAACAAAGCAACTAAAAAAGTGTCGATACAGACTGGAATGGATCGCTATATTACAGTTAAACAAAAACTTAGTCCGCAAAAACCAACGGGTACTAAGCCAAAAATAACCCGCGTAAGCTCAAATCAGCAAGTCAGTACGAATAGATTTGCACTGCTAGGTGAAAATATAGAAGACGGGAGTAACCAAAATTCTGAAGGTGCTACAATAGTCACTAATGCCAAACCTCCGCCAATATACATAAGAGAAGAGAATTCAAGCGCCCTTGTTAAAAAATTCAGTCAGCTTATCGGTAATAATAACTTTCATATTATCCCACTATCTAAGGGAAATATTCGTGAAATCAAAGTGCAAATATACTCTGAACAGAATTTTCGCACAGTGTCCAAACACTTGAATGACACACACACAAAGTTCTATACATACCAGCTTAAAAGTGCAAAAGGCTTAAAAATTGTAATTAAAGGTATCGAGCCAAGTGTTGAAGCTGTGGAAGTTTTACAAGCGCTTAAAGAACAGGGCTTTAACCCAAAAGTTGTAGTAAATATTTTTAATAGAAACAAAATTCCGCAGCCCATGTTTAAAGTTGAGCTTGAGCCTGAAAACAAACCACTGGGGAAAAACGCTGTGCATCCAATTTATAAACTTCAATACCTGTTGCATCGTAAGATAACTGTGGAAGAACCACACAAGAGAAATGGCCCTGCACAATGCACTAACTGCCAGGAGTATGGTCACACCAGGTCTTACTGCACTCTTCGCTCAGTGTGCGTAGCTTGTGGAGAGCTACACGACTCTGCCACCTGTACGTCAAACAAAGAAGACCCAAATGCAAAAAAGTGTGGTAACTGCGGTGGGAACCACACAGCAAACTATAGGGGTTGTCCAGTCTATAAGGAGTTGAAAAACCGGATCAACCAACGTGTGGCCTCTGAACGCACTGATAACGTATTGAATACCTTTGTACCCTCCCAGACAAATCCTAGCGTTTTCTTTGCCAAAAAAACCATGCCGCCAATGGCTTTATCAAACACCGTCAATGGTGTCTCATTTGCAAGTGCCGTAAAGTCAGGCCTATTACATCCTGCACATACAATAACTGCACCTCAAGTTGCGCCACAAGAACGGGAGCCCCACGCCCAATACGGTAGTCAATCCAATATCGAAGCCATAATAGCATCGATGCAACAAAGCATGATGAATTTCATAACTTACATGCAAAACACAATGCAAGATCTCATGCGAAATCAAAACACCCTGCTCAAACTGCTTGCTACTCAACAAAAAAAATAATGACCTCAACTAAAATAGCCCTCTGGAATGCAAACGGCATTCCTCGCCACAAACTAGAGCTGTCAAAATTCCTTAAGGACAAGGAAATTGACGTTATGCTCCTTGCTGAAACACACCTAACTAACAAATATAATTTCAATATTTCGGGATATACTTTTTACTGCACGAATCATCCAGATGGAAAGGCGCATGGCGTAACTGGTATTTTAGTCCGAAATCGCATTAAACACCATCCCTCGATTGGAATTGCCAAGAATTATCTGCAAGCAACATCAATATGCCTACAAACAAGGGCCGCGGTTTATTGCCCTCCACGTTTTACGATAACAGAAAAACAATTTATGAATTTCTTCAGTTTGCTGGGAGAGCGCTTCATTGCTGCAGGCGATTATAATGCGAAGCATCCTCACTGGGGCTCACGCTTGTCCAACCCAAAAGGCAAGCAATTATATAACGCGCTAATATGTAAAAGAAACAAACTTGATTACGCTTCTCCTGTAAAGCCCACATATTGGCCTTCAGATCCGCAAAAGCTGCCAGATTTGATTGACTTCGCGGTGACAAGAAAAATTCCTCGTAGTCTTATTAGTACAGAATCAAGTGCAGACCTCTCTTCAGACCACTCACTTGTACTCTTCACTTTGTGGCACCAGCCGCACGAAAAAGAGTCACTCTACATGCTCACGACAAAAGCTACAAACTGGTTGAAGTATACAAAATATATCAGTGCGCATATAGAACTCCACCCAAATTTAGATACACCTGACGACATTGAAAACTCCGTAGCAACTTTTGAATCTACAATCAGAGCTGCACATAAAAACTTAAGTGGCCCAATGGAGACTGAAATGCCAGTACGGGACAAGAATGGTAATTGGGCTCGGAGTGACGAGGAAAAAGCAAACACCTTTGATGCTCATCTACAAAATGTTTTCAGACCAAACTCAGCAACCAATGGGTTTACACTACCACCCGTACCCAAAGTGTCGGAAACTGAGCCACTGAAATTTGCACCTGAAGAAATTTCAATAGTAATTAAGAAACAATTGAAACCAAATAAGGCTCTGGGCACGACTTGATTACTCCAAAAATGATTATTGAGATACCAAATTGTGCTGTACTTTGCATCTGTATGTTATTTAATGCAATTACTAAACATTGCTATTTCCCTCAACAATGGAAAAAGTCAACTATTGTAATGATACCAAAGCCCGGAAAAGACAAAACACAACCATCCTCCTATAGACCTATCAGCCTGCTACCGTGCATATCGAAATTATTCGAAAGACTTCTTATGCTGCGCATTTACCCACATCTTCAAGCCCACAGCATAATACCATCCCACCAATTTGGCTTCAGGGAGAAACATAGTACGATCGAACAAGTAAATCGCATTACATCTGAAATCCGTACATCGTTTGAAAGGAGGGAATATTGTGCTGCAATATTTCTTGACGTGGCCCAGGCTTTTGATCGAGTATGGCTAGACGGTCTAATGTATAAAATACAAATCTTACTCCCTCAGAGCACTCACAAACTACTTAAGTCCTATCTGTATGATCGAAAGTTTACAGTTCGATGTAACACTGCCATCACTGAAGCTCATCAAATAGAATCTGGAGTACCACAAGGCAGTGTTCTCGGCCTGATGCTCTACGTCTTATACACCTCGGATATTCCAACAAACGGCCGCCTGACAATGTCCACTTTTGCCGACGACACTGCGATAATCAGCCGCTCCGAGTGTCCCCTGGAAGCATCTGCGCTCTTAGGTAATCATATGGAAGCTGTGACCAATTGGCTTGCAAACTGGCATATAAAGGTTTACGAACAAAAATCTAAGCAAGTTATATTTATACTAAATAAGAAAAATTGTCCGCCCTTGACTTAGAACAACGTTCAAATACCACAAAGCAATAATGTCACGTACCTAGGGGTCCACCTGGATAGGCGACTTACTTGGCGCAACCACATAGAGGCTAAACGGACTCGTCTTAAGTTGAAGACCAGTTCTCTACACTGGCTTATTAACTCTCGCTCACCCCTGAGCCGGGAGTATAAAGTGACTATATACAACACGGTTCTAAAACCCATTTGGACCTATGGATGTGAGTTATGGGGCAAAGCGAGCAGCAGCAACATCGAAATCCTTCATCGTGCGCAATCTAAAATCCTTCGAACAATAACCGGAGCACCATGGTATATCCGAAACGAGAATATCCACCACGACTTGAGAATCCCGGAAGTACGAACTGAAATAGAGCAGCGGAAGGCGAAATATGCATCGAAGCTTTTAGCGCACCCTAATCAGTTAGCAAGAAATCTATTGCATGTAAACAGGAACTCAAGATTACGTAGGAATGACTTTCCAGCCCAGTCGTAATATTTCTTAGGGCCAGTTAATAAAAATACTCATCCTGACTATGGGATGTAAATTATGTGATTAGAATAAGATTTGCAAACTTGTTGTTAGGCTCCTTAGTTGAGCAGATTCAATAAATAAAAGTAACAGTTAATAAAAAAAAAAAAATTTTTAGATTTCGCATATTTTATAATTTTTTTTATTTTTATGTTTCTTTTTGTTTTTGCAGGCTATTGGAGTTAAGTCAGGTTTTAGAAAATTTCCCGTATTTTTAAGAAGAGCCGACCCAATAACACCTCAAATTTAATTTTATCCACAACGAGGGTAGATTTTAAGCTGATTTTAACTTGTTTACACCCGTACTATACGCTGGTCGGCATGGCCACTGGAATGTGCTTCATCCAAATAGAAGCTTGTTCAAAAGGCAACCAAAATCTTCAGCAAAGGATCGCCAGAGATTTTTCTTTTGATAATTTTTCCCGGAAGCTATTTTTTATTTACATATATTTTTTTCCAAACCGCAACTTTATCTTCTACAAATTTTCAAGTTAAACATGCCACTATGTAAGCAGTTGCATAGTAAAAAAAATGTTGTGCGATTTTAATAACTCGACTTATATATATTTTCGTTTGCAAGACTGGTTATGATCTAAATCCAAAAGAAAAAACCCTGGGCCGTCAAGATCAGCTTACATCGAACTAGAAAATCATTTTCTCTTTTCCCCTTTTTTTCGCATCATCATCGCCAGTATCATGATCTTGTTTTGGAAAATAAAAGGCAATAGGATAAACGTCAGTGCGAACATTGATAATGTTTGCAGCGAATATTAGCTGTTATCTTATCAAGTTTCACTACCGGAAGTTCTAATTTATGATAACAAAAAATGCGAACTTTATGCGAAGATATTTTTAATGCAATAATTGTTGGGTTTATACTTAACATTTGCATTCAAATGTTTATATCGTAATATTTAATACATACATATCGTTTGTCTTATCGATACATTTTTATGCTCACCTTTTTTATTTTGATGTCTGTATATCTAGAATCTTCTGTCAAGAAACACACACTCTGTAATTTATCTAATTTCGCTATTTTAATAAAGTACTTTGCTTTGTATAAATATTGAACAAAAAGGTGTCGGACTTGTAATTGATGTAATCATCTATGTATATCTGGGTTTTTTCTTTAGGGTATCTCAACAGGTTATGGGCCCCTTCAACGCCTAGAAAAGACTTTACGTAAACTAACATTAGTCATCAAATTCGACAGTTTTACAGAAAAATAGCAGACTCTAGGTATACAACGTTGAGAGGCGACCATTATTTCAACTGGCGCTATAAAGTGGAAATGTGCTGATTGAGAAAGGGGTTGGAATGCGATTTCTAGTGTACCGCCAAGTCCAGCGACATTGATATGGGCGGAAGATGAGAATGATTATGCGGCAGAAACTCGAAGAAGGCGGCAGTGTTGAGGAGCACGTAAACATGATGAACGAGCTGCTTCAGAAGTTAATGGCTCTAGGTGGTGATATAAAACAAAAATTTTTAATGAATGCCACACTATTGGGGTCCCGAAAGCTACGATATTCTCACTCGAGGCACGTAATGAAGAGCTAAAGTCGAGCTTGGTGTGCTCAAAAGTGATCGCAGAATATAAACGCCGATTGAAAATATACTCGACAAATAAGAAAAAGGTGTGATTCTTTTGTAAAGAGGGCGGTCATTTTAAAAAAGCATTTGACAAATACAAGAAATGCTTAGCAAAGAAAGGAATCAAAAGGAAACAGTTCCATGTTCCTGGAATAAATGGAAACTTAATATCTGTTAAACGACTTACGGAAAAAGGGTACACAGTAAATGCTGCGAAATAAACAAAGATGCGTAACAAGTAGTTATTGGGTATGTCGATGGAAATCTGTACAAGTTGAATACAATGAATAGGATATGTATTGCAAAAAACTTCGATCCTTTTTGCAGTGTAGGTACACAAGGCTAGGGCATAGAGATATCGAGTTAGTTAAAACATTGTCAACCAGCGATCTCATTGATGGAGTAAAGTTGAAGCAATGCAGCAGCAATTGCAACAATATCTTAAATTGTGAAGTGTGCTTGAAGGGGGACATGAGTAGGATAAAATTTCTTCAAAAATCTTTTAGCCATGCAAAAGCAGTACTTGATTTAGAGCATTCAGACGTTTCTGGACCAATGCAAACTACAACACCATCAGGCCAAATATATGTACTGACATGCATCGACAATTATTCAAAGTCTACTACCGATTATCTTATTAAAGAAAAATCAGAAACATTAGAAAAATTTAAAGAATATGTAAAAAAATGTAAAACGTTATTTAGCATGGCACACAGTATCAGTGTACAGCACCCTACAGTCCGCAGAAAAACGGAGTAGCAGAACATAAAAATCGCACTCTTATAGAAATGGCTCGCTGCATGATCATAGAAGCTGAACTCAAATATAAGTTTTGGGGCGAAGCCGTAATGATGGCAAACTATATCCAGAATCGCCTTCCTGCAAGAGGTAATCAAAAGACACTATTCGAAAGTTGGTTCGGTACAAAGCCAAATATTGAGCATTTACGTCGTTTCGGATCAAAATGCTTTGTTTTGGTTCCGAATGAGCAGAGATGAAAATTTTATTCAAAAGCGGTCGATGCGATTTTAGTGGCCTTGACTATGTATCTAAAGCATACAGGTGCTATGTCCCAATGACTGGGAAGGTTATCATCAGTCGCGATGTTAAGTTTGCCCAGAAGGATAGCGAATTAAAATTGAGCCAGATACAGGAGGAGAATACGGTAGTAGTCGAATGATCGTCTTAGCATTTTTGTAAAGGAAAAGTTCGTGAAGAAGAAAGGGTCGACGGCACAGACTAACTACAATCCAGCAGTGATACAGAACCAGAAAATAGTTCGGGTTCAAACGGTGAAGCAGAACTTCGTCGATCAGCAAGAGCAAATAAGGGCATAAGCGCTAAAAAGTGGTCTGTAGAAATAGTCGATTATAAAGAAGCGAATTAAATCAATATTATATAAGCCGAACCAAAAAGTTTAAAAGAGGTATTGGCTAGCAATCATAGAAACGAATGGTTAGCAGCAATGAAAGAGAAAATGCGATCACTACAAAATAATGGCACTTGGGAGCTGTGTGCACTTCCACCCAATATAAAAGCCATTGGTTGTAAATGGATTTTTAAAACTAAGCTTGATGGAGCAAGGATTTTCGCAAAACTATTGAACCGACTTTTCGAATTTTACTACATATATGTATGTATATTGCAGCGAAAGAAAACTTTAAAGTATTTACGGGCTGAAGCAATCGGCAAGAATTTGGGACGTAGCAGTACATCGAGTTCTAATTGATGCTGGTTACGTTGAAAGCAAAAACGATTATTAATATTTTCATGGGCCAAATTTGCTTAAATGGAGCTTTACGGCCGGTTATTTTAAATTAAACAAACGTTTAACTTTTTCTCCTACGCGTTTCGACGCATATTCGCGTCTTCCTCAGGGAGTCTATTTATTACAAATATAATAAACATTAACAAATTACAATAATAAGAACAAAAAGTATTTTCTTGCACTTACATTAATTAGAACAATTACATGTCACAACATAATAAAGTATTTAAAAAAAAATTTTTTATTTGAACACTTTCTGTGCGATAACAGAAGCGTATGCACAATTGATATTATCTACGTCTTCTTTAAAATTCATTGCTTTTTCTATGTGCTGTTGTATGCGTAGTCCTTCCAGCGTCATCCTTCTTTTCATCCTGTTCTTCATGTCCAGTATGTATGTATTATCAAAATCAGCTGTGTGTTTATTTTAGGTCAAGTGTTGTTTTTATTGTTTTTGGCGTCTGACTTGTGTTCGTTGATTCTCGTTCCTAAAGCTCTCTTCGTTGTGCCGATGTAGGTATATTTGGTTACAATTTTCACCTTCCTTGCCTTTGCATTTTATTTTGTAAACAACATTGTGTAGTTGTTCATTCTCTACTTTGTCTTTTGTTTTTGAATAAATCAATTGGATCGTGTGATGCGGTTTATGTGCATAACATATGTTGTTGTTGTTAGTTATTTTGTGTAATGATCTGCTGTCTGTTAGTTTTGGTATGTATGTGACGCCTGTGTATTTTTTTGTTACGTTTTCGTTGCTTTTATAGTGTTATGTTTGCACTTAATTTTATTTGTTGCTGTTGTTAATAATATTTCTATTGTTTTGCTAGGGTATCAGTATGCTTTTTATTTTATCATTGTTCTTCTTTATGAACTCCTGATCACTGAGGGAGTAAACTTTGTTAATGAAATTGATGCAGGTATTCTTTTTTTGGGTCCATGGATGGTTGGAAAGAAAATTAATCATCCTATGGTTTTAGTGTACCAATTTGTTTTGATTATATATCCGTACCTTTGAATATGCATGTCCAGGTAAGCTAGTTTTCCGTCCTTCTCTTGTTCCAGAGTAAATTTTATTTTTGTGTGCTGTGCATTGAATGTTCTTAAAATTTCTTCCACGTCCGTAATCTTAACTATCGCGAATATGTCATCTATATGTATAATTAGTTATGTATTTCAGTTGTATGTCTTTAGATTTTAGTTCAGTGATACTGTCGTCAATAGTCTTATCTAAGACAATGTCTGCAATGGTTGGCGATAGAGGATTGCCCATTGGCATACCATAAACTTGTTGGTAATGTGTTTTATCATAGGTGAAATAGTTGTTCTCTCAGACAAAATTCTAATATTATTAAGAACTGCTTTTTTGAAATTTGTGTATGTTCCTGTAAACTCAACCACTGTTTCATGATGATGCTAATTGCAAAATAATAATAATCCCAACGGTTTTATCCCTCCATACCCGCCCGACCGACGCGAGGGGCGCATCCGCATGACGCACGGATATATAAAAAAAAAAAAGGCAGAGGTTTGTTAAGTGTCGAGATCTAAAACTGTTCAGCTACAGAACAAATGCTCATCAGCTGACCGAATAGTAATATATGTATATGTATGTATGTATTAATTATTAAGAGGATTGAGTATAGTTTCCTTTATGTAAAAAAGTGAGTCTGAAATATCAAAAGAACCGGACTCAAAATTACTTTTACATGGCTTCAGAAAGAGAGGCCGGAAATTTCTTGAAATTCTGAAGGGAACGTTTAGTTTTATTTCGCCAAGAAGAGATGGGCTAGAGATCAAGCCTGTCAGTAACTTGACCAAAAATACAATGCCTAGCATTTCTCTGCGACTAGCAAGTGTAGGAAGACTAATGAGTTTTAAACGACTTATATATGGCGGCAGGTTGTACTGAGAATCTCAACGAAAATTCCTTAAAGCAAAAAGTAGAAATTGTTTTTGAATTGACTCTATGCCGTCGGAATGAACTTGATAGCGCGGGTTCCAAACAACAGATCCATATTCCAGTATGGGCCTCACTAACGTTGTGAATAGAGCCTTCGTGATATAAGGGTCATTGAATTCTTTTGACCACCGTTTTACAAATGCAAAAACACCCTTGGCTTTGTTAACTGTAACATTTATGTGAAGATTAAAATTAAATTTCGGGTCCATTGTAATCAACAAAGTTAAACACTTGTTCGAGGTTACAGTTACATATTTCATAAGAAGCTGGTTGAACTGCTCTGCGAGAAAAGCACATTACTTTATATTTTTTAAGGTTTAGTGGCATGTAATTTATTTCACACCAGTTAGTCATGCTATTTAAATCCGCTTGTAGTAAGGACCTTTCCACAACAGAATGATACGATCTAAAAAGCTTTACATCATCAGCATACACTAAAATTTTTGAATAATTTATTACAGAAGGTAAGTCATTTATAAAAAGTAAAAACAGAATCGGACCAAGGTTACTTCCTTGCGGGACCCCTGAAGAAACATGAATAATGTTTGAGGAACTATTTTTAAAAAGAACTCGTTGTGTTCTGTCAATGAGGTAAGAAGACATCCAACGAAGGAGATTAGGTTGAAAACCAAGGAGATCTAGTTTATGGATCAGTAAAGAGTGACTTACTCTGTCGAATGCTTTACTAAAATCAGTGTATATAACATCAGTGTGCATAAATTCTCTGAATCCATTTGAAACATGAGTTGTGAACTCAAGCAAGTTTGTAACGGTAGATTTACCCTTAGATAACCCATGTCGTGTGCTAGAAATTGTAGAGGATATGGAATACGTTAAATGGTCAACAACAATAGCTTCGAATAATTTAGGAATAGCAGAAAGCTTAGCTATACCGCGGTAATTTTCTATAGAGGACCTACTCCCGGTCTTATAAAGAGGTATAATGAATGATTCTTTCCAAGCTGAAGGGAAAATCCCAAGCTTAAGAGAAAGATTAAATAAATTAGTTAAGGGCACATAAATATGTTTAGCACAGTTTATGAGGAAACACGTCGGGATCGAATCGGGGCCAGCCTTAAATGATTCTTTTAAGTTACTCAAATAATAAAATACTTCCTCGGAAGATATCTGCGAAATAATAGCAGAGGTGAGTGAACAGAGTTTATATGGATAAGGTTTGCTCAGAGGCGAGGCATTTATCATTAAGTGCCCGAAGGTCTTTTCCGATTTCGAAAAATCCATTTCTGGTTTCTCTAAAAAATTGGAAAAGTTCAACCTCAGTTGATCTGCATTTTAAACAAGACCAACGAATACCTCTTCCTTCATTTATTAAGTCTAGGACTTTACCAGTCAATCCGGCACATTTTATATGAGCAATGCCATCGCACAACCAGCATGCAACAGAGCGTAGCTCATTATCGCTTTTATTTTTGCAGTTGTCAAAAATGCAAGACATAATTGAAACAGTAAAATTCAATATGAGTAAAAACTAAAATTGTATTAATAAATCAAAGAAGAAAGCAGTTTGCAAGGTAGGGCAAGTTTTATAATTAGTTAAGGTTTGAGAGCTATTTATGCAACGAACAGTTTTAGATGCACAGTAATAGACACCTAAAAAACTAAACGCAAACAGCTGTTTAAAGAATGACAATCAAAAAGAGAAAAGAAAATGCGCGCAAACTTAAACAAATACACAAAGTTTAAAGCAAAAAAAGAAGCAAAAACAATGTAAATAAGAATCAATAACAATGCAAATCAACTAATGACTCGGCAATTGAAAACTAAATTAAAGTGTATAAGTGTACTTAGCTTTAAATGCGCACAGATAAATCTCCAAAACTTTTATCACTAAATTAATAATTTATATACAAAGAAATAATGAAATTTCAATATAAAAATCAGTAGCACAGAGAAAACACAACTATACAGCTTGACGTTTGCGTTGAATGTATAGGTATGTATATTTGTAAACAGGGACACGAAGTCCAAAGATATGAGAACTTCATCACTGTCAATTTTGATGTTCCTTAAATTTTCTTTCAATTTTAGTGAGCTTCTTACGTTATATTTCTCGGAAATAATGTTTTTTAGTGTTTGTCCTATGCATTTTGAAAGCTTACTACATGGTATATTTGTCGAACATGAAATTGGACGGAGTGGTGTGTTAGGTTTGTGGATTTTCGGTAATCCATAAAGACGTGTTGCTGCAGCTGCATTGCATGTCAAATAATGTTTCTGTTTAAGGTCAATGTTTTTGTTTTTGTACAAATTAGTCACAATATTGTTGTTCTTCCTGATCAATTGTTGGGTTGGATCGATTCTGATAGTCTTCTATGTGAGCTTATCGCTCAAGAGGTCTTTCATTTTTTCTTTTTATTCTGATTTGTACATCATCACAGTCTTGTTTCTCTTATCTGTATTCGTAATTATTATGGAGTCGTCGTGCGATTTGATAAATTGTTTTGTCTTTTCAAAGATATTGAGTATACATTTTTCCATCTCGCTATTTTTCAATTTGTTGTTGAATGTGTTAACGTATGTTGCGAGTCTACATCCTACCATATCGTTCTCTCTGTGGTCCTCCATCATCTGTATGCTTTGTTCTATATCAGCTACTGCATTTATAGGTGAAAATGTGTTTCTGGATACCGGCAAAGCGAATTTATTCGCTAGGGATAGTAACCACTGGCACTCTAAAGGGACGGTGATGTTGGCTTTGTTATAGAACCAATCTTCATTGTATCTCAGATTGAATTTTTCAAAGCTTCTCCTAATTGAATTTTGTAGTTTAGCATCCAGGTTCTTTTTTGCTTCATTTCTAGAATTATTAAGATATTGTGTTTGTCTCTCTACTGTAGTGTTTTATTCTTTTTCTTCTAGGATTTCTGGTAATTTTTTCCGAATTTGTCTTATGGTGTCGCTTACGATTTTAATTTTTATGTTTGTCTCTTTAATCTCGTCTCCATTTTTTCCATTTCTTTCCTCGTTTTGTCGAGTTGAAAACACTGTGCGATTTTATTTGTTTTTCCTTTCAGATGTGGTGGTAACATTCCAAAAACGTTTAAATTTTTCTCCTACGCGTTTCGACGCATATTCGCGTCTTCCTCAGGGAGCCTATTTATTACAAATATAATAAACATTAACAAATTACAATAATAACAAACAACAAGCATTTTCTTGCACTTACATTAATTAGAACAATTACATATTACAACATAATATAGTATTTAGAAAAGTTTTTTTATTGTTTATATACATACAAGCGGATACCCGGCGTGTGCTACCACGCTAAAAAACCAATGCGGTCAAAAAGGAAATCTATCTATCTATATACTTATGTATATAAAAAAGATACATTTTTTGTGTATGTCGTTTATAGGCGTCAAAAGTACCTAACCGATTTTAATAAAATTTTTTCAATAAGAGCATATAATAAGCAAGTAGTAAGCTGTTCCACCGGGAATATCTTAGAAAAAAATCCGGCTTCGCAATTTATAATACAGATGCAATTTTTGCATTAGCTAACAACATATCCATATTCCAGTATGGGCCTCACTAACGTTGTGAATAGAGTCTTCGTGATATAAGGGTCATTGAATTCTTTTGACCACCGTTTTACAAATGCAAAAACACCCTTGGCTTTGTTAACTGTAACATTTATGTGAAGATTAAAATTAAATTTCGGGTCCATTGTAATCAACAAAGTTAAACACTTGTTCGAGGTTACAGTTACATATTTCATAAGAAGCTGGTTGAACTGCTCTGCGAGAAAAGCACATTACTTTATATTTTTTAAGGTTTAGTGGCATGTAATTTATTTCACACCAGTTAGTCATGCTATTTAAATCCGCTTGTAGTAAGGACCTTTCCACAACAGAATGATACGATCTAAAAAGCTTTACATCATCAGCATACACTAATATTTTTGAATAATTTATTACAGAAGGTAAGTCATTTATAAAAAGTAAAAACAGAATCGGACCAAGGTTACTTCCTTGCGGGACCCCTGAAGAAACATGAATAATGTTTGAGGAACTATTTTTAAAAAGAACTCGTTGTGTTCTGTCAATGAGGTAAGAAGACATCCAACGAAGGAGATTAGGTTGAAAACCAAGGAGATCTAGTTTATGGATCAGTAAAGAGTGACTTACTCTGTCGAATGCTTTACTAAAATCAGTGTATATAACATCAGTGTGCATAAATTCTCTGAATCCATTTGAAACATGAGTTGTGAACTCAAGCAAGTTTGTAACGGTAGATTTACCCTTAGATAACCCATGTCGTGTGCTAGAAATTGTAGAGGATATGGAATACGTTAAATGGTCAACAACAATAGCTTCGAATAATTTAGGAATAGCAGAAAGCTTAGCTATACCGCGGTAATTTTCTATAGAGGACCTACTCCCGGTCTTATAAAGAGGTATAATGAATGATTCTTTCCAAGCTGAAGGGAAAATCCCAAGCTTAAGAGAAAGATTAAATAAATTAGTTAAGGGCACATAAATATGTTTAGCACAGTTTATGAGGAAACACGTCGGGATCGAATCGGGGCCAGCCTTAAATGATTCTTTTAAGTTACTCAAATAATAAAATACTTCCTCGGAAGATATCTGCGGAATAATAGCAGAGGTGAGGGAACAGAGTTTATATGGATAAGGTTTGCTCAGAGGCGAGGCATTTATCATTAAGTGCCCGAAGGTCTTTTCCGATTTCGAAAAATCCATTTCTGGTTTCTCTAAAAAATTGGAAAAGTTCAACCTCAGTTGATCTGCATTTTAAACAAGACCAACGAATACCTCTTCCTTCATTTATTAAGTCTAGGACTTTACCAGTCAATCCGGCACATTTTATATGAGCAATGCCATCGCACAACCAGCATGCAACAGAGCGTAGCTCATTATCGCTTTTATTTTTGCAGTTGTCAAAAATGCAAGACATAATTGAAACAGTAAAATTCAATATGAGTAAAAACTAAAATTGTATTAATAAATCAAAGAAGAAAGCAGTTTGCAAGGTAGGGCAAGTTTTATAATTAGTTAAGGTTTGAGAGCTATTTATGCAACGAACAGTTTTAGATGCACAGTAATAGACACCTAAAAAACTAAACGCAAACAGCTGTTTAAAGAATGACAATCAAAAAGAGAAAAGAAAATGCGCGCAAACTTAAACAAATACACAAAGTTTAAAGCAAAAAAAGAAGCAAAAACAATGTAAATAAGAATCAATAACAATGCAAATCAACTAATGACTCGGCAATTGAAAACTAAATTAAAGTGTATAAGTGTACTTAGCTTTAAATGCGCACAGATAAATCTCCAAAACTTTTATCACTAAATTAATAATTTATATACAAAGAAATAATGAAATTTCAATATAAAAATCAGTAGCACAGAGAAAACACAACTATACAGCTTGACGTTTGCGTTGAATGTATAGGTATGTATATTTGTAAACAGGGACACGAAGTCCAAAGATATGAGAACTTCATCACTGTCAATTTTGATGTTCCTTAAATTTTCTTTCAATTTTAGTGAGCTTCTTACGTTATATTTCTCGGAAATAATGTTTTTTAGTGTTTGTCCTATGCATTTTGAAAGCTTACTACATGGTATATTTGTCGAACATGAAATTGGACGGAGTGGTGTGTTAGGTTTGTGGATTTTCGGTAATCCATAAAGACGTGTTGCTGCAGCTGCATTGCATGTCAAATAATGTTTCTGTTTAAGGTCAATGTTTTTGTTTTTGTACAAATTAGTCACAATATTGTTGTTCTTCCTGATCAATTGTTGGGTTGGATCGATTCTGATAGTCTTCTATGTGAGCTTATCGCTCAAGAGGTCTTTCATTTTTTCTTTTTATTCTGATTTGTACATCATCACAGTCTTGTTTCTCTTATCTGTATTCGTAATTATTATGGAGTCGTCGTGCGATTTGATAAATTGTTTTGTCTTTTCAAAGATATTGAGTATACATTTTTCCATCTCGCTATTTTTCAATTTGTTGTTGAATGTGTTAACGTATGTTGCGAGTCTACATCCTACCATATCGTTCTCTCTGTGGTCCTCCATCATCTGTATGCTTTGTTCTATATCAGCTACTGCATTTATAGGTGAAAATGTGTTTCTGGATACCGGCAAAGCGAATTTATTCGCTAGGGATAGTAACCACTGGCACTCTAAAGGGACGGTGATGTTGGCTTTGTTATAGAACCAATCTTCATTGTATCTCAGATTGAATTTTTCAAAGCTTCTCCTAATTGAATTTTGTAGTTTAGCATCCAGGTTCTTTTTTGCTTCATTTCTAGAATTATTAAGATATTGTGTTTGTCTCTCTACTGTAGTGTTTTATTCTTTTTCTTCTAGGATTTCTGGTAATTTTTTCCGAATTTGTCTTATGGTGTCGCTTACGATTTTAATTTTTATGTTTGTCTCTTTAATCTCGTCTCCATTTTTTCCATTTCTTTCCTCGTTTTGTCGAGTTGAAAACACTGTGCGATTTTATTTGTTTTTCCTTTCAGATGTGGT
The DNA here is from genome assembly GCA_963971545.1 of Philophylla caesio. Lineage (NCBI taxonomy): Eukaryota > Metazoa > Arthropoda > Insecta > Diptera > Tephritidae > Philophylla > Philophylla caesio. The sequence continues at coordinate 64,192,963 of OZ020606.1, forward strand.
GGTAACATTCCAAAAACGTTTAAATTTTTCTCCTACGCGTTTCGACGCATATTCGCGTCTTCCTCAGGGAGCCTATTTATTACAAATATAATAAACATTAACAAATTACAATAATAACAAACAACAAGCATTTTCTTGCACTTACATTAATTAGAACAATTACATATTACAACATAATATAGTATTTAGAAAAGTTTTTTTATTGTTTATATACATACAAGCGGATACCCGGCGTGTGCTACCACGCTAAAAAACCAATGCGGTCAAAAAGGAAATCTATCTATCTATATACTTATGTATATAAAAAAGATAAATTTTTTGTGTATGTCGTTTATAGGCGTCAAAAGTACCTAACCGATTTTAATAAAATTTTTTCAATAAGAGCATATAATAAGCAAGTAGTAAGCTGTTCCACCGGGAATATCTTAGAAAAAAATCCGGCTTCGCAATTTATAATACAGATGCAATTTTTGCATTAGCTAACAACATATCCATATTCCAGTATGGGCCTCACTAACGTTGTGAATAGAGTCTTCGTGATATAAGGGTCATTGAATTCTTTTGACCACCGTTTTACAAATGCAAAAACACCCTTGGCTTTGTTAACTGTAACATTTATGTGAAGATTAAAATTAAATTTCGGGTCCATTGTAATCAACAAAGTTAAACACTTGTTCGAGGTTACAGTTACATATTTCATAAGAAGCTGGTTGAACTGCTCTGCGAGAAAAGCACATTACTTTATATTTTTTAAGGTTTAGTGGCATGTAATTTATTTCACACCAGTTAGTCATGCTATTTAAATCCGCTTGTAGTAAGGACCTTTCCACAACAGAATGATACGATCTAAAAAGCTTTACATCATCAGCATACACTAATATTTTTGAATAATTTATTACAGAAGGTAAGTCATTTATAAAAAGTAAAAACAGAATCGGACCAAGGTTACTTCCTTGCGGGACCCCTGAAGAAACATGAATAATGTTTGAGGAACTATTTTTAAAAAGAACTCGTTGTGTTCTGTCAATGAGGTAAGAAGACATCCAACGAAGGAGATTAGGTTGAAAACCAAAGAGATCTAGTTTATGGATCAGTAAAGAGTGACTTACTCTGTCGAATGCTTTACTAAAATCAGTGTATATAACATCAGTGTGCATAAATTCTCTGAATCCATTTGAAACATGAGTTGTGAACTCAAGCAAGTTTGTAACGGTAGATTTACCCTTAGATAACCCATGTCGTGTGCTAGAAATTGTAGAGGATATGGAATACGTTAAATGGTCAACAACAATAGCTTCGAATAATTTAGGAATAGCAGAAAGCTTAGCTATACCGCGGTAATTTTCTATAGAGGACCTACTCCCGGTCTTATAAAGAGGTATAATGAATGATTCTTTCCAAGCTGAAGGGAAAATCCCAAGCTTAAGAGAAAGATTAAATAAATTAGTTAAGGGCACATAAATATGTTTAGCACAGTTTATGAGGAAACACGTCGGGATCGAATCGGGGCCAGCCTTAAATGATTCTTTTAAGTTACTCAAATAATAAAATACTTCCTCGGAAGATATCTGCGGAATAATAGCAGAGGTGAGGGAACAGAGTTTATATGGATAAGGTTTGCTCAGAGGCGAGGCATTTATCATTAAGTGCCCGAAGGTCTTTTCCGATTTCGAAAAATCCATTTCTGGTTTCTCTAAAAAATTGGAAAAGTTCAACCTCAGTTGATCTGCATTTTAAACAAGACCAACGAATACCTCTTCCTTCATTTATTAAGTCTAGGACTTTACCAGTCAATCCGGCACATTTTATATGAGCAATGCCATCGCACAACCAGCATGCAACAGAGCGTAGCTCATTATCGCTTTTATTTTTGCAGTTGTCAAAAATGCAAGACATAATTGAAACAGTAAAATTCAATATGAGTAAAAACTAAAATTGTATTAATAAATCAAAGAAGAAAGCAGTTTGCAAGGTAGGGCAAGTTTTATAATTAGTTAAGGTTTGAGAGCTATTTATGCAACGAACAGTTTTAGATGCACAGTAATAGACACCTAAAAAACTAAACGCAAACAGCTGTTTAAAGAATGACAATCAAAAAGAGAAAAGAAAATGCGCGCAAACTTAAACAAATACACAAAGTTTAAAGCAAAAAAAGAAGCAAAAACAATGTAAATAAGAATCAATAACAATGCAAATCAACTAATGACTCGGCAATTGAAAACTAAATTAAAGTGTATAAGTGTACTTAGCTTTAAATGCGCACAGATAAATCTCCAAAACTTTTATCACTAAATTAATAATTTATATACAAAGAAATAATGAAATTTCAATATAAAAATCAGTAGCACAGAGAAAACACAACTATTAGCGAAACGTCGGGCATAGATGAAATAAAAAGTATTTTATTTGCATCAACAAGCAATAGATCAGACAAGCCTAAAAAATCATCAATACAAATTCGAACTGATCGCAACTAAATTATTCAAATACAGCTTGACGTTTGCGTTGAATGTATAGGTATGTATATTTGTAAACAGGGACACGAAGTCCAAAGATATGAGAACTTCATCACTGTCAATTTTGATGTTCCTTAAATTTTCTTTCAATTTTAGTGAGCTTCTTACGTTATATTTCTCGGAAATAATGTTTTTTAGTGTTTGTCCTATGCATTTTGAAAGCTTACTACATGGTATATTTGTCGAACATGAAATTGGACGGAGTGGTGTGTTAGGTTTGTGGATTTTCGGTAATCCATAAAGACGTGTTGCTGCAGCTGCATTGCATGTCAAATAATGTTTCTGTTTAAGGTCAATGTTTTTGTTTTTGTACAAATTAGTCACAATATTGTTGTTCTTCCTGATCAATTGTTGGGTTGGATCGATTCTGATAGTCTTCTATGTGAGCTTATCGCTCAAGAGGTCTTTCATTTTTTCTTTTTATTCTGATTTGTACATCATCACAGTCTTGTTTCTCTTATCTGTATTCGTAATTATTATGGAGTCGTCGTGCGATTTGATAAATTGTTTTGTCTTTTCAAAGATATTGAGTATACATTTTTCCATCTCGCTATTTTTCAATTTGTTGTTGAATGTGTTAACGTATGTTGCGAGTCTACATCCTACCATATCGTTCTCTCTGTGGTCCTCCATCATCTGTATGCTTTGTTCTATATCAGCTACTGCATTTATAGGTGAAAATGTGTTTCTGGATACCGGCAAAGCGAATTTATTCGCTAGGGATAGTAACCACTGGCACTCTAAAGGGACGGTGATGTTGGCTTTGTTATAGAACCAATCTTCATTGTATCTCAGATTGAATTTTTCAAAGCTTCTCCTAATTGAATTTTGTAGTTTAGCATCCAGGTTCTTTTTTGCTTCATTTCTAGAATTATTAAGATATTGTGTTTGTCTCTCTACTGTAGTGTTTTATTCTTTTTCTTCTAGGATTTCTGGTAATTTTTTCCGAATTTGTCTTATGGTGTCGCTTACGATTTTAATTTTTATGTTTGTCTCTTTAATCTCGTCTCCATTTTTTCCATTTCTTTCCTCGTTTTGTCGAGTTGAAAACACTGTGCGATTTTATTTGTTTTTCCTTTCAGATGTGGTGGTAACATTCCAAAAACGTTTAACTTTTTCTCCTACGCGTTTCGACGCATATTCGCGTCTTCCTCAGGGAGCCTATTTATTACAAATATAATAAACATTAACAAATTACAATAATAACAAACAACAAGCATTTTCTTGCACTTACATTAATTAGAACAATTACATATTACAACATAATATAGTATTTAGAAAAGTTTTTTTATTGTTTATATACATACAAGCGGATACCCGGCGTGTGCTACCACGCTAAAAAACCAATGCGGTCAAAAAGGAAATCTATCTATCTATATACTTATGTATATAAAAAAGATAAATTTTTTGTGTATGTCGTTTATAGGCGTCAAAAGTACCTAACCGATTTTAATAAAATTTTTTCAATAAGAGCATATAATAAGCAAGTAGTAAGCTGTTCCACCGGGAATATCTTAGAAAAAAATCCGGCTTCGCAATTTATAATACAGATGCAATTTTTGCATTAGCTAATTGCTGTTCCTCAACCAAAAGTAGTTGTTTATTTATGTTTAGGAGTGTAATACATGTTTCGAATTGTATTCAAAACCGTCTGTAAATACGGATTTTAAAAAACTCGCGGCTCCAGCGCCACCTATCGAGTCTATTTTCACACAAAGTATTTATGCTTAGGAGCAATCAAATCGGTCGGTAAACACGGATTTTAGAAATATCTCGACTCAAGGGCCAGCTATCGACATTGACACTCTTTGATACGCCCAATGATTATATGATCTTACTGTAAAAATTTTATTAAAATCGGTTAGGTACTTTTGACGCCTATAAAGGACATACACAAAGAATTTTTCTTTTTTGTATACATAAGTATATAGATAGATAGATATCCTTTTTGACCGCATTGGTTTTTTAGCGTGGTAGCACACGCCGGGTATCCGCTTGTATGTATATAAACAATAAAAAAACTTTTCTAAATACTATATTATGTTGTAATATGTAATTGTTATATTATTTATATTATTATATTATTATATTATATATATTATTTTTAACTTATTGTACAATGTTGCACCTTAGTAAGCGCGGAATATCTTGTGTTATCGAATGATGTAAATATTTTGAAAATAAACCGAAAACTCGGATTTTTGAATGCAACATTTCGAAAGTTTTAAAATTTTGATATTGGATCATTATTAACATAGCTTTTTTGTAAACATCTTCGGAACTACATAACCGATTTAAGAGTTTGATGTCTTCTTTTGAAAAACATGACAGCGGCTTTCAAAAAAAATAAAATTAAATTAAAAAAACAAAAAAATAAAAATATGTATTCTTATGTCATTGGTGGTGCAATATGAAAATTGGATTTTGCCACGCCCCCCCGCCCGCAGACCGAAAATCAAAAATCAGACTTCACAGTGTCACCCGCCTGAATATTCTGACGATTCCCTGAAAATTTCATCAAAATCGGCCCAGCCGTTTTGGAGTCCATACGTTACATACATACACACATCCTGTTTTATATATGTATGTATGTATATAGAAGATATATGCGGCTGAGAGCGAACTTTGCTAAATCCTAATATATGTGGACGACTTAATCTTAGCTAGCAAGTCGAATTCGTTAATTAAGGCTTGTGAGAGCATTTTAAGTTCGAAATTTAAAGTTCGGAATCTTGGAGATATACAAAATTTTCTCGGATTAAGAGTCATCAGAGGAGAAAGTGAAAGTTATGCGCTTAACCAAAAGGCATACATCGAAAACATAGCCTGCGATTTTGACTTAACTGAAGCGAAGCCATCAGAAATACCGATGTCTGTGTCATACGGAAAAGGCGGTAATTCTGAATTGCTAATTAATAACGATATATGTATATAGACAACTACTTGGTTGTCTGCTTTATATACATAAGTGTCAACACTCGACCTGACGTATCGGCAAGTGTATCCATTCTGGCGCTGAAGTATGTGGTCCAAACCAAGAGGACTGGAATGAGCTAAAGAGAGTATTGAAGTATTTGCGTAGCACTGCAAACTTTTCTTTGCTTCTTGGAAAAAGCAGCTCCGAAAACTATCTCATTGGATATTCTGATATCAATTGGGCCGAGAACCGCGTGCATAGAAAATCAAACAATGTACGTTTTTAAGTATCTAGACTAGGCATGTCAATCCCGTGATACCGAATTCCCGGGTTTCAAGCCTTTTTAACTCCCGAATATACCAGGATAACTCTATTCAAATCCCGGAATTGTAGATTTTAATAGCGATTTATATTTTAAATTTTGAAACATTCTCAAAAATTTCCTTTTCAATGCTAAAACAAAGCGTTTAGAGAGCTCGAAATCGACAAATAACACAGCTTGTTAACACCCTTAAGGCTTTGTTTTGTCCTTGCCATTATTTATGAGCTGGAGAATATCTCACTCGAGTAGAAAATGAGCCGCACTATAAAAGCGATGTTAATAGAACCATCGACAAGGGGCCCAAAGTGGATAAGGCAGAAAGTCTCAAAGATAAATTGCATCAAGTTTTAACGAGCAATTGTCCAATAATCAAAAGGCATAGAATTTTTCAGATGGCTTGGTAAAATAAAATGATAGTTTTTGTAATAAGGCGATGTCCTACAAAGAGCATTTAGCAGTGCTTCTCCACTGCATGTATTGCTTTTTTTACTGAATGGTAATATATTAATATTTAATATTGGTCTCAAACAGTGATTAACAATAATTTCACTTTAGACAGGTGCATTTGTTTCTATACCAAATATGTATATTTTTACTTGAAGTAAAAATTGTTTTATATGTGTGTATAATTTTACGTATAATTCTTTTTTCTAACAAATTGTGACAATTTTTTTGAGCTCGAGGCCAGTTTATAGAATATTTTATTGGAAAAACGCAGCAGTCCACTCGGCTAGCGTAGCACAGCATTTAGCGTGTTGGCTTTGCAACTCCGAGCTCCTTGGTTCATAGCCTTGGAGAAGTGGTTATGAAGAATAAATATAACTAAATTAATAAAGAAGTCTGATGAGGAAATGTGGTGATTTCCGAAATAGTACTATAACTTCTACCATTTTAAAAACTGTTGTTATTTTTCCAATAAAATATTCTATAAACTGGCCTCGACCTCAATAAAATTGTCAATTATTAAAAATGTATAAGGCCGAAAAACAACATAAATTCATACATTTTACAGATAAAACTTCAAACCCAAAGAATAAGTAACACCAGCTTATATACTTTGAGAGATATAATAAATATTTTGAAAAAGTTCGAAGAATCATCAAAAGAATAAGAAGGAGATAACTACCCTACTTTAAATTTAGTTATTGTGCATGTTTACTTTTTAAAACGAATATGAGAAATATATATGGATGATGATTTAGAATGCATAAAATCGTTAAAAATTTAACTCACCACATTGAAAAATGATGTCGTTATTAAAAACTCAACAATTTTTTACAAAATTTGCTTTGTTTTTGTTTCCATCGACTAACAAATTATTACACTTTGAAAATTAAGAAAAAAAGTATATAAAACTACATTGTTAGAAGCATTGATTATTGAACAAGATCAAAGCAATAATGAAAGTAGTCAACTGAATTCTCTCTCAAATAAAATGAAACAATTTTTCTCAGGATTTCTTCAGCTTTCAAATCCAACAAATAATCTTGATCGAGTTCAAAATGATTTAATATTATACCAAAATGTTAACGAAGTAACGCACGACAATTTAGATATTTTACAATAGTGGGAATAAAATAAACTTAATTTCCATTACTTTTTAAATTGAGTTTCAAAATCTTAGCAACACCGCCTGAGATCTTATTCTCAAATGCCGAATTCGAATTTTGACCTAGTATAGAGTTAATTTGCTTATTTTGTTCTTGGTTAAGTACAATGCATTATTTTGTACGAAATAATTTGCTTTTAACGGATTGTTTTAAGATACATTTGAAAAAATTATTGATGCTTGTTCTTATGAGAAGGTGTACTAATACAAATTTTGCCTACTGTACATATGTATGTTATAAAACAAATAAAACGTTTAACATTACTATTACACAAGTCTGCAACAAAAAAATAGTTAAGAGCTGTTTTGCTTTTTTTGTGTAATTATTGTGTTTTTGGGTGTGCTGAATCCGAAAATAACTTTAATTTTGTCATAGAACGTCACGTTTTCTGACGATGTAGATGCCTATGCTAAACAAGTTATCATCTTCAAATAAAATATAAAAGATTTAAAAAAAATTTTAAATTTTTACTTGCGTAACAAAACTAATTTATTTATGTAAAATACATTAATTAGTAAGCACTGAACACATTTCTTTTTCTCAGTGAGACTCCTTTTGGTCATACCTGTTAAATTTCAAGTACAAGTACTACTCAGTACAAATACTATATAAAATACTTATAATGAATACGTAATTGTTTTCTAGCTGAAATTAAATTAGTACTCGAGTAAAAGTACTAGGAGTTGAAAAGTATTTGGAAATACCATGAAGTACTGAAAGTACTCGAAAGTACTCGAAAATACTCGCTAAAAGATTTGGAATATTTTTCCGAGTACTTTCAAATACTTTGAAGTACTTTTTAATTTTTTTTATATTTTTCGAAGATTTTTCAAATTTATAACTTTTATTCATATAAATGAGCACTATTTATTTACTTATTACACTAAATTATCAACATAAAGTACTCTTTTAAGTAATTTTATAGATGCATACATATATACATACATAATTAACATAAATGAAAAAATTGTTTTTAAAGATCATCTGTAAATATAAAATAAATACAAATCAATAATCATTTTTTATTCAAAGTTATTATTTTTACTTACAATATTGAGCGTTAGCCTTCATAATGACTAGTTTCTAAAATGAGAAGTCAGTCATTGACTGCCGCCTGGGGCTGTTAATAATGCCCGCAAAAGAAAAAAGCCGTTCAACTGGCGCTGATGATGGCAAGGGGGTATTGAATTTAATGTAAGCCTCCCTCAGCGAGCTATACTTGTCCAGGCAATCTAGGGCTACAAAGTCATCATTTAAGTAGCTGTAAAATTGGTTGACTACTGCAGCAGCCAGATCTGCCGTTTCTTCTGGTCGTGCTGAGGGAGTATCATTATCTTCGTCTGTGAACAAACATACAATACATTTAGAAAAATTACTTTGAATTTTTTAATTCTACTTATATACCGTTGCTACTGAAGTCAAAAAACTCATCGAAATGGCTTCGTCTTAATTTGCTTTCAAAATTAAGGGAAAGATTTTCCTTGTTCAGAGACTCCGTCATTGAAACGCTCCATCTTCCCTGGTATATTTTTTCTATCTCCTTAATGTCTTGGTGAAATCGTTCATCTTGCTCTTCACTCACGTCTCCTAATTTTCTGGAAAAAGGGAATGAAGAAAATGTACTTTTAAATTCATCAAGCAACCTAAAGCTTGAAATGCTTTTAACAATCTGTTGACGATTTGTTTGTAGTTAGGACCTTTGTTATTGCCTAAACAATTTTTATGACCTCTTTATAGGCAATCCACCCTTATCTTTGAGGATTCGTCATGGTTGTGATGAATAGTGGATTAGCCGTAAGCCATCTAATAGCTGGTCCAACGAAAACACCTTCCTTCAAATTTGCCTCCGATAGGCCTGGAAACTTTGATATTAAGTATTTGAAGCAATTACCATCTCTTGGAACTTACTTTACAAATTGCTTTATCAATCCCAGCCTTATGTGAAGCGGTGGTAGAAGAACTTTATGAGGAGGCACCAAAGTTTCATGCAGGACATTGTTTTCGCCAACTTTAAGCTCCCTCAGGAGCCAACACTTTTTGGTACAGTGATTTCTTCGGTCTCTACTATCCCATAGACACAAAAAGCAAGGGAATTTGGTTAACCCAGATTGTTGTTCGAGCGCCATGCCCAAGATTTTGAAATCACCGCACACTTGCCAAACGTGGTATTTATATTTTAATTTGCAAAGAACCAATTCCAAGTTCTTGTAGGTTTCCTTGAGGTGTACGGAATGAGCTACAGGAATGGAAGTATAGAAACCGCCGTTGTGAAGCAGAACTGCTTTCAGGCTTTTTTTTTGAAGAATCTATGAAAATACGCCACTCTGCTATGTCGTATGAGGTCTTAAACGTATGACGAGTTAACACGTAATTGTACCGCGCCACTTTCTACACTATCGGAGCGCACACGTTCAGGTTACAACATGTATATGTGTGTTAGTGCAGCTCGCACAGGGTGTTCCTTATTTAGAAAGTAATGATAGTTATGGTAAACATTTAAAAACAGTAATCAAAATAAAATTATACCTATTAATAATGCCAACAAGTTAGCCCAAAAAAACCCTTTTTACAATAAAATTTTGTATTGTAAAATAACCTTACGTTCTGGAATTTTTGGAGGATTGTTTTATTTTTCAGAACACCTAAATACATAGAAATTAGTTGGAAATATCCAGACAGCATTTTTGTTGCAGACCTGTGTTATAGAGGATAAAGATATATAAGCTAATGTCGAGCGTACTCGTGTGCAGATCCAATTGCCGCAGGCGAATTCACGTGGGGCAGACATCATCACGACCAAGCCCGCTATCAAATATTTGAGGGTGATGATTGCCTCCCAACTAATTTCAAGCCCCGTTTGGAGAAAGTTGCTAAAGAGGCATCAAGAAAGCAGTCTAGCTTAAATCGCATAATGCCAAATACACAGGCTCACAAAAGTATACATACGGCACACATTTCTTCAATATCTGTTCAGAAAACAATAACCTACTATGTTTTTGTTTAAGGAACAATTCATTTATTTTCAAAGGAACAAAAACTAAAAGAATATATTCATACTCAATTAAATTAAATTCAAAATAACAAAATACTCGACTTTATACATAAAAGCGGATTCACATAAGTATAAATACGATTTAAATATAAAGCAAAAACAATAATTTTAATAAGTTGTGTGACCTTTGGCTTTTCTTACAGCAGACAGTCGAAATGGCATTGAAAGGGCCAAGTTACTAGTGGTTTCTTCCGATATTTTACCCCATTCCTCAACCAAAACTGTTTTAAGTGTGGATTTTGTTGTGACGTTCCGAAGTTTTACCTTTTTTTAAGATGATCCCACAAATGCTCTATTGCATTTAAATCTGGCGACTGCGGAGGATGTTCTAAACTTTGTCTCACGTTATACAGTAATCATTCTCGCACCAGAATCGAAGAATGCTTGGGGTCATTATCTTGCAAAAATATTGATTTGCCCACCAAATTCAGCTTTTGTACACTAGGAAGATAGCTATCCTTTAAAATCTGTATGGACATATGCCTATCCATTATTCCTTCTATGAATCGCCGTATACCAACTCTATTTGCCGCCATGCAGCCCCATACCATCACTGATCTTCCACCGTGTTTTACTGTGGGCACCACATTTTTGGGGTCAAGGGCTGTATTTGACTTACGCCAAACTTTTGTTTGGCCATCTCCTCCGAAAATATTGAATTTGCATTCATTCGTGAATACTACGCGTTCCCAGAATGTAGGGTCTGTAAAATGGACGTTTTGATATTTATCTGCATAGGCCAAACGTTTGGTTCTGTTTATGTCCCTCAGTAATGGTTTTTTTCTAGCCAATCTGCAGAACATGTCACTCCGTAATCATTTTCAACGTCTTTTGCTAGCTTTACAGCAGTCTGTCGCGGATCATCCTTTATTTTTCGAACGATTTGCCGACGCATTCGTTCGTCCATCTTAACTGGGCGCCCTGATCGCGGCTTGCTTATGTAGGAGCCATTGGTTTTATAATTTTTAATTATTGTTTGTACCGTAGCTTTCGATAATTTCACGATTTCCGCAATTACGCGCAGCGATTTTCCTTCCGATTTTAAATCAATCACGATTTTTCGCACATCTACAGAAATTTCAGAACTCTTTGGCATTTTAAATTTGATGAACTGGAGCCAAGGCACAGCAAACGACTTCATACGGTTATAATAATAATAATAATCCCAACGGTTTTTTTTCCCTCCATACCCGCCCGACCGACGCGAGGGGCGCATCCGTATGACGCACGGATATATAAAAAAAAAAATTTTTTTTTTTCATATACATATGCTGCGCCGAGTCATGAAAGGCAGAAGTTTGTTAAGTGTCGAGATCTAAAACTACCGCATTTCACATCAATCTAGGCCGTCGCTATGCTTGCGAAATCACGTGAAAATGATAACGCGGTCTGCGTTTTCTGCACAATTTCAGAAATAAAATTACAAAAATTTTGGCTTTCATAATGAACGAATAGTGAGATCAAAACAAAATGACAAGCTTAAGTTCACGGTTGTATTTAAAAGGATTTGTGCAAATTTATTCCTTTTACTTAATTTTACGCATATTATGAAAATTAATAAATGGCATTCGGAAAATTTCATTTTACAAAAATTTGTATGTACATACAATAGTTTACATTATTAAAATAAAGCAATAGCACATACGTTTGTACATATAATTATATAACCAGTCAAGGCTTTCTAAAATCTTATTGCTTTCAAAATCAAAATATATTCGACTAGTTGATGTGTGAGTGTACGCTGAAATCCTACATAATTTGATTTACATGTATGTACTGTCGCGGACTGGCCGCAACAAAAGAGAATATATTTGTATTTCCCCTTGTGTACCTTTTTCCCGTCACCCCAACGACGATTGAGTGATTTGGCGACGGTATCTTGGCGGCGTTAAATAGTGCCTGCAATTTTTTGCTTCCGCCCTAATAATTGCCTTAGTAGTTGGCAAGGCCAAGGTGCAGAGTGTTTGCCGACCTGGGGATAAATCTCCAGCGGGGAGCGCGCGCCGGAACGGGACCGCTAAAGAAAAGAAAATAATATAAAGAAATGCGCGGTAGAAGCGGCAGAGGGAGTGTCACCGCTTTCCGCTCTCGCGGCACATTTGTTGTCCGCTATATGACGGCAGTGGAAAATTCCACGGTGGTTGTTTGTGTGCGCCATGATGACGGCCGTGAGGGCGCCCAATTCAGCTTCTTGAGTTGGGCCGACGTCATGAGATTGGGCACCAACAACACCAGCGCTGAATTAAGCGAACTGCACGCTTTCGCGCAGCTTGCGGCCTGGCACGCGGTGCGCGTTGGGGCAGTTCTAGGCGAGCAAAGAAGGTGGAAACACTTCCTCTACGCGAGTGCGAAATTTTCAGTTGAAAAAATAATAATAAATAAAAGGAGAAAACCGTATTTAGCAGTAGTAGCAGTGGCGCCAGTAGAGGCACAAGGAATTTTGCGGTCCTGAAGTTGGAGTCTGTCCCCGTGGAATACCCCGTGGTCGGAGCAATCCCTGGCCGATTTGATAAGTACCTTTTTGTTGGCTTGGTGTTTTAGAATTGTTATTCCGTCGCTAGGTCACTCCAATCGTTGTTCCTATCCCATCCGTTTAGCATCCCGCACCCTGAGCCCAGTCGATTTGGGCGGGTTAAAGTTACCCCCAGTAGCTGGGAGGTAGTGCGAGTGGGTTCGTAACCTATTGGTTGGACCTCACCTCGGGTGCAGCCCAAAACATATTGCGTGTGAGTTGTCGATTACCTTTGCGTACTGGTAATTCGTTATTCGGTGTTTTATAACTTTTGAACCACCCTAGTAGTAGCTTTTGTACACATTTAGTCAGTGCCGTTTAACCCATTTGGTATTGTTGTTTCCCCTCCCCCCCAGCAACCTCGCCGTCTCCACTGAGCCAGCCGGTTGCGAACCGTTTTGTCCCTGCGTTTTGTGCGGATATTTGTTTACTAGTTCTGCCCACCAGGGTTTTGTTGTTGTACTCTGTTAGTGCACGGGTTTGGGTAGGCCAACCCAGTGAACAGTTAAGGACGGCGACAAATTGGCGCCCAACGTGGGGCCTTTTTAACTGATAATTAGTGAATATATCCTTAGATCGGAAGGGCAATATCGTCGTTGGATTCTTTAGAAGGTGTCTTAAGTAACCAAACAAGAAGACCAGGTGAGGAAAATTGGAAGAGAAGGTGCAGTGGGAGCACATATATACAAACATACATACAGGTACTGTAGTCGCCTAGCTAGTTAGGTGTTGTGTACATTAAGTCGGGTCGCCTTATACAATTTTTGTCAATATTTTTCTGTATTACCAATATTGTTTGATTTATTATTTTTCTTTTTTTTCTTTTTGGTAGTAGAAACAAAAGGAGGATTTTGTTGTGGGACGAAAGACGGTCGGCGCGGTACCGGTTGGTTTTTTTTTTTTGTAATCAAACAAATACGGAATATTCGGAGGTTGTGCTTCATCGGTGCGGCGGAGGACCCCTTTTAACCACGGGTGTTAACTCTCAGTTTTATTTGGATCGAGCGTTTGGGCTTTGTCGGAAAATTCTCGGGCGTGCGGTGCAGAAGGACACGGAAGTGATAAGTACTAATAAATAAGTGGTAGGCCGCGGTTAAAAAAAAAAAAAAAAACGTTTCAAATTAAATTTGTGGTGGTTTTGCGAGCCCTTGATTGTCCACATTTATCCAATTGGCTAAATTCATTCACATTTATAAAATTCGAATATTGTTTGCATTTGGCCGCACCACACTGGTTTTGCGTGAAACATATATAGCCTTATAAATTAGTATATAAGCCGCATATTGTAATTGCTTGTGTCGTCCGCAGTAGCTTGTGTTCTCGATAGCATATTTGTTTTGTATTTGTAGTTTATGTGTGGATAGGCTCTTCTGTTGTTTTGTGCTAGGGTCTTTTTGTTGTGCCAGTGCAGGACAATAGCTACCCCAGTAGTAAATTAGGGTAGCAACATTTGCATACGGATAACCCAGTAGACAACGGGCGTGACTGGTCGTGAAGTATATTTTCCTTGGTTCAATAAAGTTTTTTTTCTCTCGAATTGCTTAACTTTTTTTTTAATTTTCATAATTTTTTTTCTGAGTTTCGGATTTATACCTTTTGTCATTACCCTTTTGAGTTCGGGGCTGTACTTAACTTTAAAATGGAAATTAATCGATTAGGGCATCGAGACTATTAGAGCGAAGAGGCTCGGTTGACCTCTTCCACGATTACCCTTTTCGTTTCGATGAAGATAAGGTCGCAGTTGAGGCTAAGTTGGAGGAGGTGAAGAAGCGTCGGATGGCGCGAAGGCCATGGCGAAGTTAGAGTGGTGTGTATCGCGTATAGGCCGCGCAAAACCAAGTAGTGACGAAGAGACGTCAGGACAGATGACCGTCAAGAGCAAGTTATTGCTTCGCCTGGCCGATCTGCAAGAGGTGGTCGGGGACAAGGATGAGGACACAGGGAAGCCGGACGAGCAGGCGCGTATCACGATGCAGGAACCCGCAGCGGTGGAGCGGGAACGAGCCGTCGAAAAGGTCAGTGTAGCGGCGCCGTTTAAGGCGGAAAATTTATCGAAGTGGGACATTCGCTTCGATGGCGAAAGGACGGGAATATCGGTGCACGCGTTTCTGGAGAGGATTGACGAGTTGAGCGAAGCTCGTGGGGTGTCAAGTATTAAACTATTTAGGTCGGCGGTAGATTTATTTTCGGGAAAAGCTCTATTGTGGTTTAGGTCGATTAGGCTTACGTTATCTAGTTGGGAAGAGTTGGTTAAGGAGTTAAAGTTGGAGTTTCTCCCCTCCAACTACGACGATTTGCTCTTGGATGAGATTCGTAGGCGGACTCACGGTACGAATGGGACCATAGGGGTCTATGTAGCGGCAATGAGGGTTATGTTTGGGAGGCTACAGGAATCGTTGCCGGAGAGTAGAATGCTAAGAATTATTAGGTCGAATTTGCAGCCATTTTACCAAACGCGCCTCGGACTGGTTCCTATAGGGACAGTTACGGAACTAGTCGCCCTGGGTCGGAAATTATAGTCGGTTAGGTCGTCGGTGGATTCTTTTGCTCCACCACCGGGTCATAAGACCAGAGGTTTATTGGAGCCTGAGTTGGCTTACGTTTCGGTGGGATGCGAGGTAGCTTCGGTAGTAGATCCGGAGGGAGATCAGGGGTTTGGGGCGAGGCCTAACTCCCGCTGCTTTAACTGTCGGCGTTTCGGACATATATCTGCGGAGTGCAAAAAAGGAATTAAGTGTTATGGTTGTGGTAGGGCTGGGGCTATGAAGCGGGACTGCCCCGTGTAGGCAGCGAAGCAGAGTGGCGCCCGGGAGAAGCAGCGTGGTGAGAGAGATAGCGGTGGAGCGCACCAAAATCCCTTTAGATCGGAACGTAGGTCGAGAAATCTGTCGGAAAACGGCAAGTAGACCCCTGCGATGGCAGGACAGGTGGTCTTGAAGAGCGAGTCAGTTTTCCTGTTAACTCCCAGCTGGCAAAAGTCGGGGCTCGTGGCAAATTTGCGGCTTTCTTATTCCTTGGCTACGTAGGAATCCGATAGGCGTCCGTACTTGGACATCAAAGTTTTTGGATCCACTTTTAGGGCCTTAATAGATTCAGGGGCGACGAGAACAGTGATATGACGGCTGGCTTAGGATATTCTAAGTTCATGGGGCAATAGAGTAACTACTTCGGTAAATTGTTTGAGGGTGACTCTTGCGGACAGGGGCCACCTCTCGGTTCTAGGTTCGCTTTCGTTACCAATCGAAGTGAAGGGCAAGTCGGTCCTCGTAGATTGCCTTGTTGTTCCCGGTTTACCTCAAAACATGATCACTGGCGTAGATTTTTGGACAAAAGCGGGCATAGTCCCGGATTTAATGAAAATGAGGTGGTCATTTTCTCAACCGCAGCAGGAGTCAGTGGTAGCGATAGTGGATCATTCAAAACTAGGCATTCGGGAGTACCAGGCTTTGGACGAGATACCAAACCGTGCGTTTGAGGCAATGCCTGAAGGGTTAGGTCGGACCCACCTGGTCGGGCATAGGATTAGGGTTGGGGCAGGGGTTGAAGCTGTCAAGCAGCGCTACTACCCGGTGTCTCCCGTCCTACAGTCGCGTATAGACGAGGAATTGAAGGACATGCTCGATAAAGGTGTAATTGAGAAATCACATAGTCCCTGGGCGTCCCCAGTAGTAATGATTAGGAAGAAAGACGGGTCTTATAGGTTTTGTGTAGATTATAGGGTTTTAAATAAGTGTACCGAAAGAGATAGTTACCCACTACCTTACGTATCAGCGACCTACGATAAGCTAAGAGATGCTAGGTTTTTGTCCAGCTTAGGCATCAAATCTGCCTATTGGCAAATTCCTGTAGAAGAGCAGTCGAGGCCCTTCACTGCCTTCACGGTACCAGGTAGGGGTTTGTTTCAATTTAGGCGAATGCCATATGGGTTGCATAACATACCGGCGACATGGCAAAGGTTTATAGACTCAGTTATAGGCCCAGAGTTAGAACCCCATGTCTTCGTTTACCTGGACGATATTATTATCGTTACCAATAGTTTGGAGAAACAGTTGGAAATACTACAGATAGTTTTGGATAGATTAGCTAAGGCTGGCCTTAGGTTGAATAGGGAGAAATGCAATTTTTGTAGACCGGAGTTAAAGTATTTAGGCTGCGTGGTCGACAGGCATGGGCTACACGTCGACCCAGAGAAAGTAGAGGCAATGTTGAGCATAGATATACCGAAAAATGTCAAACAGGTTCGTTCTTTTGTTGGCACAGTGTCTTGGTACCGTAGGTTTATTAAAGACTTCGCACAGTTACTTAGACCCCTTACCGAACTCACCAAGAAGAATACGAAGTTCGTATGGAGCGAAGAATGCGACCGGAGTTTAAGGGGAGCGGAAAAAACTTGGTGACAGCCCCGGTTCTGAGCTGACCAGATTTTACTAGGCCCTTTACAATTTAGGCAGATGCGTCCGACTTCGGCATAGGCGCAGTTTTAACCCAACTATTTGATGAAGGAGAAGAAGTCATAGCTTATCTGAGTAGGTCGTTAACTAAGGGCGAGAAAAATTATTCCACAACAGAGAAGGAGTGTTTAGCGGTCCTGTGGGCGGTTTAGAAACTACGACCATATGTTGAGGGCGCTCGGTTTACGGTGGTGACAGACCACTACTCACTCATCTGGTTGAACAAGTTGAAGGATCCTAGTGGTAGGCTAGCGCGTTGGGCTTTGAAACTTCAGCAGTATGATTTTGAGATTGTGCATCGGAAAGACAAGGAACATGTGGTTCCCGACATGTTGTCTCGCAGCGTACCTGTTGTCGCGGAAATTTCTACTTCGGACCCTTGGTTAGCAAGAATGATTCGCTTCGTTGAAGACGAACCACTATCTTACCCGGGTTGGAGAGTGGAATGTGGCTCTCTCTATAAATTGGTTAGGTCGAACTTTGCTCCAGTATATGACAGGGAAACGGAGTGGAAAAGGGTAATAGGACAAGATGGTAGGAATGATATTTTGAAGCAGTGCCGCGATAATCCATTGGCAGGTCATATGGCCGTCAAGAAAACCTTTGCCAGAGTTTCCCAAAAGTTTTATTGGCCACGGATGAAGTCTGACATCGCAAGGTATGTTAGGTGGTGTAAAGTTTGTCAGCAGGTCAAACCAAATAATATGCAGGCAGCGGGCAGTATGGTGGAGAGAACCAAGGCAGTCGAGCCATGGGAAATGATTTGCGTAGACTTAGTAGGGTCTTTGGTGAAGTCGTCCCAAGGCTATCAGTACATCCTTTTTGTAGTTAATTATTTTTCGAAGTTCCCCCTTTTGTTTCCGATTCGGACTGCGACGGCGAAAAGTATAAGTAGGCGTTTAGAGGATGATGTTTTTCTATTGTTTGGTGTTTCCCGATCGGTGGTTTGTGACAACGGACCGCAGTTTAGGAGTCGCGAGCTGCGGAGTCTCTGCGGTGGATACGGAGCCCAACTTCGATACACCGCACACTACCATCCACAAGCCAATCCGGCGGAAAGGACAAACCAGATAATTAAGACGACACTTAGGGCGTATATGTCGGAGAATCAGAGGTCATGGGACCAGCAATTAGCAAAGGTAGCGTGCTGTATTAGAACAGAGCAATATGAAGTTTTAGGGACAACACCATACTTTGTAAACTTCGGTAGGGAAATGTCCTTAGAAGGAAAGCGAGACTAGGTAGAGTCGTTAATTGGACTAGATAGGATTAGTTTTGAAGAACGAGCTTTAAAACTCCAGGGGATTAGAGCAAGCGTTAGAACGAGGCTAGAGAAAGCGAGCGCCAAGTTAGCGAAAGAATATAATCTTAGGCACAGGGACGTGCAGTACATGCCCGGTGAGTTAGTTTGGAGGAAATATTTTACTTTATCAGACGCAGCAAAGTTCTACGCGGCGAATTTGGCGCCGAAATACATAGGTCCGTTTATAGTGAAGAAGAGGGTGTCGCCGTGGACATATGTCCAGGCTGACGACGTAGGAAGAGAAAAGGGAACGTGGAACGTTAAAGAATTGAGGCCGTGTAAGGACGCGGGAGGATAAGCTTAGGCTCAAGGAATGGGTTTACTTCGTCTGGATTTCGGTAGAAAGGGGTGGAGTTGTCGCGGACTGGCCGCAACAAAAGAGAATATACTTGTATTTCCCCTTGTGTACCTTTTTCCCGTCTCCCCAACGACGATTGAGTGTTTTGGCGACGGTATCTTGGCGGCGTTAAATAGTGCCTGCAATTTTTTGCTTCCGCCCTAATAATTGCCTTAGTAGTTGGCAAGGCCAAGGTGCAGAGTGTTTGCCGACCTGGGGATAAATCTCCAGCGGGGAGCGCGCGCCGGAACGGGACCGCAAAAGAAAAGAAAATAATATAAAGAAATGCTCGGTAGAAGCGACAGAGGGAGTGTCACCGCTTTCCGCTCTCGCGGCACATTTGTTGTCCGCTATATGACGGCAGTGGAAAATTCCACGGTGTTTGTTTGTGTGCGCCATGATGAGGCCGTGAGGGCGCCCAATTCAGCTTCTTGAGTTAGGCCGACGTCATGAGATTGGGCACCAACAACACCAGCGCTGAATTAAGCGAACTGCACGCCTTCGCGCAGCTTGCGGCCTGGCACGCGGGTGCGCGTTCGGGTAGTTCGAGGCGAGCAAAGAAGGTGGAAACACTTCCTCTACGCGAGTGCGAAATTTTTAGTTGAAAAAATAATAATAAATAAAAGGAGAAAACCATATTTAGCAGTAGCAGCAGTGGCGCCAGTAGAGGCACAAGGAATTGTGCGGTCCTTTTGTGTTTTATAACTTTTGAACCACCCTAGTAGTAGCTTTTGTACACATTTAGTCAGTGCCGTTGAACCAATTTGGTATTGTTGTTGCCTATAGTTAGTTCTTTCAATAGGCTGTGTGTCTAATCGTTTCCCCCCCCCCCAGCAACCTCGCCATCTCCACTGAGCCAGCCGGTTGCGAACTGTTTTGTCCCTGCGTTTTGTGCGGATATTTGTTTACTAGTTCTACCCACCAGGGTTTTGTTGTTGTACTCTGTTAGTGCACGGGTTTGGGTAGGCCAACCCAGTGAACAGTTAAGGACGGCGACAGTACGTATAAAGAAAGTATTACGGACCACAACTGTGCAATATTGATTGATACAAGATATGATTCTGAAAGTGGTCAGTCCTGATAAATTACTATAAAATAGTATTCCACTTTTAACTTGTAGCAACTGACTTCAACTAATTTAGGTGAACTCGCAGTCAAAAAATTTAGATTTTACTTAAGGTAAGTTAAAACTTTTTGACACTATTTATTTGGGATATCTTTTTATTAGGGATACAATTTACTTTAAAAATCAACTTAATTTTGAATCAAGCGATTTATTAAAATTCATTCAATAAAAATGATCTCAGCTTTCAAGTCTCACTAACTTTTCACGCAAATCGATCAGTAAGCGAGCTCTCGCTCATTTCGTAGCATCTATCATTGTGGCAACATCGTATTTGTTAGCGTCCTCTCCATTAAAAAAAGGCCTTGGATTAGTAAAAATGACAAAAGGGAGTGTCGTGAAAGACACGAACCTCCTTACTTGACGGCACATTGCAAATGAATAAGTATGCTTTCGAAATGGCCAGTGAACAAAACACTTCCTAGCTTGCGGAAGCAAGAAGCAGAGAGCAAGGAAAAGTAGGAAGAATAATGTATTAACATGGAATGTATTTATTATAAATCACATTTCGCACATCATTGCATTTAACTACATATGAGTTTAACAAAATTTTTACGCTTACATATTTCGATATCAACAAATTCAAATTGCCCAAAAAAACCATAAAATAAGACTGAGTTAATTATTTTTTACTTTGTAATGTCTAATGCATCATACTCTTTTCCTCGAATGTCAGTATAAATTTTAACTACTATTTTAAGAAAATTAAATTAAATTTCATGCAACTCTGTTAGTACTTAGTAGTTTTAACCCAGTTGTTACTGAAACTATTTTTTGTCCCATATCAACGTGATTTTTTGATATTATTACCATAATGCATATAGTAATCAAGGGAAAATAGTAAAAAAAATCTGGGTTTTCTGGAAAGCTCGGAAAATGTGGATCGTTATAACGATCAGTAGTAATAAGCGGTTAGGTAACCGCTCATACAAGTACAAGTTAGCCGATCGTATCCTATTTATATAAAAAAAACCAATTGTTATACTGAAAAAGGTTTATTTCATTTCATTTTTGTTTCATTACATCTCATTTTTATTTCATTAAAAAAAAAGCTAAGTACTTAGTCCATCTATGTAGGAGTATGGTATGTTACAAAACATGATTTAGGGTGCAAATGAATTTTACACTTTTGGCAAGTAAAGTTTGTATTTTTTTTGCAAAGCCAACATCGAAGCTGAGAGTCATTGTACTCTATCAGATGATCAATCTTGTCGTAGCGTGAAGTTTCCCTATAAGTTCTAGGAGTGGGGCAGGGACCGCGCTTCTCACTTTTTTTATTTGTTTCCAGGATACCCCTGGCGACAGTTCTCCGGAATAAGAGATGATCGTACTCTCCTCCATTACTTTTGTAAAGTTGCCATGCATTGTGAACGGCCATGTCCAAGCAGTGAGAAAGTAATGAAAAATACCATTTCTTACCACGAACAGATGTACGATAAAGACCGATGTTTTGATCGGACCTATCGACCCCGCCCATATTTTCGTTATAACTTTTTATAATCGCTGGCTGATCAATCGTCATATATTTCTTCTGCTGCTGCGAAAATCGTTTCACTTTATGCAAAGGTTCTATGGTTTGAGAATTTGATGCCACTGTCACCACGCTATTGTCATTCCACTTACAGACCAAAATATGCCCTGGTTGGCTAGACTTGTACTTAAATGTGCCTCTTTCGGTTTTCTTGAACTCTTTATTGGACGGCAAAAGACACTTTTTTGTACGATCTTCGCGAATCGTTCCAGTGGCTTTGAGTCCTCTTTTATTTAATTCGTGAAAGAGAGGAACAGAAGAAAAGAAGTTGTCAAAGAACAGGTGAAAAGGCGCATCTGGGTGACGAAATTGCAAATGATCAGCAAAACGCAAAACGACTCCAGCTCCTCTCCTACTATCTCCTCATCGACAGAATCTTCATCGGTAATTTCAGCATTGGCGTTGTCCGGTGGAAATATCGTTATATTTTTTGGAAATGGGGTATCATCATCTAATTTCTCCAATTCGTCAATGATTTCATTGAGAGACAATGGTTTACTTTGCCTTGGCCTTGAAGTAAAAATACATCCCCATATTACTACCGATCTTTATAACGATCATGAAGTTTAACATCAGTTAAAAAAAAATATATATATAAAAAATCAAACTTTGCTTTACTGTTATTTTAGACAGGTTATAAATTTTTAAATTGTGTGGAAAAAACAAATTTATACTACAAGAAATTTTAGAAAAACTTACCGCTTCGAAGACATAACAAATTTTAATTCCACCAATCTGAATCAAACTGCAAATGCGTTGCGAAACTAAAACCTTAAATTAAATATGTATGCACCGAAACAATGCTAAACGGTCACTGCGACGATCTGTAAACGATAAACAATAAATTTCTGGCCGTTACTTTTATTAAACTGAAGGTAATTTTTAAGAATTTTTTTGATCGTTTAAACGATCGGTCGCTGTAAGTGGGTTAAATACAACCGCGCTCTGAAAATTTGAGGCTATAAAATCAGGTGATCTCAGCCAGCTGTGAGCTATTTCCGGGGAAATAGCTGTACGATAAGACAGGGGCTTCAATATGAAAGCTGCATTTCGTACATAATATCACATATTCTGTGCCAGTCATATGCTACACAACATAGTTGAAAAATCTAGTGAGTATTCAGATATAAGGGAAATATGTAAAAAGTACATCAAACAGTATGGAATATGTTGCATGCATTACCTTACCATGGCTTCCTGAATCCATCAAAAGATTTACAAAAAAATTTGGAAGTCCGTGCCACTTACCACGGCTATCTAACTACTCGTATCACGCTCGGAACTCATAAAAGAAAAATTTATTGACTCATTTTAAACTTAAGGATTTGTATTAATGTAATCAAAGAAAAGTCAAACTTATACATTATAAAGCCCTTCACCTAAATTACGCTTTTATAGCAATATAAATTGCAACAACGATTTGACGATCTAATGAAAGTAAACATGTCAAAATATTGTAAAATAATACGAATATAAATTTCAGATTTGTATACAAATTTTAAATATAAGTTAACACACCATAGCCACACCGACAGCTCAAATAAGCTGCTGCAGCAACCATCAAGTAGCAGCAAACATAGACACAACAATAGCCAGGTGTTAGCTACTGCGACACACAAAAACAATAGTAACAACAATCATAACTTTGTATGCAGCTCGTATGCTGTTAACAAACATACAAAAGTAGCGCTCTGAACCGTGGGAATTGCCAAGTCAGCAATCGAGCTTACGGGTGTGGCCATCTGGAGCTGAAACTCGGAAGCGCACAACTGGGAATCGCCGAGTCACCGGAAAATCCGACAAACCAAGTGGGGCTGCTCAGGTTAGGCATTCAGGTGCAGACACCGATAAAGTTAGTTCTAACTACTCACTGTAACCAAACGGCTGCCTCTGCATAGCAGAGGAAATAAATAATTGTTCAACAAATAAACAATTATTTTACTGCCTCTACATAGCAGAGGAAATAAATAATTGTTCAACAAATAAACAATTATTTTACTGGCGCCCAACGTGGGGCCACGCGCGGAAAAGGATACGGTAAAGTCCTTATAAAAGGATAATATTCTAACAATACGCAAATGGCCGTGAGCTCGATCCCCGCGATCTCAGCTATCTGTGACAACCAAAATTTTAATTAAATTTTAAAACTTAAAATAAAAGTAACATTTAAAAAAACAATTCCGCGATTCGCGAAAACCAAAATTGTCATTAAATCTTAAACTTAAAATAACGCTTAAAGCAACAAACTTAAGGATTTGCACGTCAAGCCTAGACGTAGCCAGCGAGGGACTGAAGAGATAATCAGACGAAGCTGCGGACATCCTCATTAAATATAAAATATGATAGTTTTAAACATGTTAGTAAAGTGTTTGGCATTTGAATAAATAAATTTTTTTCCTTAACTTTTGTGCGTGGATCAATTATTGTGAAAGTGTTAGTAAATTCGTTCGGGAATAGCGGACATACATAGTTGTCTGAATAAGCGACGCTATTACTGCTTTGTTAAAATCTCGCCAGGAGCACGACATAGTTAGTGTTATTAAAATTTTTTTTTCTTTTCGTTTTTTTATTCTCGTTTGAGTGATCGTTTTTGCATAAGCTATGGACGCACAAACGATGCAAGGTTTGATAACAGCAGCCATAAGGACTGCCACTGAAATGGCAAAAAGGGATTTTCAGGGAACCATTGACTCATTGACGAACAGACTGGCGCCTTTAGAGACCCCTACAAGGGTAATAGAATATGCGCCTGTTACGATCACAGGAAATGTTCAATGTGACGAATCTCTGGACGTGATAAAATCTCTGCCCGAATTCAACGAGACACAATCACGATATGTTTCGTGGAGAAAAGTCGCTCAAGCAGCGTATAAGGTGTATGAACAATATGACGGTAGTTCCCGTCACTACCAAGCGGTAGCGATCATTAGGAACAAGATTACAGGGACAGCTGACACTGTGCTCGCTTCTTTCAACACGGTTCTAAATTTCAAGGCGATTATCGCCAGATTAGACTTCACTTACTCCGATAAGAGACCCCTTCATATGATTGAGCAGGAAATGTCGACGTTGCGTCAAGGCAACAAGAATATCCTGCAGTTATACGATGAAGTAGAACGAACACTTACTTTGCTCGTAAACAAAACAGCGATGTCGTATAGTGGAAATGCTGAACTAATCAGCACTCTTAATCAAAAATATCGACAAGATGCGCTAAGGGTGTTTATTTCAGGACTTAACAGGCCTCTATGCGATGTTTTGTTCTCCTCGAGGCCCGCTGATATGCCCACAGCACTAGCCCTTGCACAAGAGCTAGAAGCTAACCAAGCCAGGTCTGCATTCGCCCAGTCGTTCCTCAATAGGAATAAGCGACCACTTGGAGCCATTCAGAGGGCAACCCCATTCATTCCCCAGAGTCTCCCTTAATATCGAAGAGCGGAAGCCACCCGACAGGATGTGACACCGATGGAAGTCGATCCGTCCCTTTCATACCATCGACAGAATAGACAGCAATTGCGTCAATCGATTAACCAAGGCCAGGGAAACCAACCAGGATCCACTGCGAATCCTCTTCCTCAGAGGAATCCGTTCAATACTTACCGGTCCCAAGGGACGCAGGAAGTAGCTCAAAAGAGGCGAGTGGAAAGCGACAGGCAACCGGCACCAAAGATGCTGCGCATAAACCACTTAGGGACGCAGGGTTATGGGGATGAGAAGCAAGGGTGCGATGAAGACTATAGCGGTGACTAGAATGTTAATAACGGCGAAGACATACAGTACGACGACCAATACGTGGACGAATCTATTGATGAAATTAATTTTTTAGATCAAAGTCCCTTAGACATAACCAACGAAAACGATCAGAAAGAGATACTGGAAACCGAACATAATCGGGCCCATCGTTCTTTAAAGGAAAGCCTGCAACAGAATTTAAAGGAGTATTATTTCCCCAGAATGCGACCGAAATTGAAGGAATTGGTAATTAACTGTAAAATCTGCCGGGAGGCCAAATACCAACGCCACCCCCCAAATCCGACGGTAGGCCAAACCCCTATACCACAGTATCCTAGAGAAATTCTCCACCTCGACATTTATTCAACAGATAAACATTTCCTGACGTGTGTTGACAAGTTCTCAAAATTCGCGATAGTTTCACCCATTGCTTCCAGGTCAATAATTGACATAAAACAACCTATTATACAAATTCTAAATTTTTTTAAAAATACAAAAACCATAGTTTGCGATAATGAAAAGTCTTTCAATTCCCAAACAATAAAGTCACTGTTGAGAGATCATTTATCGGTGACCATGTTTACAACCCCTCCGCACCATAGTACCACTAATGGGAAAGTCGAAAGGTTTCATAGCACATTAACAGAGATTGCAAGGTGCACCAAACTTTCTCAAGGACTGGACGAGACGGTGGATTTGATATTGCTTGCTACATCCAAATATAATAGGTCGGTTCATTCCGTTACGGGGCAAAGGCCTATAGATGTAGTTCATTCTATTCCTCAGCAATTACGCGAAGACATCGTGAACAAAATTGTCAGGGCACAAGCACTTGAGTTAGATCGATTGAATAAATATAGGAAGTTGAAAACATATCAACCCGGAGACAAAGTATTTATTAAAACCAATAAAAGAATTGACAATAAATTAACAAAATTGCATGTTGAGAATATTATTGAGCAGGACTTGGGAACTACGGTCATGATAAATGGTAGACGGGTTCACAAGGCAAACTTGAGGTAAAGCAAGTTTTTTTTCCTTTTTTTTCTCAGATACTCGTTTTTGACGGTTATTTTCTGGACGCAGGCGAAATTATTTAACTACACCAACTCACACTACATGATGATTTCAACCGGGACAGTTGCTATTCACGATCAATACGGTATTTTGCTACATAAAACTAACTTGACGAATTATGAAGCCATAGCGGCAGATACAGAAGGGCTGCTTGAACAGTTTCCACATTCTCCTGCAAGGAAATTGCTCCAAGCAGATGCTGGTCACGTCCTCGTTTTATTAGAGACTCTGAAGACCTATCACCGGCATTCGCGTGGTATCAACATCATAGGTACTGCACTGAAATACATCGCAGGGACACCCGACTTCGACGATTTTAATGAGGTCGCAACCAAAGAACGAGAACTGATTGAGGCTAATGAACGACAGATTACAATTAACACTCAGCTTCAGGCAAGGATAAATAATCTGACACGAGCAATGAATGACCTACTTAAAGTTACAAAAGAAACAATTGTGGATACAGGGCATTTATTTGGGTTGGCTACGGCGAGAAACAGGGCAGTACTTGCAGACCTCGCAAACATTGTTCATTCAGTAACACTAGGAAAGCATAACATAATTGATCCCGTCATTTTGGATAGTGAAGATGCTAAAATTTTGCTATTTGCCGAACACTTTGCCAATATTACTATAAGCGATATTTTAACTGCCTCTAAGCTAAGAATATTGCAGGATAGTGATAATATTTATTTTGTAATTAAATATCCTAAAATCAGCAGAATTTGTAAAAAAGTTAGGCTTTTAACTGTAATTCATAGTAAGAAGATAATTAACTTAGAAACAGATATAGCAGCACACTGCGCTCCCGACTACCAACCTCTCACAAACTGCAAAAATGCTACAACCCTTACATTTTGCCAGCCACTTGCTTCAGCCTCATGTGTGGAACAGCTATTGAATCAGAATTCAGCGCAATGCAAAACAACCTCAGCAGAACACATCACCCCTATTGAGGAAATTGCCGACGGACTAATAGTGGTAAATGACCAGTGCGTTGAGATCACAGAGGGAACACGATCAGGCGTTACTATAAAGGGCACCTTTCTCGTTATGTTCGAAGGTAATGTCACCATAAACGGAACTAATTATGTCAACTGGAAAAAAGTTGTTAAATCCCATCCCGAAGCCCCTCCTTCAACAATAGTAAAGTTTACGGAACATATAAAAACTCTATCATTGCCGTATCTGGAGGAGGTCCATGTGAAGAACTTAAAGCACATTGCATCACTACAACAAGAAATCGCAACCAGACATTTGATTTCGATTAGTTCACTGGGGCTAGTGGCTACCATCATCATAGTTATGATAATAGCTTACTTTTGGTCCAGGAGGCAGCGAAAGCCAGCCATCATTGAAGTGGTTAGAAACACCGACACTGCAACTCCACCCGATGTGTAAGAGGCACCCGAGGACGGTCGCTTTTAGAAGGGGGAGTAGTTAACACACCATAGCCACAACGACAGCTCAAATAAGCTGTTGCAGCAACCATCAAGTAGCAGCAAACATAGACACAACAATAGCCAGGTGTTAGCTACAGCGACACACAAAAACAATAGTAACAACAATCATAACTTTGTATGCAGCTCGTATGCTGTTAACAAACATACAAAAGTAGCGCTCTGAACCGTGGGAATTGCCAAGTCAGCAATCGAGCTTACGGGTGTAGCCATCTGGAGCTGAAGCTCGGAAGCGCACAACTGGAGTGTGGGAATCGCCGAGTCAGCGGAAAATCCGACAAACCAAGTGGGGCTGCTCAGGTTAGGCATTCAGGTGCAGACACCGATAAAGTTAGTTCTAACTACTCACTGTAACCAAACGGCTGCCTCTGCATAGCAGAGGAAATAAATAATTGTTCAACAAATAAACAATTATTTTACTGCCTCTACATAGCAGAGGAAATAAATAATTGTTCAACATATAAACAATTCTTTTACTTATATTACTGATACAGTTTTATATTTATTTTTATTAATAGTCAAGAAAAATTCCTTTACATAAATAAAACTTACTAAAAAAAAACTATTTTAATTTGAATTATCTACTTTATTAATCTTTTCATTTCATGGTAATTAGTTTTGTTTTTTATTCTTTGCATAATTAAAACCGCAAAATAATTGTTTATTCCATTTTGTTTACTGCGAATATGGTAACATTAACTTCGACTATGTAAGAGAAATGGAACGAAAGAGAAATGAACGATCAAAATTTCCGTCCATTCATCGCATAACTAGCAGGGACGAGAGAAACAACAATAACAAAATTAGCTTACCGTTTCGGCTTCAGTAACAAAAGATCTTTCGGCGGTGAACCTGTAACTAAATGTGGGTCGTATATCGAAAAAAATTAATTTCACATTTTAAGTTATGGTTGTTTTTTCGATTTTTCCCTCTCCTAAATATTTATTTCCCTTTCGTCTTATTCTTTTTTTTTCTTTTGTGCAAGCGTTTCTCTTCAGCCACGATGGTGATACAAAAATGTCACCGATCATTATTTTATGGCATTCGTAAACTAGCATGCGATTTTACAGCCTCAAATTCTCGCGCATCAAATGGTCAATAATAATGCAAAGTTCCCTACCTGAATAAAAATTATGCACATATAATTGAATCACTTAACTTACTATTATTAGTTTAGTTTTTCTTAGGCTTTTACTTTAAAATTTACGTATAAATTTAGTGCGCAAGCTAATTAAGGCGGTTAGCTAACCTGGCAAATAACAACGATTTAATCTCGATGACCAGCGAATACGAAAAGAATGGTATTTTATTTGTTTTCCTTATTTATACATATTAGTCTAAATTTAGGGTTGCATTTTGCTACATAACACAATGTACAGAGTTGACATTTTACATATTAGTTAAACATTGAGTTGCCACTTGGTGTATACTGCTACAGGTCTCCCCGGCTAGATGTGACTTCGCTCGTCGTCACTGAAGTTTCTTGTGTTGCCTTTTCCATGAAAGCGGGTTTGAGGCGGTCGATGGAAACGTTAACTATTTTATGATTCCTCTGCAGCTTAAAAAATTTTTCGTTTTTTTTAAGTACTTGGAAAGGCCCTTCAGACGGCTCTTCTAGCGCGTTACGAATGCGATCTACATGGAAAAACACGAATTCACAATCGCTAAGCTCAGGTTGGACGAATGTATGCTGAACTCCGTGGCGAGAGGCTTTAACTGGTTTGGCTGTGGCCTTATACTGTGTAACTGCTTGATAAATTCCGTTCGTTAGGTTGGCCTTCGCGATGAAGTAGAAATTCACCTGGTACTCGTAATTGGGTACCAAACAACATGTCTGACGGGCTTGCTTGTAGATCTTGTTTGACGGATGTTCATAAGCCCAGGAGAACGAGTGGTAGCACTGAGCACCGGTCTTTCGTTTTGTGGCATCTAATGGCGGCCTTAAGCGTTCTATGCCAGCGCTCTACCATACCATTAGATTGGGGATGGTAAGCCTTTGTCTTAAGGTGCCGTATTCCCATGATGAGCATGAGCTCGCTGAAAATTGCCGATTCGAACTGTCATCCTAAGTCCGCTCTGATCAGTGTGGGTACGCCAAAGTGTGCAATCCATCCCTCGATTAAAGCGCGTGCAACGGATTCTGCTGACATGTCTGGAATTGGCATCGCCGCTGACCATTGATAGAAACGATCTACGCAGGCAAGGCATTATCGGTTGTTTCTCGATACCGTTAGCTGTCCTATGATATCCAAGTGGATATGTTTGAGCCGCCTATCAGCTTCGTTGAAATCGCCCAGAGGGGACTTTGTATGACGTTTAATTTTAATTTTCTGGCACTGAACACAGTTTCGCACAAACTGCGCGATCTGTTTTGCCATACCCGGCCAAATGTAACGTTCTGTTACTAATTTTTGAGACGCTTTACGTCCTGTGAGCTAGACTGTGTAATTTTGCTACTACTTTTTGACGTAGGCTGCTTGGTACGAACGGTCGAATCCGGCCATGTTGTACGTCACAAAACAAGGTGGCGGTGCTGTTTGGTACAGTAACTTTCTTCAGATGGAGTGATGACTTTGCCGGAGTGATATAAGCTTTCAACTTCTCGTCGGAGCTCTGTGCTCTAGCTATTGCTTCGAAGTTGAATCCGTCGATTCTTTGCACCCTCGATAACAAGTCGGCTACGTCGTTCTCTATCCCAGATAAATGTTTTATGTCGGTTGAAAACTGTGAGATGAAATCTAACTGACGCGCTCTGCGTGGCGGTGTATGATTCGCGAACTGTTTTAAAACGTAAACTAACGGTTTGTGATCGGTGAAAATCGAAAATTGCCTACCTTCGAGGAGGTGCCGAAAATGCTGTATGGCTTGGTAGATAGCAGCCAACTCCCGACCGTTAGTCGAATGCTTTGTTTGCGCTGGCGTTAACTTCTTAGAATATAATCCGAGCGGCTGATGGACGTCACCGATGACATGATGAAGGACTGCGCCCACTGCGCTCTTCGAGAAGTCGGTCGTTAGCCTTATTGTTGCCCCCGGGGCCATGTGGCTTAGGAGAGTGTAGTTGGCTAGCTCATCTTTGCAAGCTGCGAAAGCTGTAGTTGCTTCGTCGCTCCATTTGCGTTTCGTTCTGTCATTTTTTAATTTGCCCTGTATTAAATCTGGCAGTTTACGTTGGTTGTTCTCGGCGTTGGGCAAAAAGGGCGATAGAAATTTAGCATCCCAAGAAAACGTTGAGATCTTTCGCCAACGTTGGCTTCGGAAATTTTCGGATCGCGATTACTTTCTCTTTATGGTATGTCCAAGAAAATTTACTTGGGTTTTGCCCAATTGGTATTTCCTGCTGTTGATTGCTAAATTATTCCTCATTAGGCGGCTGAAAATTTCGCGCAAATTGTATTTCGTATTCGACTGAATTCGCTGATGATACGAGGATGTCGTCTATATACATACGCGAACACAAAATCAACCCCTCGCAATACGTCGTATATGTTCCGCTGAAAGATCTGCGCTGCGTTTCTTAATCCAAATGTCATGACTTGGAACTCAAAGAGTCCGAACGGTGTCGTAATGGCGGTTTTTGGAACATCACTCGGCTCCACAGGTATTTGGTTGTAGGCGCGTTGTAGGTCTATCACAGAGAAGATTGACTTTCCGTGCAATATATGCGTGACATCTTGCAAAAAATGAATCGGGTATCGGTCTGGCGTTGTTATGGCGTTGAGTGACCGATAGTCCCCGAATAGTCTTACCACTGCGCTTGCGCACCAAGTGCAATGGACTAGCCCTATCGCTGCTTGACGGCTTGCAAATCCCTCTTTCTACCATGTATTTCAACTCACGCTTCAGATGTTGATGCCTGAAGTATAGCACGGGTTTGCGCTGGCAAACGCTGAAGCCACAGCGATTTGAGGAAGTCGTCGCAAACTCTATCTCGGGCGAGACTACTTAGCTCCCGCAGAAGTTGTGTGGGATGTCGGTCACCTAGGTCGCACTCCGACAATAGTTTCTGCATCTTTTTCTCCTCGCTTTCGCCGAATCTGTCGATGATGCATTTTTTTAGATTGTCGTACTTGCTATCCGCAGGTCGTTGTAGTACCGCCTCCGTGATATGTGCTAGCACGTGGGACTCGATGCATGCGAATTAAATTTGGTTATATCCGATGATATACCAGCGATGCAAAACTGGGCTTCAATTTGCGCGAACCATATTTGTGGTCGCTCCGCCCATAACGGAGGTATTTTAACGCTGACTTTATTAACGCAATTTCCTTTGTTTTCCTGGTAGTCATCGTTGGGTGTTTCCAGGTGGACTTTGTTTGGCTGTGAAGTCGGGGTACCATCGTTCTGAGCCATACTCTTCAGAAGCGGTGTTGCGTAAGGGAGATCACGTCGGGGTCACCAATAAGTGCGCTAGCTAATTAAGCTCGTTAGCTAACCTTGCAAATAGCAACGATTTAATCTCGATGACTAGCAAACACGAAAAGAAAGGTATTTTATTTGTTTTCCTTATTTATACGTATTAGTCTAAATTTAGGGTTGAATTTTGCTACATAACACAATGTACAGAGTTGACATTTTACATATTAGTTAAATATTGGGTTGCCACTTGGTTAGACTGCTACACATATGTATGTATATAGATTTCGAATATTTTTATAATTTTTTTTATTTTTATTTGTTTTTGCAGGCTATTGAAGTTAAGCCAGGTTTTAGAAAAGTTCCCGTATTTTTAAGAATAGCCAATTCAATAACACCTCAAATTTAATTTTATCCACAACGAGGGAAGATTTTAAGCTGCTTCGCTGGTCCGCATGGCGACAGGAATGTGCTTCATCCAAATAGAAGCGTGTTCAAAAGCCAACCAAAATCTTCAGCTAAGGATCCCCCAAAAAATACAAAGCAAGGAGATTTTTAATTTTTCCCGGAAGTTAATTTTTATTTACATTTATTTTTTTTCCAAACCGCAACTTGTCGTAAATAAAAAATCAACAATTTTTCAAAAAATTGCTTTGTTTTTGGTTCCATCGACTAACAAATTATTACACTTTAAAAATTAAGAAAATAAGTATATAAAACTACATTGCAAAAACATGTTAAAATCATTAATTATTGAACACGATCAAAGCAATAATGAAAGAAGTCAACTGAATTCTCTCTAACAAAAATGAACAACTTTTCTCAGGATTTCTTATGCCTTCAAATCCAACAAATAATCTTGATCGAGTTCAAAATTAATTACTCTTATACGAAAATGTTAACGAAGTAATGCACGACAGTTTTGATATTTTTTGGTTTTGTGACATACCGGTTTCGGCGTTGTGCCATCTTCAGTGTCGTTTTGGTCAGAACGAACGGAAAAACGATCCAGTATACATCAAATTTCCACCCTGTCGGAAAATCAGAAGAAAATCAAGATACAGTGTATATTTTTGTTGAATAAGTGAATTTGTTTTTTTATTTTATAGTTTGGAATACATAAAAATAAAAAATACATATGTATCTATGTATGGTATTTTATGCTTCTCATTACAATTTTATTTCATGGTATATATACATAAGTTTCTCTTTAGCCGAAATAACGAGACTCGTACGTTAGTTTTTCCCAAACGTTTTTTTTACGATTTATCGACGGTTTATCATCATAGTACATAGGCTGGAGAAGGAAACCAGCGGTTTGCACGTACTTTAAGCGCTTATTCGTATGAAGAATATTCAATGAAAATTAGTGCTAAAATCTAAACAATTGCAAAGATGAGCAAAAATGTAAAGTTTTTTATATTACAATGCGGGTTGTAGAGTTATGCTGCGTTCTTAGTGTAACGCTTGGCGTTTTCGTCTACAAATATGACAACATCTTCCGGCTGGATAGGCTTCTGAGGTCCGAACCATTTCCAACGTTTAGTTAAACAGGGCGAATATTCGCGCAGCCAACGCTTCCAAAACTGGTCCGCTATTTGCCCGGTTGCGCTAACATCACACACACCTTTTTCGCGGATACCACTTGAGAAACCAAGAAGGAAGTGGTTTGGTGTCAAGACTTCGCTATTTGGTGATTCGATCGGTAGGTATGTTTTTGGTCGCAACATGACGGTACCTTCCGCCTCTACTAATGCTGCTCTTAGTACTTCCTCACGTGTACAACTTTCCGGCAGAATGCTCATCAATACTTAGTTTAATTGAGCGCTCCATGCTCTCTCAAGCGTCGCCCATATGGGGCGCAGATGGAGGTATTAACACCCACTCAATTTCTGGATATTTTTGTTCCACCAAGTTAAATGCTATATTCTCTATTTCTTGTGCCAAAATCCGACTTGCGACGACAAATAAATTGTCGCAGTACCAGAAGGAATGGATCGGTTGAAAGCGATGCAGATACTTCCACTTGTACAGCTCGTATGGTCATGCATGTAAACGTTTTTCGTGCATTTTGCCTATCATCACATCAAACGGACGGAAGTAGTCCACACCAATATAGGTGAGTGGGCGCGTGAATGCCGAAATACGTTCGACAGAAAGCGGCCCCATTTCTGGCATTATCGGCATAACTCTGCGATTGCGACAAAGTTCATACCTCTTCGCTACTTATATAACTAGTGACCTGAGTCTATGTATACAAAAACGCGGCCTTAGTTCGTTCACCACATTTCGCTATGTTGGTGATGATATTTTCGGTGGTAAAAATCCGTTACGGCGGGTACTTCTCTAGCTGTGTCTATTCTACTCGTAGGAGCCCAATTTCATCGAGGTAAGAAAAAAATTTGAATATTTTGCTATTGCGGTTTACCCGAACATCCGGTATTTTAAGTTGGTTCATCTCCTCTGCAAAGCATTTTGATTGGCATTCTCTAAAAATCATCAAATCGACGGCGGCGCAAGTTTGCCTCGTAGAAGTTTCTGAGTTAACGGATTCTTTGGATCTGTTTTCATAATAACGTAAATAAACCGAATCACATACATCTGAGCAGCTCGAAGCCTCTCCCATTTACTAAACCGTGTTGGGTCTGGGGTGCATCTTTTAAACGCACATGAACCATCGTTTAAGTGATTTATCAATTCAAGCTCCTTCTCAGATTGAGGCCAGCCATTTTCTGGCACACGGAGGAACTCAGGTCCACTTAACCATCGCACATTATTGCTTAGCATTATGCCGTCGTCGGATCGTTTCCAATAGAGTACATCTTTTGAGTCAGACCAAAAGACAATACCGGTAATGGCAACAGATAGTTCGTCTTACACAAATTTCGCTAGGCGCAGTCCCAAAATTGCCTGGGTATGCGCATATTATCGAAATACTGGAGTTTGCGCAACCACCGGCACCACTCCGCATTTTCCTAGTTATGCATGGGCTCATCCCAAGTTATCCCAGTTCTCCATACGTCCTGAAGTATTATTTTAGCCTTAATAATGAAAAATCCGAATAATACTAAGGGATCGAAGATCATCATAACTGCTTTATATTTTTGAATGAACATCAATTCGTCGGTCTCTGGTCGCCCCCACATGCCAAAAATCTTTTCTGCACTATCACCCAGTTCTTCGAAGCACTTGTCAATCAACAACCAGTGGCGCATTTCGAAGCCTCCATTACTTTGAATGTCACGCACTTCGTTTGCTAGTTGGATCCTTTGCACATAACCTTTGCGAATAGTCTTGGATACGTTCAGTGAAGAAATCCCTCAGATCCGGATCTCTTTTCATTTTTCTCTCCAGAATCTCGAGCCGTTTAAGCGCAATGTTGTTTGACTACGGTAAATCAGTGCAGTCAAATCTCCCTAAGAGGCCAGTTTCCCATCTCTTATCACCTTTGATGTAGCTTGTCGTCTTCTTTGCAACGCACGCTTATCGTCCTTTGACACCCGATGTTTAACATTCGGGCTTATTCCAATTGGCTCGACCGAAAAAAATATCGCATAAGGTTATCGAAATTGTTACCATAAGTGCACGGACAAATGTGCTTCAGACTGTTTTTCGGAGCTTCATTATGCTTATCGCGATATTAGATGGACCGCCCTAGACGATGCAGCCACCAAACCATCGTTTCGATTTTGACGAATCTCCAACGACACACAAATTTTAACGTTATTAAGACCAACCAGTAGAACAGGTTTCGATGGATCGTAAGGTAATATAGGTAGTGTGTTAGGGTGATCCCGATATAGTGTGTCCTTAACTTGGATGCATTGCTTCGGGGCCTCCAGATTTGCGATTGTTCGCACGCCGCGTAGATCATACTTAACTGAGTCATTGCCACTTGCTGATATCTCAAACGATACGATTCAGGGATTTATTCTCCTGTTGGGTGATATTTCCAGTCCACCTTAGGCAAAGCTGCTCGCTAGGGCTGTAAAGCTTCAGTCGTCGAGCCTAGTTATCGTCCTCTAACAAACAGATCCCGCCTCTATCGATTAGTGCAACTGCTTCCACCACAACTCTGTTGGAATATAGCGTTACAGGAACGTATCTGAAGATAGCTCTGTCATGTTGCTTGCGATGTAGACATACTACGGAATGGTCTCCGTCAGCATTTCCTTATCTTCCAGTGACATAGGTTATCGTTGCATCTGTTGCCCATGCAAACGACACCCATCAATACCGCAGCATTTGTCAGCGTTGTATCCACGAACCACATGATTTTTAAAACAATTTATACAAAGTTCCTTTTCATTAATAAGCTTCAAACGTAGTTTCTTGCTTATTGCTTTGAAATCACGGCACTCAGCTAAGTCATGTCCTCCAACAGTGAGAGCATGATGCTTTTTGTGTCGCCGATGGTCGATCATCTGAAGTTGAACTGTAATGGTGGACAATGGATCGTTCTTGACGCCGCTTATGACCCATGTTCACTTCCGCCAATGCAATTTAAGATGGACTTACCTGACTAGCGCAAGACGCCAGCCCAAAGAGCCACTCAAACTTTAATTCACCCTTAAAAGCTCATTGAGTAGCATCGGGTCGTTCAGATACCCGTTGAGACCAATATCTTGCATAGTGGCCATATAATTTTGTTCAGCTAAGGCAAGCTTAACCACTGTCTCCAAGCGTTCAATTCAAACAGGCGGAAACTCCCGAAGCTTTCGTTGAAGCGTGGAATCACGTCTGACCGACCGAAGAGCATACGTAAGGGTTCAATAGCCAGGTTGACTGTGACAGGCATAATTAATTTTGCGCGGAATGACTAAAGTGCATAACGCTTTAAACACTTCTGTAATCAAATAAGATTTTCTTTATTTATTTATTTTATACAGTCTAAAGAACATTATTCTTACAGACTAATTCGGACTAGTTAGAATAGTTAATTGAATAGCAAAAACAAATTTATTTTAAACTAATTTATATTTACAGCAAAATCAATATTTTTTGAATAAGTGTTACAAAACCTTACACCATAATTAGAAAATTGCAGTTTACTTTCAAACAACCGATTATTCCTTAGGTTTTGTGGTGGAATAAATAATTTCAGAAAATTTGCAAGGCACGTACAGTTAGTACGATCATTGATAATATTATATGTAAAATTATCGAAAAATATGTTCTCCTTTCATGCAAGGACTGCAAACCTAGTAACTTACGACTCCCAACATAAGAGGGGAGGAAACTATCCCACTGCAACTTGCACAAAGCAAACTTTGTAAACATTTCTTTAACACGTTTTATTCTTTTCGAATGAATGTCATAAGAGGGACTCCATATCAGAGAACAATATTCGTAGCGACTCCTGACTAGTGAAATGTAGAGTGATTTTAAAGTAAATGGATCTTTAAACACTCTTGTGTTTCTTCTAATAAACGCTAATATTGCAAAAGCTTTAGATACGATATAGTCGATATGTTTCGAAAATGTAAGCTTTGGGTCGAGGATAACACCCAAATCTGTCATTTCGTCACACCTAGATATCATGCAGTTGTTTAATTCGTAATCATATGTAATGTTATTCATAGTCTTTCTAGTAAATGTAACAACGTAGTATCTACTTATTTATATTCAAAAGTGACCGATTTAATGTACACCATTTTACAAGTTCTTCGAGATCGTGTTGCAACTGTCTGAGTAGCTTCGTACAACAGAGAAAAGCTTCACATCATCCGCGAACAGTAGGCTGTTTGTAAACTCAAAGCAAACTGGCAAGTCGTTAATGAATTAACAAAGCTAAGTTCGTACAGGTTGACCTTTCCGAAAAAAATCCATGTTGACATTTAGAAATAACACTATTTACATGATCGAATAGTTGAATTTGAATTATATGGTCAAACATCTTGGCCAAAGTGCTTTGCTTGACTATGGGTCTATAGTTACATATGTCATTTCGGTCGCCAGATATAAAAATTGGGACGATAGTGCATATCTTCCATTGATTTAAAAAATGCCTTTGTTCAAATAGCCTTGAAAAAGTAGTGCAATAAAAAAACTATTGGGTTGATGCAATTTTTAAATAATAACGCGAGAATCCTCCCAGTCCGAACTTGGGGTAGAATTTAGTGAAGAAATTGCCAACAAAACATCTTAATTTGATACAGAGAAAGAATAGATTGTAGGCAGATGAGTAGGTGTAAACGTGGTTTGGGTCTCGTAGACTTTCGGGAAAAAATTAGCAAATAAGTCACAAGAGTCCAACGTATTTTCGTAGAGGACGCCGTCGTACTGCTAGCTAGTGGGGAAACCATTTGTTTTTCTTCTGGAGTCAATGAAATGCCAAATTCCTTTTTTTAAATTTCTGAGTTTAGTATTAAACCAAGGTGGTTTATTACGGGTCATGGAACATAGTGAGATATGGCAAAATTCAGATATTCACAGAAAATCTCATATAATACCTTTGGACAATTAGGATTGCTTATTATTGGCCAACCAATAATGTTTAAATAATTGTTTATGGTCACATAATCTGCTTTAGCGTAGTCACGCTCTGCTAAAAAATTGCATTCTATATTTTCAAAATTATAAAATTGAATGCCAATAAAGATAGCCTTGTGATGAAAGCTATTACTCAAAATTGGATGTAAGCATTCCTCACAAGATAAATTTAAATCATTGGTAGCAAAAACCGAATCCAGTGCTCTACCATTATCATTTACAATTGAATTATGTATGTTGATTAAAATTATGAGATAACATAATGTCAGACCGAAAATTACTCGGCAATAAATTCTTCCAGTGATATAACCAAGATATGATGGCTGAGTTGAAATCACCAAGGAAAACTTTTTAATCCGAGTCTTTGGCAACACTGGTGATATGAACCAGATTGTCTAAATGCTTTTGATAAATTTCAATGATACTACTTGGAGGAATAATAGAAACTTCTAATATTAATGATTTATTACATGAAAACTTAAGTCTAACGCAAATTTGATCGAAAAAATCATCAAGTATGATTACGGCAAACAGTACACCACCACCTTTTTCATGGCCTGTAGCAGCAGAGCTACGACCTTTGCGGTAAACATTACAGTTTATATTAAAAAATTCATTGGAAATGTAACTGTTTAACTATGTCTCAGTTATTGCTAAAAAATCATATTCATGCAATGATGTCCGACGATAAAACTGAGATCAATTTGTTCGCATTCCACTTTCATTTTGGAAATAAAGCGAATATTTCGATCCTGAAATAGTATTAACATAAGGAGCACTAAACGTTAGGTGATCAGTGGTATGCCACCTTGCGGCCGCACTGCCACATTAACTGGATATAAATTAGAGTTAAACAGCTTACTTATAGAAGAGACTCCGAGTTTAAAATTGTATCTTCTTAAAGAGTCCGTACACACATCTTTCTTAATCAGTTTGTAGCAAGAGAAGGCTGCTGATGGGATAGATGAATGTATAGATACTGAAGGCTTAAATGATGATAAATGTACCAACTTCATAGGAGAATCGACTGCTAACTAAGCACTCAGGTTGCATCCAATCACAATTGAGCGAAACAAAGGTTGCGCCCATCGCTATACCGCTATTCCTCTCTTTGCGATTTTAACAGAATCAGCTGTTTTTGCTGCGTCACACTGGTAAAACTGGGTTTTTTATAGGGTAAACGCACCAATTCTGGACACTCAAAATTTTCTGTACTTTGACGCGCTTTTTCTCTATATTAACCAAGCCGCGATTAATTCCGTTGTTTGTATAAGTATACTTATTTTTTAATAATATAGTGTTTACGTAATTGTCATAATGTATTTATTTCCCTGAAAAAAGCACAGATATCCGGATATTTACATGGTGGTGCATTTACCCTACTTTACATTTCATTCCCATTTTTTTTTTGTTTTGTTATCGATCTCTCCCTGCTCAACCAGTGTGACGTCACGCAAAGGCAAATCCTCTCTGATGGGCACAATCTTGTTATCCATCATTCTTGGCATCCACTAGTATTTATATGTGCTTTCACTTTCGGCTGCGCATCTGCATTATTATTATTAATCTTGAGCGCGATTTCTTCTGACTCGCTCTCAGCATTATTGCTGGACCCAATAATATCACCAGACGAAAAAGCAGAATTCTCAATTTGGCTTACGGCAGCAGAGGCAGCGGCAGCATACGTGAGTACGATTTCCTCTGTTTCGCTCTCACCATTATTGACAGTCACAATGGAAGCAGCACACGAAAGAATGGAGATATCAGTTTGGCCTACATCATTGTTACTGAAAATATAAGGTGCTGACACAGCAGCACACAAATGAAGTTAGTAGCTTGCATATAGAAATTATCAAACGTCACAGCTCCATTCGATGTTGATAACGAAGTCGATGGGTTGGCGATTTTGTTTTTGTCAAAAGAGACAGTACCAGCAGCAAGCACAGATGACTTAGCAGCATTTAAAGCAGCAGCTACTATGCTCAGCTTGTTGTGTTTTGCTGGCTTACTTTTAGGAATGCACTTACAGCAGAAAGCACTTCGGCGAAGTTCTTTGACCTCAGCTGTAAGCGTACCAAGAGTAACGACAACCTTTTCAGCATACAGTTTGCGAGTTGTTATAAGCTCAGAGTGCAGAGTTTCTATTTTGTCCAACAACAGTTTTTGTCAACTTGAATAGCAGGTATTGCTTTGAGTTCGGAAATGATGGTAGACAAACACAGATGTTGCTCAATTACATTATTGATATCACTTCGCGGCATAGCCATAAATTTTTCATTGTTTTGTTGGTTTATATCATTAGCATTGACACTTCTCTGAGGTTATGTTGCTTTATTAGGTTATTTATTTTTTTCACAAATGGAGGAGCAGACAAAGGTGAAGTGCGAATAGAAGCACGACGCTCAGCCGAACAAGCTTTACAGAAGAAAGACTTCACAGCAACTTGCAAAAAATCAAGATCTGCTGGTAAAACACCAACACAGTCTGTATGAAAAAACTCATTGGATTTCGCACAATATATCTTCGGTTGAGAGTGGTCAACCTTCTGCCGACAAGAACACGGCATAGTTATATTACTTTTATTATTGAAATGTATTAACAAGTTTCCGATTAATTATATACACTTATTTCACTAGAAAGGCAAGACTAGCAAATCAAAGGGTCACTTGTCTAGAAACTGGGTTATTTTGTGAAAATATAAACATTTTATACACAAAAATCAATTAGAAAATTTGAACTAATACTAAGCGCGAGAAATAAACGTCCACGCCGGAAGACTTTGAGTTCAGTCAGAAAATCCGCAGCGCTCGGTAGATTGAACATAATTTGTTGCCAACATGTTGGTAAGATAGCCAGCAACATGCGCCTCGTTGCCTATAAAAGGAGCAACACAACAGAGCACAAGTCAGTCTGCACGGAGGTACGCGTGCGGATAAGACGTTGTTTGCGAAGTATATGTCTCGTTCAGGGTTGACTTCTGAAGCGAGGCAGCACTTTCGGAACCAAAACCCACGGGCTAGGCGAAAGTGGGTTCAGGGTTTTATCTCATGTCCATCACCTTGTCGACGACCGTGTTCGCAGCCCTCGGGCATACATCCACACCGCTGTTACAGTGATCCGTGCGTCAGCGACACCTGATCGTTAAGGTAGTATCACAACGTCGTGATCGCTATCCATAGCAGCAGCAGCACGCTCACGTAACGACAGTATCACTTCGCTGCGGCCGCCATCCATAGCAGCTGCATCCAGTAGAGCCAGCATTACACCGTCGTTATTGCTATCCAGAACAGAAGCATCACGCCGCCATCCATTGCAGTAGCGCCAGCGTTACACCGTCGTAATTGCTATCCAAAACCGTAGCGTCACGCCGCCAAACAGAGTAGCAGCGCCAGCACGTCCAAGTGACGGCAGCATCACAATGTAGTGATTGCCATCCAGAGCAGCAGCACCAGAACGCCGAAGTAGTGTCACCATTACACCGGCCCGATTTCCTGCTAAGGGCAGTGCCATCAGCACCCCAATGTCGCGAACCACATTGATTTCCAGCGAGACATCACACCGATACACCGAAGTAGTGTAAACGGCACCAGGGGACCGTTACAGCGTCAACAACAGTAAATCGGACAATACCGCTATCGACGCCCACCATTAAGCAGTCAGATTGAAGTTATTTATCGATATATTAAGAATAAAGATTTGAATTGTCCCACAATAATAAATTTATTGTTAATGAACCCTGGAAGGGGCGAGTATACCCCAGCATAAGTAGCAAAAAGCATAGGGACGAGAAAAGCTTCGTTACAATGTTGCGCTGCATGCATCGGGAATTGCATTTTCCTTGCCGCTCATTCTCATAGCTGGTATATTTTGAGGTTATACCACAAGTATTTTAGTATGTTGGCTGTAGAAGGAAAACAGTGGTTTGCACGTACTTTAAGCCTTTATTCGTATGAAAAATATTTAAAGAAAATGAGTGCTAAAATCTAAACAATTGAAAATATGAGCAAAAATGGAAAGTCTTTTATTTTACAATGTGGTCCTT
Organism: Philophylla caesio; assembly: GCA_963971545.1. Lineage (NCBI taxonomy): Eukaryota > Metazoa > Arthropoda > Insecta > Diptera > Tephritidae > Philophylla > Philophylla caesio. Next base: position 64,235,796 of record OZ020606.1, read on the forward strand.
ACACTTGTGCTTGCGCTTGCAGGGTTATGCTGCGTTCTCTGCCAACGTCCAAAATAAAAAGCTGAAAAGCAAGCTTTGCGAAATGACGTTTAGCAACGACAATCACAGAACCCCACAGGCACAAGTGATTGGCAACTTATGTACATTTGTTTAACTTAACCCTCGTGCGTTAACAGGTATATTTACAAGTGATTTGCATTGCACATCCTTCACTCAGACACCCTCCTTCTTGCACAGAGTTAATTTACACCAACAGAATGAAATGCTTTGGTAGACAAATCCTGCAGAGAGTGGATCGTTACTTGTGAGCGTGCTATGAGTTGAGCGAACTCGTTGTTGATGTCACTAATGACACTCGGTCCTCATTTTACCCAAACATAAGAATTCATTTTTACGTTGTGTGAGTGAGTGCATGTTGAAATTTTTGGACAGTGACTCAAAGTTAGCTCTTTGCGCACTCATGCGGCCCTTTAGTATTGATGTGACAAGTTTTATATAGTGCGAAAGTCTGGTGATAATGTTGTATAAGCGAATGTTGGTGATATGTTATTATCTTGCAAAAAATTCGATTAGTCTAGGATGAGTCCGCGACTAATACAACTTCAATCCCCCACTATACCCGAATGGGTATAAATGACGATTACTCTCTTAATAAAAACAAAAATAGCAAGAAAGAAAAGCTAAATTCGGCGGAACCGATTTTAATATACATATATCGCGAGATGTATTTTTGTATGGGCGTTCGCATAATTTCATAAAAACCCCCTTTCTTTGTTTTAAATCGCTGCTAGTATTAAACTTAACTGAATGCCTTCCCATAAATACTGAAAAACGAAGTTTTTTAATTAACAATCCCTCTAAGCGAAAGAACATACGGTTCGGACGTGTTTTTATTCGTTCTGTGATTTTTTGTTAATTTTCGATTTGCTTATCTTTTGCTCGTAATAATGAGTTTATGCAATATATGTTTAGCCCATAGTGGACTGAAAGATAAAATTTTGAACGCGATTTCAGACCTGGACAAAATAAATTGAATCAGTGAATGTTGATTGTAACTTGCCAACTCCTGGTACAAGTGAAAACAAACGCGTTACTCGTTCTAAAAGTAAATCTAGTGAAGGTGTTGTTGCTCAGCGAGCTAAAGTGCAAAATCTAATGATGATATTGTTGCTGCTATTAGCATACCATCTGGGAAAGCGCCTGGTAATATTTAATACCGGTTTTGCAGCTACTTCTATTAGTAATACCGGTTTTGCTGCATCTTCGCCTACTATGTCTGAGACATCGTCTGCTCTAAGTTCTGGCAGTGAATGTGTGATTGCACAAACGCATACTCACGTGCATGGTTCGATTGTGCCATCTATCGCTATAGATAGTGCTGCTAATAATGAACTTACTGGTGATATCTCAGTAATGCATTCTGTTTCTGCTGCGCCTGGTAATAATACCGGTTTTTAGCTACATCTGTAGGGCGATTCTGTTACTAATATAAACCACATTTCACATTGTTATCGTTAGTTGGGAACTTTTTTTGTGGTTTAGTGATTCTCTAACAGCATTAACAGCATTTGTTATTGTTTATTAAGAGCAATACTGTCTGCTGTTTATTTTTGTGGTTTAGCTACAGACATCTCGTTTTGAGTTGTTTACTAACAATTTTATTTTTGTTTTATTATTTTAAGTGGATCGTGCGCGTTTAAGTGACTCCGGTATATTAATTTGTGTGGAAAATGGCGTTTGAATACATCGCGCTAAATTTAGCAAATGATGAGGAGCAATCAAATGTGCCAACGATTGACCGGCGTAGGCTCCGTGAAATTGATGACCCGTTTGAGCTAACCCTAACAGAGTTCCGGAGGTTATACAGGTTAAGTCCCGGTATTGTGGAACATTTAGTCTCGCAATTAAACAGCCAGTTGAGAGGATCGAGAATAACAGCGCTATAAACTGAAAAGCAGGTAAACTAATCTTTCAGTTTTATGAAATGTTATATGTGCATTATTATATGTGTATACTCGTTATAGGTTCTAGCTGCTTTAAGATTTTATGCCACTGGATGATACCAACGCCCAGTAGGGGAACAGTGGGGCATTTCAATGAGCCAAACCTCTATAAGCCGCTGCGTACACCGCGTGACTGAGGCAATTGACAACTGCCTATTGGCTACAAAAGTGAAGTTTCCTATGACGCTAGTGGAGCGCCAAGCGGCAAAGGAAATTTTTCGTCAGCACCTTCGTCTTTTGTACCAGGCACTATCGCTGCAATCGACTGCACTCACGTTGCGATTTTGGCTCCGAAAGATGACGAGTCAAACTATTTTAACCACCATGGCTACCATTCGATTATTATATTATATGTTTGTTAAAACTTACAGATATGTGACCCAAATCTGAGAGTTCTAAACGTAAACGCGAGATTTGCGGGGGCTCGACATGATTCATTTATTTGGAGCTCTTCCGCAGCACACCGAGTCATGCAGAGATCATATGAGCTTGGAAATCACAACACGTTTTTGGTTGGTAAGTTCTTTTAATTCTTTATGAATTGCAAAATTAAAAGGAAATATCTGCAGGCGATGCTGGATACCCCTTGGAGCCGTGGTTGACGACACCTTCGCCAAACGAACCAGAAGGAACACTAAAGTTTCGGTACAATGATGCGTTATGCAAAGCACGTAACCCAATAGAGAGACTCTTTGGCGTTCTTAAGGGGACATGGCGGTGCTTATCAAAGCAAGGGGTACTTTTATATCACCCCCGTTTTGCTGGCAAAGTTGTCAACGGATGCACAGCTTTGCATAATATTCGTTTGGGGAAGAAACATTCGATTTCGATGATGGAGTTATTTACGATCCCGAAACACCAACCATTGCTATCAGTACCGGCGGAACATCTTCATTGGCAAAACGTGGCCAAGAGCGAATAATAGCAATTTCCTTTTAAATAATATCTATATATATTATATCATAAGGGGCACTTACTTTTTTGTCCAACTACAGAAACTAAATATATCAAATTAAAAAATATATCCAATTCATTTACTAATACATTCAATTTAATAAAAATAAATTTAATGAAAAAATTAAAAAAAAAAACAAATTCCATTAACTTAATAAATAAAAAAGGAACTAATAATGTTTAGACGTGGACACTAAATATCATTTATTGGGTATCACCCGAATGTTTAACAGCCAGTTGACAGTAGTACCGACACTCTGTTTAATACTCAAAACTGTATTTTGAGGTGAAATTCCCCCTCCTAGCGGTGAACGTAACCGGTCAAATTATTTTTCTATAAAAATCTGTTAAATCACTCCGTTTTGCGAATTGAACCAAGGAAGACGTCCTCAGCTATCCATCGAGTTTCTTTATACATATACATCATTAACACAGGTAACCTGTTCGTTCAACACACATATACGAGTACTATACTAAGTATATACTGAAATACACATATCCATAACATTGTACACAATTTCATAGATTTGAATTAAACCATTTTATAAACACTACACTAACATCATTGTGTTTTTATCCGTTTCTATTTCCCGCTAAACACATCTGTGCAACGTGTTGCAACTCCAACTTGCCACATTGCATGGATGTTCATGGTCCTTCGAGCCGGATTTACTCTTAGGAAATGGACTTCAAATTGTGAACAAATTTTACAAGGTATACCAAAAACACATTTGTTAACTGAGGATTTGCTAGAATTTGAAGACACTAGTAGTGTAAAAGCGCTCGGAATCAGGTGGAATGCACACTCCGATAATTTTTACTTTCTAGCCAAACCAATAGATTGCTGTGACGAGATAACGAAGAGAGCGATATTGTCAGCGATCGCCAAGCTATTCGACCCACTTGGATGGCTGGCACCTATAATAGTCGTAGCGAAAATACTAATGCAAAACATTTGGCTAGAGGGAACTAAATGGGACGATTCTGTGTATCCAGCTACACTAGAACGTTGGCAAGTTTTCATAGAAAATTACAATTATATCAACAGAATCCGCACACCACGATGGGTACGTTATTCCCCGACAGAAGATGTAGAAATACACGGATTCTGTGACGCATCTGAGAAAGCATATGCGGCCGCAGTATATCTACGTGTAAAGAAAGAAAACAACATCTTTGTAAGTTTGCTACTTGCCAAAACTAGAGTGGCGCCGGTAAAAACAATTTCACTACCACGCCTTGAGCTGTGCGGAGCAGTGTTACTGGCAGATATAATGGAATCAGTAATAAATAATCTTGACTTTGGACACCTAAATATGTATCTTTGGACCGATTCGACAATCGTGCTTGCCTGGATTCGCAGACCACCATGTTCGTGGTCAACATTTGTTGCCCACCGAATTACCAAAATAGTTGAAAAGGTGGGAAACCGGTGTTGGTCACACGTGGAATCAGCGTCAAATCCTGCGACGATTTTCGAGTTTATCCAGGGCTTTGAGGGTAATATCATATATTTTGAGGTTCTCTCAAAGAACCAATCGTAAAACTAAAGCTTCGTTTGAGCGAAAGTCTTGCTTAATTTCTTCAGAAGAAATTGAGGCAACGACTACACGTTTAATAACAGTTTCTCATCAGCAATTTTACAGCAAAGAACTCGAACGATTGAAGTCGGGAGTGTCCGTAGATGCGAAAAGCGAAATACTACCTCTTAATCCCTTTATAGATAAAGACGGGGTAATACGAACGGGTGGTCGTCTAAACGCATCTCAGGATCTGGCATACAACGAACGTCATCCAATTATCCTTCCTTACAATTGCAGATACTCCCGGCTTGTGGTTCAATTTATCATCAAATTTTTCTCCATGGTGAAAATCAGTTGATGTTGCGTTTGGTACGCACACAATATTGGATTCCTAAAGTAAAAACCATGATTCGGTCCATAATACACACCTGCAAGGTCTGCTGCATCTACAAAATGCGATTGCAAACGCAACTTATGGGGATTTTGCCAAAAGAACGAACAACGTTCAAAAATACTGGAGTAGATATTGCTGGGCCATTTGAAATTAGGAGTTTTAGAGGTCGAGGCTGTCGAGTTTCAAAGGGTTATGTTTGCCTATTTGTCTGTTTTGCAACAAAGGCAATCCACTTGGAAGCCACGAATGATTTAAGTTCCCCATCCTTTCTGGCCGCATTTTCCAGATTTGTTGCAAGAAGAGGATGCCCAAGGAATGTATACTCCGACAATGGCACCAACTTTGTTGGAGCTTCACGATCGTTGAAATCTGAATTTAAAATCTTTTTGGCTGATTCCCGCCACTCCACTATATCGAAATATACGCATCAAATGCTCTCATGGCACTTCATACCTGCTGGAGCGCCCCACATGGGTGGGCTTTGGGAAGCAGGCGTCAAAAGCTTCAAAAACCATTTCAAAAAAGTTGCATCGAATTTGAGATATACCTTTGAGGAGTTCACTACACTTTTATGCCGCGTGGAGTCTTGCCTCAACTCGCGACCTGTGAGCCCGCTTCTAATGAGCCGTCTTCTCTGGAACCGCTCACTCCAGGCCACTTTTTAGTGGGAGGACATCTTTTGGCTCCTGCTGAGCCAGACGTCGGTGAAAACCCCGCTTCTATTATAAATCGTTGGCAAAAACTCAAGGCGTTGCACCTAACTTTCTGTAGGAGATGGAAAACAGAATATCTTCTAGAAATGCAAAAACGGAACAAGTGGAAATACCCCCGAGCAAATATGAAAATAGGCGATTTAGTGGTCATTAGGGAAGATAATCTACCGCCAAATGAATGGAGATTGGGACGTGTGATTAAGCTGCATCTTGGCTCAGAAAACCAGGTGCGTGTGGTGGACCTTGAAACAGCGAGGGGTCAGGTAACCAGACCTATTGTTAAACTGGTTATTCTCCCACCTTACAACGAAGATGGGGAGGAGGAAATTACCAGTGCATGAGCGAATGCTGACCTCATTGCAAGTGTTAAGCGTCGCTTCGATTTTCAGCTGACGGATTCCACTTCTGTACCGGCAGGCATTCCACTACTGTTTCCCTTATTCCAACTAACGTACCATAATAAAACAGCGAATAATCCTTTACTCATAATACATAATTTTTTTGTTATGCCCCATTTATTGTCAATCCACAAAATTAATGTTGAAACTGTTAAGAATTTTTAACAAATATACGAGTTTTTTGAGTTGTTAATGTTTTTTTTATACTCGAATAGCTGTGTAGTAATTTTTAACATCAATAACAATTTGTTTAGTGGAGAACGCTGCAAGTAAGTACCCGTTGCGTGCGTTAGTCTTTGAACCAATCAACCAACATTAACTCAATCAGCGTTTAGTATACAAACTTTCGGTAAAAAAATAGAGGTAAATTTTATTTTATTGCGTATTAATTACTAGTAGAAAATTCTAAAATATTGAAAAACAAGGAATTTGGAGACATTTTTTTTAACGCCCTCGGCGATTTTTCCCCAATTTTTTATTTTTTATTATGAGCTTCTAATTAATTAGCAATCGTCTTGGGAAAAACATACAAGTACTTCTATAAAACACTTATTAAAAATTTCATAAATACTAGGACCCAGCAACTATTTCAGTTCAATTTTTTTTTATTGCCGAATTTTAATTTTTATGACAGATATTTTATTTTGCCGATTTTTATTTAAAAATTTTTTTTCTCATTAAGTTTGTGTTTTCACAACCACATGCTAGAAAATATGTACATAAAATAGCCCATTACATTTCATAGCACTTATCGCTCCCATCGCCATCACCACCATAATAACCACGCTTCATCGTCACGCTTAAGTAAATATGAAAAACTAATTATCCTTAAGAATTTGGCAGAGAAAATATCACAGCTTGCCCTTTTTATCGAAGAAGCACATGTCTATATTTAACTTTATATACTTCATAATTGCTGCTTTGTAGCTGTACCTACATAAATTGGTCGCGATTTTATCACCACCTCACTCGCCAACGTCTGGTTACTGCCGTGAATCAAAAAACAAAAAGAATTTGGCAGATGAGAGTAACTTTTGCGATGGCAATAATTATCTGGAATTGGTTGAATCGGCCAGCAAAGGAAATATCGCTTCCGCCAATGCAAATTACACCCGATACCAAGGGATCTTCGTTGCAAAGACTAGCCATACACTTAAACGAAATATACATATGTACATTAGGGTGACAGTTAATTTCTAAAGTGATATTTTCTTTGGTCTCAGTATTTTTTTGTGTGTAGTTTTATTTAAAAAAAATTCTAGTAAAATTTCAAGGTCGTAGGAAGAGGATTAGGGGGCGCGTCGGCCCCCCAAAGTTACACAAAATACGTTTTTTCACGCAAATTCTTACTTTGACTGCTTGTAACTTTCTCTGTGTTTTTTTTTTTAAACATTACTGGCGAAATATGTTCATTAATATGTCTACAATAACATCTGTCAATAACATTTTTGTCTAATGTTAATATTTAATGAAAAAAACTTAAATATAGGAGAAAAAGTACGCCTCAATGTCGATTTATTATACTTAAATAAAACTACTTATGTATATGATTTCTCTTTTTATTAATATTGTTTAAAGCACTTGAGACAATGTCTTTTTATTACAGTCCGGAAACCGATGGCGGTAATCGCTAACAATTTTTAAAACAAATTGTTTTTGGCGTTGATTTTTGGTAAATAGTTTATTATACTCTTCCATCAATTTAACCCCCCTTTCGGCAGTGTCATTTGTAACATTTAATTTTTTCATCAGTTCAGCCGCTTTACAATAAGATTGGTCCTGCTCCCATTTGTCTGGGTTTAATTTAAAAAAATCAGTATTTATTTGAAATCTTTCAAATAATGCTTTTGTTTCGGCAGAGACGAACTGTTCAATTCCGTCATGGAATATTTCAACGATTTCTCTATCATTCATTGTAGCTCGCTTTGTGTTTTGCTCTTGTTCAAAATCATTTTCCAAAGCCGCCACCATTTTTTGTTTTGAAAAAAGGGATACGTTGCTGTCAAAAAATGCAAGACCAACCGCGTCAGGGCTTAAATACCACAAGTGGTTCCTGAACTTTTTAAGAGCAACATAAGATATAGCAGCATCAATTTTTTTGAAGTTTTCAAGTTTTTGTAAAAATAAAAAATCTTGATATGGCGCTTTAATGGCCAAAGGAGCAGAAAACCACGCTTCGACATAGACTTCAGCAATAAGAACACAAATTTGACGAAGCCCATTTAATTCAGTTGCTGAAAGCTGGAACTCGTTACGGAATAAAAATATTTTTAGACAGTAAATCGCTTTTGCAATCCACCTTGCATGGTGAACAGCTCCTGGCGATCGAAACATTAGGCTGTTTGGATGTGTCTTTTCTGGTTTTTGACCCAGGAAGAGCAAAGTGAGTTCCAAGAATTCTTTATAGTCTTCCCTGGGTTGTTTTTCTTCCAAGATATTATTTACTGCACCGATAATGCGAACAGCAGACTCTTTCATGTACGTCTTGACAGTTGGATCGTTGATGCCATACTCATAGTTTTTAGCATCAATCTTAGCCCAAGCATTTCTAAATTTCTCAAACATTTTAACGTTTGGACTTCCATAACAGCTTATTTTTTCTTCGAAAACGCATCTTAAAACAATCTCGTATATATGATGACGGCATGGTAACCATAAAAGTTGTATTTGTAAATTATTTTCAATTAACGTACAGGTACCATTGAAACGCCAGTATTGACCGCTGTTGTATCAAACACTAAAGCTTTGATGTGATTTTGCAGACCATATTCATAAATAGCATCGCATACAGCGGATGCCTGTTCTTTTCCAGTACCGGAATCAAGTGCAGGTATTTCAAGAAGCTGTTCAACTTTACCGCTCGATATTATTATAGGCAACCTATCAACTTTATCATTTCCCGTCAGCGCCGGCAAAAGTTTACCATCCCAATGAAGGCAGATAGCGTCGAGCTCATTTAATTTTAATTTATTTTTTAATGCTGAAATTCTTTCTTCACGGATTTGTTCCCTTTCCTGGTGTACAGACGTTCGGTTTAAAATATAATCTTCAACATTATTACCCAGAGCTTCAACGACTGCGCTTATTAGATGAACCGCATGTCTGTCACTGATTTTACAGACATCGAGTGCGGCCGCCAGTTTTGGTGTTAGTATTTTATTTGTTCCCCTACATTTTTTGGCTGGAGGTTGACTACAACGTGGGTCACATTCCATATCTGGAAAACTGTTATCATTCTCTGAAGATTCAGATGACAGCAACTCTGCAGTTTCATCTAATAAAAACGACTTAATTTAAAGAAAATAAAAAATAAACAATAACATACAACGAACCAATTAATGCAATTTCACGATTATTCCGCTCCACTTGTTGTAATAAATTGTTGTTGCGTTCTTCAAGTCGGCACTCTCGGCGTACTTCTTCGTAATCGATACCATACATAAAGCCTGGGCGCCCCGTTTTTCGTTGACTTTTTGAAAGCTTTGCCATTCTTTATACAATTTCTCTACATTTGTAATGCAGTGTTGTATATCCTTGACCGGAATGCGGGCTTTTTCCCAGAACACGAATAGTTCTTTTACAACTAAATCTGAACTTTCCCGTAAATTTTTTTTTACTACACGTAAATTGAAAAACAAAACTTTCAACACTTCTATATTGGAGGGTAGTTTACTTCCCGTTAATGAGTTGGTACAATAACCAATTAAATTTATGCGTTCACGTAAATTTCTAGCAGACATTTTCGACTTTTTACATTCAAATATTCACTTCGAATGATTTTTTTGCAAATTTAATGCTATTAAAAAATGTTTGCGGCTGCTGCATATAACTGTAAAATAAGAATCTATTTTCCGAGAAACATTGGTGCTGATTTTTTGTCGGTAGCTTACGCAAGCATTGAGAATAATATTGTTGAGGTTGTAACGGGAATATTCTCGGTCACAATTGTCAATATTATAGATCGCTTCAGCATACAGGCAAAAAAAATTTGAAGCAACTTTTAAAGACAATTCTTACGCTTGAAAACAAAAGTAAACAAAAAAAGTCTGAAGTTCGGACTAGCGAGGTCTTACTGTATATAATTGTTGAAGCTACGCTTACGTAAATCATAAGGAATTTTCTATATGAATCTTTAATTAAATAAATCTGAACAAAACCCAAAATTTGAATCATATAAGTAATTTTATTTAAGTATAATAAATGGACATTGAGGCGTACTTTTTCTCCCATATTTAAGTTTTTTTCATTAAATATTAACATTAGACAAAAATGTTATTGACAGATGTTATTGTAGACATATTAATGAACATCTTTCGCCAGTAATGTTTAAAAAAAAAAAACACAGAGAAAGTTACAAGCAGTCAAAGTAAGAATTTGCGTGGAAAAACGTATTTTGTGTAACTTTGGGGGGCCGACGCGCCCCCTAATCCTCTTCCTACGACCTTGAAATTTTACTAGAATTTTTTTTAAATAAAACTACACACAAAAAAACACTGAGACCAAAACAATAAAGAAAAAAAAAATACTCCATACATTTAATTGTCACCCTAATGTACATACATACACATACATGTACATATGTACATACATATATGCATAAAAGCCTAAGAATCAGCAATGATTGATTTATGCGTATAAAAAGAAAATTTAATTATAAAAAATATATGGAAAAACCTTAAAATCCTTCAGAATGAGGTATACGGCCAGTCGGTACCTGTGATAGCGCTGGTTGATGATCACACCAAGATGACCGCACCGTCCAGTATCGTTGTTGGCGAGACCTGCATTCAGAATTGGGTATGGCTGGTAGCAGTTATCCGTAAATTTTTTAATGTGCTGCATTGAATGTAGTAGGCATTCTCCCATTCTTTATTAAAATACCATGTACAAATTGCGTAAAAATTACGCCTACCTGTTGAATGCGTACTTCGTCAAAGATGATATGATACGAAACTCTTTGCTTCGTGAGAGCGGTGCCAAAATCCGCATTTTTTATAACATTTTCCTATAGTACCCTATGTAAGAAATGTGGTTTGGGAGTATTCATTTTACTTTTTGGGGATTTTGCAGTTTCCACACAATCGTTGAAGTATGTAATTAGTATAAAATGCAAATGCTATGAAAAAGAAGAAATACACGATATCATCTTCTTTCTTACCAAAAAATCACAAAATATTGAAATCAACATGAAAACAATACCAAATCACGGAAATTCATAAACTTATGTACAATGCGCTATCCTATAGCCGAAAATATGAACTCAAAACAAGATGCGTATTTTTATATAAATATTACGGCAATTTCAAATGCAATCAATGTCCAGTTCTCTTTGAAAAAATATCTTTATGATATGTTTTTTTAATAAAAAAAACCATATTTTCAAGTAAAGCTTAAACCTAAGTACTGTTTTTATCACTAAACTATGAAATTTATCTCTTTACTTAAAGATTTTAACACCCATTTCGTTAAATAATAGGCCACACTTTAAGAACACACGGCTACCTTCTGAATAGTTCTCCTAAACCAAGCTGTGCACATTGCAGTTCAGCCAATCAGTCGGTAAATCATATACTATACGAATGCCCCGCATTACACCTAAACAGGGAAAACACATTTGGAAACACAAAACCTTCCAACCTATTGAAGACACCGACCAAAGATAACATCAGTGCAATCAACAAATTCTTAAAAGTTTGTAATATCTTGGAAATATAATTACGTAAATCTACCTTATAAATAAAACCAGATTTGAGTTAGTTGCTTATAATTTAAATAATAAGTTATATTTCAAATTGTTAGTAACATGAGCCGAAGGCCCTAGTAGCCAGCGCTTATTTCTTTAGTGGACCTATTATTGATAATAAGTTCTCATGTAAAATAAAATAAAAATAAAATAAATAAACATCACTTCTATTTTTTATCCAAATAAAATTTCACTGATTTGATAGCTTTTTTCAAGCATTTGCCTCTGGTAGCGCGTCTTTTTGCGTATCAGCTGTTCATGGTCCCCTGATTCGGTAGTGTTGCCAACTCGAACCGAGAGTTCAGGGGACCAGCTCAGTAGCAGAGAGAGAGAGTTTCGTATAATATTATCTATGACTTCGTGCATATCAATGAAAATTTTTAATTCACGGAAATGGCCGGTTCTACAACAATGCCACACTTACGCTCCACACAGATGGGAAGTGTTCCAAGAGTAAATACAAATTACAGTGTGTACAGACTACGGCTAATTAAAATTATAATTACTCCCAAAATGATATAAAATTCAACAATTGCAATTAATTTGAACTTAATTTGGTGAATAATATATTCTGCCTGGAATAGAGCACAATATGTCGTGAAAGCACTAATCTGCTACATACGAGTAATTAATTAATTTATTATTATTATTTTTTGTATTTTCTTGTTTGGCAGGCCACTTTGTCTTCATAAATACTTCTATATAATAAGTTGCGTAGTATTTGGAATAAAATATTAGCATATGGTTGTACGTAATATATCTTATTGGTGAAGTTTATCCTTACCAAATTACTTCATCGCTAAGAGAATTCCCTCAATGTATAATTCAAATACATACTTGAGCCATAGATGGCGCCACATAAGGTCAGGTAAACACCGGCAACTTGTTTATACGAATCAGAAAACATAATACCTAATTTACACCGCAAGAACTTAGAAAAAGTAAATACACTGCAAATATTTTAAGAAGCGTACAATGAGTGTATTATGTGTTTGTTTGCCTTTTTCTCGCCACCCAACAATATAAAAAAAAAAAAAAAAAAAAAAAAAAAAAAAAAAAAACAAGAAATTTTGTTAACTTACAGTAAACATGACCCGCTATTCAAAATTGCGAAAGAGGTTCGAAGATAACCCAAGCCACTCTACATTTGCATGCGTGCTGTTCAAAAACAAACACCCGATCAGGCTATGCCCATCCTTTAGAGCCAAGACGCCCGAAGATCGATTGCGCGAGATATTGCTTCATCGCCTGTGTTCAAACTGCCTTTCCAAGTCTCATCTAGCAGCAAGTTGCACCAACGAAGGAAGATGTCGGCGATGTCGTGAGAAACATCACACTATGTTACACTTCGACCACACCACTAGGAGGGCTAGTCAAGCACGGCGATTACCAGAAAGCGTAATCATTGATGTAAATGATAGCGATGACGCGATATCGCACGAAGCGTCAGAGGTAGAAGCGGAATCTACAGCATTTCGCTCTTCCAAAGAGGATGGGGAAGTGCCAAGCTCCGGAGTGGAAGCCGTGCCTTTCAGGTCGGAGACAGCAGCAGTGGAGACTAGACCTCTTCATAGCGACGCTGCAAGCGGATCGGAATCTCGAACATTTCTACCAACTCTACAACATGAAAACAGATGCCAACGTGATTTGGAGATCGCTGCAGCATCCCCAAACTCGACGCCAGGTAAACCTAGTACGCCACCCATACAAAAGCGGAAAGATGGAATCTAGACCATTCCACCCTCAAGCTCGAAGCGGGCAATAAATTCGGAACAAATGGTTTTATCGATGCAGTGCGTTACTCCAGTGGCCCCTACGGCCGTCGTTAAAATTGAAGCTGGCGAACGACTGCACATGGTCAGAGCGCTGCTTGACCCGTGTGCAACAACTTCCCTGATAGCCGAAGATTTGGCTGCAGAGTTGAAGCAAACAATGACGCGCTTTGACCACCAGTACGGCTGTTTTTTAAAACTTCGAGGGAAACATGGTCATCAAACCACTGTCACCACTCATGCTGCCATCATTCGAAATTATAGAAAGATAACGCCAATATCAACGGTTGATGCCACAATAACTGGCGCATATTCTAATTTGAAATTGGCAGATCCGCGGTTTAATATCTCTGCGCCAGTGCGTTTGGTACTCGGGGCGGACGTAATCCCCAAGGTCCTGCTAACCGCCATTCCTGCAGGTACATTAGGTCCACTACTGGCGCAGGACACTATCTTTGGATGGGTGTTGTCAGGCGCATGCTGAAATTCCAATGTTTACTTATTTATATTTAATATTCCTTTTAATTATCTTTAATGAACTTATATGAATAAAAGTGCAGATGAAATTTCAAATACACGTTTCCTTTACAGAATTTAGGTACTACCTGGAGCAAAACGCAGCAGATGTAGTATTTAAGTAAAATAATTTTAAATATTTTAACAAAATATGATGGCTGAGGCGTATTTTCATGGAAATATTGCTTACCGCAAGGGGGCCGGAATGTTTAGACGTGGACACTAAATATCATTTATTGGGTATCACCCGAATGTTTAACAGCCAGTTGACAGTAGTACCGACACTCTGTTTAATACTCAAAACTGTATTTTGAGGTGAAATTCCCCCTCCTAGCGGTGAACGTAACCGGTCAAATTATTTTTCTATAAAAATCTGTTAAATCACTCCGTTTTGCGAATTGAACCAAGGAAGACGTCCTCAGCTATCCATCGAGTTTCTTTATACATATACATCATTAACACAGGTAACCTGTTCGTTCAACACACATATACGAGTACTATACTAAGTATATACTGAAATACACATATCCATAACATTGTACACAATTTCATAGATTTGAATTAAACCATTTTATAAACACTACACTAACATCATTGTGTTTTTATCCGTTTCTATTTCCCGCTAAACACATCTGTGCAACGTGTTGCAACTCCAACTTGCCACATTGCATGGATGTTCAAATAATAATCTTAATCTAAATGCTATTTACATATATACACAAAACAAGTTCAATTAACTTAATAAATAAAAATGGAACTAATAATAATCTTAATCTAAATTCTATTTACATACTTATATACATCTATTGGGGGGAGTGGTTGAAAACATTAATTTGTTGAAAGATTCGGCGTATGCTTTCAACCCTACACCCAACGCTGTAATGGCTGCCGAAGTGGAGGCGTTGCTGTCAGCCATTCTTCCAATTGCCTCCGCTATTTTCGCCACGCTATGAGCAAGCATCTAAGAAAATAAAAGCATTATTAACAATACAATTCAATATTAGAAAACAAACTTACCCTTTGCGTTTCAGCCTGCGTCTCGGCAATCTTCAAAAATTTCGCCTCCGTCTCTGACTCTTCGACCCGCTTCCGCTTGATGGTCCTACGCGGCGTCTGACTCATCCTTAGAGTCTGGCTAATGGTCGATACCGGAGTTGACACCGTCAATGGCTGTTGGAGAACGGTGTCGTCTTCTTCCTCCACGACTAGGCGGATATTCGCGTCCTCACCTGCCTCCATGGTTAGCTGCAATTCCTAAAAAAAGAAAAATAAATTTTAATGATAGTGCTTAATGCCTGTGTACAAAAGTAAACCATAAAAAACAAAGCCCATTTGCTGTTCGACCATAAATTCATGTACATAGTCACAAATAAATGTTTGTAATAATCTTACTATTATTTGTGACTATGTACAAAACGACACAAATCAAAAGTGATTTCATGGTCGAACAGCAAATGAGCTTTATTTTTTATGGTTTACTTTCGTACCCTGCTTAATGTTAAGGCTGTTAATAAATATAATTTAATACAACTTACCTCTTCCACGGGAATATTTTCCCGTACCTCCGGCTGGCCCTCTATGTATGTGCCCCAACAAGAGCAATTACCCGCTTCTCCAACTCAGTTAATGGAGGCTGCTGAAGCGGTCTGTTACCGGTAAGGGCTTGTTCCCTATTCCGGTCGCGAACACGAACAGATGTTCGACTTTTTAAGTCCCTCCATACCTTGGTGGAAAAATTTAAAAGAAAGTAATTGTGAACATTTTGCCTTGATAAACCCCATCATTTCGTCAGGCGCAATACGTTATGTTTGTTTGTGGGGTATATAAAAACACATCTATGCACACAAATCTATATACAATTGCGAACAAATATCCGCGAACTCTGCCACATACAACAATTGCACCTGACGAAAGGTTATCACTTATACTTACATTTTGCCATTGTTCGACAGATTTTACTGCCCCTCCAATTGCATTAAGACTCCCGGCAATCTCTCCCCACATCCTGCGGTTCTCCAACTTGCCATTGAGCCTTGAAAACTTCCCGGTCGCCACATTTGGATGCTCGCTACAAAAATCGAGCATCGCACTTAGTTGCTCCCCCGACGCACGGCTTCTTTTAGGTGTGGACATTCTAAAAAAAGTTGTAGTTAGTTCAATAATATATTTTAAATAATTAAATACTTCCTTTTAAACTCTGGAACTACGATTTTCTGCTGGCGGAAGATGTAAAATTTTGCGCTGCATTGGCGGGTGAAAATTTGGTTTTATTTTTTTGGCATTCCTCTTTGTGTTTTTCTTATATTTGACATTTGCTTCGACTGAGATGCCACATGTAAGCATTTTAAATTTATACTAATAGTCAGCTGTTTTCCACTGTTAAGAAGGAGTTACAGAATCACACACTTGTTAGTGCAAACAGCAAAAGTTGTTAAGTAACCACACAACTTTTGGGTTGTTAAGAGTTACAGAATCGCACTACTGGTTGTAATACTGGTTATTCTGCTGTTGCTACCTCTGCTCATTCGCCGACTACCCGTATTGTTGAGTTACCAGCTGTATATGCCTACACAGGCTCTTTGCTGCTTCTACTTCGTATGCTGCAACTGTTGCGAATAATGTTAAGACGGATAACATAATTGATTATGTAGCCAAACATTCTGCTATCAACAGGAAAGAGATTTTATGCTATAAACTTCTCAAGAAAAATGCTAATTCAGTTGAAATTAAATACATAACTTTTAAACTTGGAATTCCAGAATGTCACTATAATAAATTGCTGACGTCAAATATTTGGCCTTCAAATGTCTCTATCCGGCCATTTGATTTTTTTAAAAAGGTCTGCAGCCTCAGCCCAAGGAGTAAAAAGCCCTTTCACTTTTGGTGGCCAAAAAATAGGCAATTATTACAAAAACTGTTCGGGACTCAGGACTTAATCTGAATCTGTCTACATTTTTAGTTCGGAACTGGATTACGACTGATTTGTCTTAACAGAGACTTGGTTAAATGGCAATTTCTTTGATGCAGAGTTCTTTAATACAGCTCTCTTTGACGTTTTTCGCAAAGATAGAGATTACGCTTGAACTGGTGTTAGTAGGGGTGGAGGTGTACTTATTGCTAAACGTAGTAATCTTCGTGCATCTCTTTATGAGCTACCAGATGCTAGTTCCATGTTGGATCAATTCTGCGTTAAAATTCACGGTGCGTGTGGAGTGCTGTATATCTGCTTGTCTTATATTCCGCCAGGTAGCTCTGATGTCATATATAAGACACATATTGGCAACATACTTGCATTTCATGAACAAATAGGTGACGACCAACTTTGTGTCTTGGGTGATTTTAACATGGGTAATATTTGCTGGAACTTTATGGATAATAATAACTTTCTTACTCCATTAAATGTAACCAGTATTTCGGAATTATATTTAATTGATAATAATATCACAGATAAATGGCTTTTCAAATGAACTTAACCGAATTTTAGACTTAATAATAGTTACATTTCATCTTCGAATCAGCATCATATGTAGTTCACTGGTGCTGAAAATTTACTTTTTTAAATATTTTGAATTACCAAGTACCAGTAAAACAGTTGCTTTTAACTACTCTCATCAATTTGAAAATATAGATGTAGCTGGCTGTTATGATATTTTTAAATATATAATATTTAACACTTGAGCGATTCACATACCAATGTTTAGCTCCAAAACTTCGAAACGTCCTTGGTTCTCTAAAGAGCTCAAACATCTAAGAAACTTGAAGAATAAATTTTATAAAAAACATAAGATTTCTAATGATACGAATTTTCGATAGCAGTATGTGTTTTATAGAGGTAAATTCAACAAACTCAATAAATCTTTGTATAGAGATTATATTCGTAATGTTGAAAGCAGTATTAAATGTAATCCCAAATCCTTTTGGGGTTACGTAAAAACAAAAAAAAAATGTTCTAATATATCTGCGTCTGTTCATCTTAAAGGGGTATCAGCTGACTCCATGTCTGATGCTGCTCATCTTTTTGCCAATTTTTTTTCTTTTAATTTTATCACAGATTATACCGCATATAATTATATCTCTAATGATATGTTAAATTTAGATACTTCCGTGAACTTCGGGAAATTAAATCCGACTGATTATTTTTGGCATAAATCAGCTTAAGCCATCCAATGGTACTGATGATGATGGTCTTTCGGTTGTTCTCTTTAAAAGTTGTCCCGCTCTAATTACGCCTTTAAGGCACATTTTCCAATTGTCACTTTCTGCTGGGGGTTTCCTTGACGATTGGGAATTAACTTTTATAACCCCCATTCTGAAAAACGGTAATAAAAATGACATTGAAAATTATAGACCGATTTCCAAGCTAACAACTGAGTCTAAAATGTTTGAATGCGTTGTTAAGGAAAAAATATACTTTGCTGTCAAGCATATGTTATGTCCTAATCAACATGGGTTTATTCCGCGCAGATCTACGATAACTAATCTAGCAGCTTTTGCGGAGGATTGTTTGGAGACCTTTCAAAGAGGGTTTCAAATGGATGCAATCTACACAGATTTTTCTAAAGCTTTCGATAGGGTATCTCACTCTATTTTGATAACTAAACTTCGGGTATTAGGCTTTCACTTTCAATTTCTTAAGTGGATAGCATCATGTCTAGATGATAGGAACTGTGTCGTTCGACTCGATAATGTATCGCCTTATTCTTTTGTTGCCTCCTCTGGTGTTCCGCAGGGTAGTGTTCTAGGCCCGTTACTATTTATCCTCTTTATCAATGATATTTCCTCATGTTTTCCTAAATGTAACTATCCTCTTTATGCGGATGACCTGAAGATTTACTACGAAATTAAAAATCCAGCATGAGTTGAACAATTTATATAGTTGGTGGCTGCGTAATCATTTGTCCCTCAACATTTGTAAATGTCACTAAACTTCTTTCGCGAAGGTTCTAAATATTGTTCCAACTTCTTACAGCATATTAAATTCAACGCTAAAAACAATTAGATAATTTAAAGACCTTGGTGTCTACTTTGACACCATGCTGAACTTTACAACTTACATAAATTATATTGTCTCTAATTCATTTGCAAGCTTTTTTCATGGCAGAAATACCCTCGGAGGTATTGCCTGCCGAGGGGTGGCCGCTATTAGAGAAAAACTTTTATATGATTTAGATTTTAATATTAGTTATTACTAATTCATTTGCAATGTTAGCCTTTCTTCGTCGAAATGGTTCTGCGTTTTGTGATCCCTATACCCTCAAAATGCTGTTTTCGTCCTTAGTTCGGTCCAGGTTAGAATACGCGGTATTCGTTTGGCGACCGTTTCATGCGGTATATATCGAAAGATTGGAGTCTGTCCAAAAAGCTTTTCTGCGTTTTGCTTTGTGCACTATTAAGTTTGCAGATCCTATTCCGTCGTATCGCTCTCGGTGTTTACTTATACATAGACCTCATGTCTTTAGAGTCTAGGCGTGATCGTTTGTCGATGTGTACCGGCTCAATTGATTGTCCATACTTGCTCACGAAAATTCATTTTAGTGTTCCCTCACGCATACTTCGCTGTAATGATATATTTTTTGTCGGGTTTGCTAAGACTATCTATGGTATGAATGCACCTCTTAGAAGGACGCTTTCTCAATTTAATGCGTATTCTTCTTCCTTAGATTTTGATTTTACCTACTCTAAGTCTACTTTTAAGAATTTGCTCATACGACTCCTGTCGTTAAGTCTTTGGAATTAAAATGTCTTATATAGTCTGTAAGCAACTTGTTTGTTGATGAATAATAATAAAAAATAAATATCAAATTTTAATTAATATGATCCAATAGATAAAGAAAAACCGAAATTTTTGCATTTTTCAAAATTTCCGTTACATGGGAGGTGGGCGAGGTTATGGTCCGATTTCAAAAATTTTCAACGATGATAACAGCGATATTAAGGAAATTTTTTCACCAAATTTTATGACGATACCTTACTCCGTTATTGAGATACATACATTTTTTTTAAAGTGGGCGTGGTAACGCCCATTTTTAAAAATCTCATAAAACCTAATTTCTTTGTTCAAAACCGCTCCAAGTACCGAATTTCACTCAAGTTGTTTTAATCGATACCGAAAAAATCAAGTTTTTGCATTTTCCAAAATTTCCGTTATATGGGAGGTGGGCGTGGCTATGATCCGATTTCAAAATTTTCTACGATAATAATAGCGATATCAAATTTAGGGACGATAACTAATACTGTTATTGAGATACAGAAAATTTTTATAAGTGGGCGTGGCATGGGAGGAGGGCGTGGCCTATCTTGACCATTTTCAATACCAACCTACCCTGTCCAAAGAGCACTCTATGTACCAAAGTTCATTGAGATAGCTAAATTTTTACTCAAGTTTTTGTAACCACGGACACAAGGACGGACGGACAGACAGTCAGGGATAAATCGATTCCTCTTTTCATTCTGATCATTTCAGTATATATATGTCTATATCTTTCACGATTATCTTGTGCTGTTACAAACAACCGTTATGCGAACAAAGTTATAATACCCTTGTGTACAAGTACGCTCGGGTATACAAATCTGTGCTTCGAGTGAGAATCGAACCGGCTGCCCGGCATATAGTTTCATTTCCTAAGCTTGTGCATATGTACTATATAAATTCATCGTTTATTATACCGGAAAAACGTGAATATAGGACTAATCTAGCATTATACCCGTTTGAGACTTGTTGCCACTAATTAATACTCAATTGTACCCGATTGAGACCAAGCCCGGAATACTCTGTTTAGAGATTAGTCGCAAATTGTTTTTTAGGGTATATATATGTATGTATGTTGACTTTTAATGCAGTGTTGATGTGTAGGTAAATGTTGTGATATTTTAATATATATCTGCCGCAATTTACGGACCTTTGCTGCCTGTTGGCTAAAAACCGCTATTTCTCGTAATTTGAGTGTCGCGTCCTTTATTGTCGATGGAGTCCTTTTGTAGCTAAGTACTGTTGACCCCAGCCCCAATTTTTGCCACCAGTAAACGACTTCAACGTTTTAGTTTGCAATTGACCGTATCCGGATGGATCCGGTTTTTTGCAATTGAACGAACCGCTTCTCTTGCTTTCTTGTGATGATACTCTTGTATGTACTTTGTCTGCAAGACAACTCGCGGAGCGCTTCGTATTACCAAAGAATGTGCACACATAACAAAGAAGTTGCATAGCCTTTCGTCTCTTGTTTCTATCGTACTGATGGATTCCTTAGCGGCGGTAAGTAGACAATGAGGAATAAGGAGGCTATTTACATATGTATTTAAATGTTTGACTTCTATTGCGACATTAAATGAATGTACCGCTAAATAACCGTCCTTAAGAAAGACCAGAACTTCTATCGAATACCCTGGATGTCACTAAACATACCCTTATGCCACTCTTAGCTATAACGAGTATCTTTTATAATCCCATCTCCGAAAAAAATCTTAGGACGCGCATGTTGAAGCGCCATAGTGAAATGCCTCGCCTTAAGCAAATTATCAAGATGTCCTCCATTCACAATACGGTATGTACGATCTACAAACTAACAATGAGTCGCAAACGATTGCCGCGTTGCCTTAAAAAAGGTGCTCGAATTCACTTATAATCTAAACCTCTGGAATCAATAAAACTGATAGTCTTAGAACAAACATCTACTTTTTGTCGAGCCCTAACCTGAATCGAGTTATGTCCGACAACGAGAAAAAAATTTTGATGTTTCAAAGGGGTCTCTCATCGCAATTCATTTTTCGCTTTTAAGAATTTTAACCGCTTACCCCGTTGTCACCAGGACCTGGAAGAGCTCCGTAAACAATAAAACGGGAAAAGGCATCAAACGAACCAATTGAAATTATACCTAGCCATACAAGGCGATTTCCTACGAAGAATGGCGAATAACGAACTCCAATGGCTACCCATCAAAATGTTTGCAAAGAAAGCATCCACACCCTTCTTTTGTTCTGTTTGTTTCTACCTGATTAGCTCTATTCTCCATCCTCATATTTAAAATATTTTTACTCTTTCATGTTTTTCTTATATCTATACACCCATCCCTCTTAATCTACTAATGCAGTCCTTCGATTGTACTTATATTTACAGCACACAAGAAGTCGAAAAATGTCGGCTGTGCTGCCGGATGCGCTCACTTCGCTATTGCCGTGCTTTTCTGCCGATTACGCCCGATTTCATTAATTCACTAGCCGCTTCACAAGTAAGGGGCTAGTCGTACAGCTGCCTCCCACCAGAAGAACAACGGATGACAAACTAAATTTATTCAGGCAAAATATTAAATCGCAGCTAAATTAACCAAATAATAAAATAAATAATAAAATTTGATATTGTAAACTTTACTTGCCTGATTCATCTAAAATATAGAATAAATGTTTTTAACTGATAAGAGTATAATGAAATGCCAATAGTAAGTAATCAAACTTTCCTAGTGAGTGCTCATCTGCTCGTTTATTTGCATGTGCACTGATGTGATCCATGTCGAGGTCGTTGGTGGCCTATAAGCGTCAGCATTCCTTAACGCTTTCAAAATGTTCACTAGTTGCAACGGTTTCTTAAGGTGGTAGCATTCGACAATGGTACCATCTTTGTTGGCGCTGAGAAACAGCTTCCTCCAATGCTGGTTACTCTGAACCCGACGGCCCCGTGAAAAGTTGGTTTGCTGATAGATAAGCTTTGCCTTCTCCCAAAGAAAAGATATATATTTATCGAAAAAACTTATACTATTTTTTTATTAATATTAATTTAATTTTTAACTTAAACGTTATAATAAAATATGTGTTGAACATAGCGTTTAAGCATTCACCTAATTTCAATTGCATAAGTTACCATATGGGTAAAATATCGACAGTCAGCGTATAAGAGTTAAACGTTTTGACATTCCATATTCTCTTCATTCGCTGTGCACCTGTGCAGCTATTTTCTTTATGCATTTCGTTATTTCGCATGCTAGCAACCGCCTCGTTTCTTGAGCCTACATACAGTTTATTTTTGATAAATGATAGAACATTGGACTGTGTCATACTTAAATAATAATGAAGTGAATTATTATTGATTATAAGCGGTTTGTATGTATTTCTTGTGAACTCGGACCGCATTCTTTAATCGGGTAAAATCCGTAACATTTGCTGGTATTTCGAACCGGATCGGCAACGACGCTATTATCATAAAATATTCGAAACCTTTGTTCGAGTACATATAAACAAACGAATAGACGTTATTGAGTGTAATGTGTATATTAAGGAAATTAAAAATTCAAAGCAACATTGAAAACCCAACTCTTGCAGTAGTGCGTTTAAAAGTAAAAAAAAGGCTGAAACCTACATTTTACTGACTGAATTTGCCCTACAGTTGGCATTGCGAAAGTTCTAGAGGTCCGCCGCGTCCTTCACTTGAACCCTGCAATTGCCAAATATCTAAACTTGTCAGTTACGAACGACTCGTGAAAAGCCCAATGTAAAAAATATCGAATTCCGTTAAAAACACGATTTGCTCTCAATTCCATTAAACAATGTATGGCTAAAATTGGTGATTATGCATTCGCAATGGATGCAGACAATTTTACTATTAACCTTCAGCTACTGAGTGGGCTCGTCTTAACGCTGCTCAAGACGCTGTAGAAAATTCGTGCGTTATTGACTGTGGTGAACTGGAAGAGAATGCGCGAATCCAAGGCGAGAAGCTTTAGCCAACTTAGCTAACTTTTAGCCCACTCTTGTAGCGCTGAGTAACACCGCGAAAACGCCTGAGTCCGCTGCTATGTATACGCTTACCGACATAGCCGAAATTGGCAATTCCGCATAATCAGACAAATAAAAACTGCACAACCTTCAAGGCTAGTGGTGGTTTTAAGATATGCGTCGTGAATTACGCAGAAGCTTGTGGACTGCTAATATCGTAGTATAAAGTTATGCGCATAATAGTGGTTCACTTTTCACTTCAGCGCATTAGCAGATATAAAAAGGGCTATGGGTGATACCAAAGAATGATATATTAGAAGATTGCGACATTTTCCTTCCGTAACCTTTTTATACCCGCGCACTTGTGTACAAGGGTTTATAACTTTGTTCACATAACGGCTTGTAACAGCATAACGGAATCAAGATAGATAAAGACATGTATATACCAAAATGCTCAGAAAAAAAAAGAAGTCGATTTAGCGATGTCTGTCTGTCCGTCCGTGCAGACGATTACTTGAGTAAAAATTTAGAAAATGAAACTTGGTAGGTAGATTGTCTTTGACCCATAGCAGGTTGGTATTGAAAATGGGCAACATCGGACAGTAACTAATGAAAAAATTGCTATATTTCAGTAGCTATGAAAGCTTATATGCTCAAATTTTTACAGGGGGCGTGGCACCGCCCACTTATGAGTTCATATGTATATCTCTGGAACCACCCATCCGATTTTGTTCGACTTTGGTACACGTATTACACTATGCCTATTTAAGCGATATTTCGAAAATTATAAAAATCTGACCATAACCATGCCCACTTGCCATATAACGCAATTGTCTAAACTGTATCAAAATTTTTTACAGGGGGCGTGGCACCGCCCACTTATGAGTGCATATGTATATCTCTGGAACCACCCACCCGATTTTCTTCAAATTTGGTACACGTATTACACTACGCCTATTTAAGCGATATTTATCATCTGACGATAACCACGCCCACCTGTCATATAACGGTAATTTTCGAAAACACTGAAAATCGGACATTTCAATAAATGTTGAAGGAAAATATCTTGAGTTTAGTATGTGGTGTTGTATTGCAGCCAGAAATCCGACTATATGAGATCATATGCATATGTCTGGAACTACTTTATCGATTTCGTCTAAACTTGGCACACATGTTAGATTATACCTAGTTAATTTAAAAATTTAGCTGAAAGCGTGCGCCGGGTATATAAAGTTCGATCGAACTTAGCCACTTCTTTACTTGTTTGGTTTCGGTTTGACAGCTGTGTGACGACAATGCGTACCAAAATATCGAGTAAAAAGAGAAAAGAAACAGAAATGCACATTCGCGTGCAATACGATTTAACAAACAATAAGGGTGTTTTTTAAATTAGAAAAATATGGAGGAATATTGTAGTAACGACAATATGAAACCATTTCATTTGCAATGTTTTTCGATATTAAAGTGATTAAACAATATAATTGTATGATTAAATGCTCCTTATTCACTATTTAAGATATACACAAATATACCATTAGCATCGGAATATCACAATTTCACATATTTTAAAACACCAATTGCTATATATTCACTAAAGTACCGCTGTTCTTGATGAAACAGCTATTTTATTTGTTGGCATACACAGAACAGAACTTGTGTATAAATGCTTTAGAATTGCAAACTAATATGAGCGCGTTTGTTAACGATTTCGTCGCCATGTTCGCATTTTCATTTCGCTTCCTACTCATACTCAGTACGGTATGGCGTAAAAACGTCACAATCTTCTAATTTATCATTATAAGGCGATACCGCTAACACAATCAAAAGTGTGATGGATACGTTTCAACTGCATATTCGCGAGCTCAAAGCATAAGGCCATCCAGTTGAGTTTTCGGAGGACGGATAAGTGTGTGAGATGGTAAATAAATTGGCATTCGAGACGCCTAAACAATGGGTGCCAGCAGCAAACCTGGCAACCACTACCATATCAGCACCCCCATGACAAAGCGTACCATGTTTGGTTGGAAACATTTGGAAACATCAATGGGACCCAGCCTGTTGCGCGGCGGTTACAGTCGCTGCACTGTGATGTTCAGCTAGATCGACCAATAACTAGATTGTGGGAGTAGAACAGTGATGCACAACATTGGCAGAGCTACCGAGAGAAGCGCATATATTTTGTCTTAATATGCGTGCGCTTGTCTCGCGTAATAATACAAACTTCCGTAGACCATGCATACAGCACAACGCACAAAGGCAAGGTGACTCGCTGCCAGTGTCGCAACTGTTCGCTAGCTGCGCACACACGATCTGTAGATGATAGCCAAGCGACCCCATATGGATCCAGTGTGCATGAAGAGAGTAGAAGGAAGCGCCGCTAAAAAATACACATCACGTATGAAGAATGTTACTGCGAAGACCATTTCGATACAACGCACCGAAGATCGGACGGCTCATCGTTGAGCGGCCAGTGAAGCCCGATGTACCGCTGGGGAGTTCATGAAATCTTGCCTTCCAAAACATGCTACGCCTAGAAAGGAGACTCACCCATGGCGCTTACGCTTCAACGAGTTTATGCAAGAGCTCATCGACATGAATCATATGCAGCTCGCTTAAGAAACCTTAAATGAAACATATTACATGCATCGTCATCCCGTTATAAAGGATACGAGTATCACGACCAAACTGTCAAGTCGTCTTTTGGGAATTCCCTAAAATATGCGATAGATATGGACATTTACAATGTCCTCAAGGACTTTTATATTAATGATGTGCTCTTCGGTACATCCAGTGCTGGTAAACTTCAGTCTCCAAATTATTAAAAAACGGTGGTACGAGCTAACGTTTTCAGCCAGGATTGCTACCTAGAGACTAATTAGAATAAGATTCACGCTCATGTAGTATACTAAACATAAGTAAAGTATACTAAACAAATGTAACCAGCACACCGATAAGCAAATCAGATAACATTTTTAATCGCTAAAGCAACCTACCTGCAATCGTCCTATGAAAATAAAGTTTAAACTTTAAACGATTACAAGCGGCTAATATTTAATAATAATTTACTTTATTAATCTTAAAGTTTAATGCAGTCCAATATTCTATAGTTTATCGCAGTTAAACTGCATGTGCGAGTATGCGAAATCCAATGACGCAGTAGCGGGTGGTACGTAGGAACAAGATACGGTTGCTAGCAAGCTGTAATAAATTCAATAACTAACTCGGAAACATTAAGCAAATAGCGAAACGGTTGTATAGCGAAGAGAGTATGAAATGTCAAAACGGTTAAAAGTTGTACGCTGACTGTCGACGTTTGAAATTAAAAAACGAATAAACTATACGCGCCTGTAGCGCGATTCACTAACTCTTACCAATTCAATATGTTGAATTGTTAGTTAACAATGTTTGCTGTTTGCAATAGCGAATGTGCTATTCACTAACTTATGCTTAACCACACTGAACAGTTGTTTTTTTTTATTTATTATAATTAACATTTTATAATTTTATTGAACTCAAGGCCAGTTTATGGAAGATTTGTTAGTGAAAAAACAACAACAGTTTTAAATGGTTGAAGTTATAGTACTATTTCGGAAATCACCACATTTCCTCAACAGACTTATTTTTGATTATTAAATTAAATTATTTTTTTAATTTAATTTTTCATAACCACTTTTCTCAGGCTTTGAACCAGGGAGCTCGGAGTTGCAGAGCCAATACGCTACCTATTGTGCTACGCTAGCCGAGTTGGCTGTTGTGTTTATTTCATCTTCCTTAAACAAACCAACTACAAACAAGAGCAACTGATCTGCCGCTATTTAACTTGTTTGTGTAGCTGTTGTTTGTGTTTTTTATTTTTGCAAATTCTATATTATATGCATTTTTAAGGCGTGCTCATCCTTGTCTACAATGTTTGTTCAATTTTCTGTTGGCCTAGTAAAATGTTAATATTTTATAAATTTATTGAGCTCAAGGCCAGTTTATGGAAGATTTGTTAGTGAAAAAACAACAACAGTTTTTAATGGTTGAAGTTATAGTACTATTTCGGAAATCACCAAATTCCCTCATCAGACTTCCTTTTGATTATTAAATTAAATTATTTTTTTAATTTAATTTTTCATAACCACTTTTCTCAGGCTTTGAACCCGTGAGCTCGGAGTTGCAGAGCCAATACGCTACCTATTGTGCTACGATAGCCGAGTTGGCTGCTGGTTTGTTTAAGGAAGATGAAATAGGTCTGGCGCGATTTAAAAAGTAGTATACCGGAGAAGGCAGCAGTCTTTATCCGGCAACAGACCCTAAAAGCAGTCACCCTTAACGCAGCTGGAGGAGCTTGCCAATGGAATATTAATTATAATAAATAAGGTTTATAAAATGTTTCTGTTTATGTTGCAAATGCGTTTATTTCACTAATATACTTATATATAGTATGTACATTTAACATTCATGGGATTAAACAGTAAATCATAAGCTATATAAAATATATACGTATTTAGTAAAACAGTCATGCCAATTTAAACGGTTTAGTTAAAAGTTGGAACTCCAAATTTATAAAAAAAATAATATATGTAACATATGTAAGTATATGAACATAAATTAATTATCGCGTTTCTAACAACACAAAACTAAATGCCGCTAGCTTAACAACACAGCAAGAGCGGCGGCAGGATACTCATGAGGCAACACAGCCACCCGAACACCTTTGAGGCCATTCGAGTAGCCGGCTGCGCACTACGAACCGGCACTCCCCCCGAAGCTCCCTGCCCCTTGGACCACACAGCCGGGATAGGTGGTTGCTCTCGCTGACGCTTACTGGTAGGTAGTTCCGGCGGAGTAATCTCCGCATTTCCACGCTTTGACGAGCACGCGGCAACAAGGTTCCACTTGACCGAGTGAGTTCCCCGCTGCTCTGTCTATCGACGGGCGCGGGACTCTGCTGTCGCTGCATACCGCCTCTCTTCCCCAGGGAAGGCGCGGGTTGACGAACATGTGAAATTGTCCCGCTTCACCGCTCATTAGCGGGCGCGGTTGTGCTGCCGGACCCTTGCGCTTTACGCGTCCGCTCCTCCTTTTCTACCTCCATTCGTACCCCAGCTATGGTCTTAGCCTCCTCCGGGTTTTTCCCTTGCGCGAGATCGCAAAGGTATCATTTTGCCCCGGAGCCGCTTAAACCAGCTCGACGGTGGTCGTCCAGCACACCTGGTTGACCCGGTTTGGGAAGCGGGGTGGCCCTAGCTCGGCGATGCCTTCTCTTAGCCTGCTGCCAGCCAGAGCTTAGTGATGCGACAGAGGCGGAGCAGCTCCTTGATTTGCGCTCACGCCGGCCTTTGGAACGATGCGTGCTGCCTGCGCGCCGAAAACTTCTTGAGCGGCTTCGGCTCTTCACCCGGCATCGGCCACCAGAGCGTTGGCGGCTCCTGGAGCAATGTCTGCTTCTAGAACGGTGGCGGCTGCTCGATCCCGCAGACCCTCTTTGAGGCCGATGTGTCCACTGTCCTCACTCGCGAACCTGCAAAGAGACCTACCAGATCGGTCTTGCAACCGACCTGCTACAAAATCCACATTAGTATTTCTTACGGAGGAGTCATACCTGCTCGTGGCCTCTGCCGGAAACACTTTCTCTCGGCGGACACCTCTGCTGGTACTGGGCTCCTCGTCTTCCCTAGCATGTTCAATGAACAGCGCTGCCTCGTCCGTTGTGAGCCTATCCAGGAAACTGCCTCTGCGCATCGAGATTTTCGCTTGGCTACTCCTCTCTGGCGCTACAGCTCCTGCCGTGCCTACCACAATGGTGGATGACTTAGCTGCTGTTAGGTTGTCAGAGACAGCCCCTGCCGACGTCGTTGCCACCGATTTGCTACTTGTTGCCTCCTGAAACTGTTGTTGTTGCGGCTGTTGTTGTTGTTTTTGTTGTTTTTGTTGATTAATTTTTTCTTACGACCACCTGCTCGGACTAGGCCGAGCCTGGCACTCAACGTAGTTAATGGGAATCCCAGCGAGTTTTATTTAACAATCCAGTAGACGAACTCGAAGGATTTGGAAAATCATCGGCGTTTTAGTGTAAGAACATGACAATATGGAAAAAATATTATTGTGAATATTTTCATACACATTTGTGATATTTTTATACAAATAGTGAACTTTATAAACAAAGAACCTTTGACGGGAAAACATTAAACGATTTTAGTAAAGCATTCGACAGATTTAGTCACCTTTTACTTGTCCATAAACTCGATCTATTCGGTTTTCAAACTTATGTTCTTGTTGGACATCTTCTTGCCTCAACGACAGAACACAACGAAATCTTTTTAAAAATATTTCATCAGAATCAGGTAAAACTTTTTAGAAAGTATCATTTTGTTGATGAAAGGTCCCAATTTTCGAAATTTGGGGCGTATGTCAGCAATAATGCGCCGAATATTCTCTTTCAAGGCGTCTTTAAATGGCAAACCAAACTGAGTATAAATCAGGTAACAGCTGTAAAAGGACCAACTCCGAAAAAGTATTGCCCCATTGCCAAGCACATGCCTAAAAAAAACAAGCAGATTTAATTACCATGTCTAACTGGTGTGAAGTAAATTACATGCCACTAAACCTTTAAAAATGTAAAGTAATATGCTTTTCTCGCAGGGCTGTTCAACCTGCTTCTATGACACAGGTAACTGAAACAGGCGTCCAATTTTGTTGACTTAGGAATCAATTTTCATATCAATGCTACAGTCAACAAAGCTTAGGATGTTTTGCGTTTGTAAAACGATGATCAAAAGATTTCAGTGACCCTTATATTACGAAGGCTCTTTTCCCAACGATGGTAGGGCCAATACTAGAATATATCTCCATCGTTTGGAACCCCGCTATTAAGCTTACTTAGACAAGTTTGAGTCTATTCAAAAACAGTTTCTGCTTTTTGCTTTAAGAATGTTCCCTCCCGAATTTCAAAGAATTTCTGGCCTCTTTTTTCTCAATAAATGACGCATACATACATACACTTTACAAACTCCTGCCTTTCATGACTCGGCGCAGCGTATATAAAATACAATATTTTTTATATACTCGTGCGTCATGAGGATGGGCCCCTCGCGTCGGTCACACCTGCAAAGAGGTACAGTAGTGCTTCTGGGTAAAAAGCAGTGCTTCTGCTAAAATCGAGGGATCTTTAATAGAGCCGCCGTATTTGGTTTAAGAATTAACTTATGTCCGTGTGTACTGGATAAAGCAGCTCGCTATATAAATTAGCACAAACATTTTAAATTCCAGCAATGAGTTGTGCGTTGCGAGTGGGACCTGCCACACAAAATCAGAAGTCCAATGAAAAGAAAAAAAGGCCTCGGATAACGACCTCCCCACACATTGACGACTCACGCAAACGAAACGAGTACTATCATTTACGAATATGTACTACCTGGAATGTCCGGACCGTCTATAGAAAAGGAGCCTCTACCCAACTGCTTGATGTCCTCAATAAATATGTATAAGGCTAACATCACTGCAGGGGAAAAGATGCAATCGACATTTACTACAGCTGCCATGCAACGGTGCACAACTTTGCTCCGAGATCTTGTCTCTACATTCATTCCCATCATTGAACTAAATTCGACAATCCGCATCAAATGTAAATTCAATAACATCAGCTTAATTTGTGCGCACGCCCCGACGGAGGAGAAGATGATGGGGCCACAGATGAGCTTTACGAAAGCTTAAAATAAGCATACAAGCGCTGCCAATGCCCCGATGTTAAAATTCTGATTGGCGACTTTAATGCTAAGGTGGGCAAAGAAGGTTATTTTGGTCGAACACTCGGATCATTCAGCCTTCATAAGTATACCTCTGGAAACGCCTCGGCGCGAAACATGGTAGTAACTAGTACCATGGTCCAACATCGAAGCATCCATTAAGCCAATTGGGTGTCCTCTGATCAAAGAACTCGAAACCAAATTGATTAAGTTGTGATAGACGCAAGATACGCTTCGAGCGTGCTTGATGTTCGCTCTATCTGAGGATTATTACGTTGTTGCAGCTAAGGTCCGAATGCGCATCTCTGCAGTGAAAAACACTCATCAATCGCAATGGACAGCTAAGAATTTTCAATATCGACTTAGAATCCAGCTAAAGTAAGCCACTTCTCATCGCCCCGGCATTATCGAGCAATGGGATAAAATTTCCAAATCTCTTCGTACTGCTGCGGAGGTGATGGTTGGCTACAACCAGCCACAAAGAAACGGTCCCTAACAGGAAAAAGAACTTTAGAAGAAAACAACTACGGGTATACGGATCAAATTTTTCCGCTGAACTTGAAGTTGCTTCACAATTAAGGAGGTTGCATTTTTCATCGCTATTGCCATCAGCCACATCTACAGATCATTTTCGGGCGCGGTTGTGCTGCCGGACCCTTGCGCTTTACACGTCCGCTCCTCCTTTTCTACCTCCATTCGTACCCCAGCTATGGTCCGAGCCTCTTCCGGGTTTTTCCCTTGCGCGAGATAGCAAAGGTACCATTTTGCCCCGGAGCCGCTTAAACCAGCTCGACGGTGGTCGTCCAGCGCACCTGCTTGACCCGGTTTTGGAAGCGGGGGGCCCTGGCTCGGCGATGCCTTCTCTAAGCCTGCTGCCAGCCAGAGCTTAGTGATGCGACAGAGGCGGAGCAGCAGGAGCAATGTCTGCTTCTAGAACGGTGCCGGCTGCTCGATCCCGTTGACCCTCTTTGAGGCCGATGTGTCCACTGTCCTCACTCGCGAACCTGCAAAGAGACCTACCAGATCGGTATTGCAACCGACCTGCTACAAAATCCACATTAGTATTTCTTACGGAGGAGTCATACCTGCTCGTGGCCTCTGCCGGAAACACTTTCTCTCGGCGGACACCTCTGCTGGTACTGGGCTCCTCGTCTTCCCTAGCATGTTCAATGAACAGCGCTGCCTCGTCCGCTGTGAGCCTATCCAGGAAACTGCCTCTGCGCTTCGAGATTTTCGCTTGGCTACTCCTCTCTGGCGCTACAGCTCCTGCCGTGCCTACCACAATGGTGGATGACTTAGCTGCTGTTGGGTTGTCAGAGACAGCCCCTGCCGACGTCGTTGCCACCGATTTGCTGCTTGTTGCCTCCTGCAACTGTTGTTGTTGTTTTTGTTGTTTTTGTTGATTCATTTTTTCTTACGCCCACCTGCTCGGACTAGGCCGAGCCTGGCACTCAACGTAGTTAATGGGGAATCCCAGCGAGTTATATTTAACAATCCAGTAGACGAACTCGAAGGATTTGGAAAATCATCGGCGTTTTAGTGTAAGAACATGACAATATGGAAAAAATATTATTGTGAATTTTTTCATACACATTTGTTATATTTTTTATATAAATAGTGAACTTTATAAACAAAGAACCTTTGACGGGAGAATAATAAACGATTTTAGGAAAGCATTCGACAGATTTAGTCACCTTTTACTTGTCCATAAACTCGATCTACTCGGTTTTCAAACTTATCTTCTTGCCTCAACGACAGAACACAACGAAATCTTTTTAAAAATATTTCATCAGAATCAGGTAAAACTTTTTAGAAAGTATCATTTTGTTGATGAAAGGGCCCAATTTTCGACCACTTTTTGCAGAAATTTGGGGCGTATGTCAGCAATAATGCGCCGAATATTCTCTTTCAAGGCGTCTTTAAATGGCAAACCAAACTGAGTATAAATCAGGTAACAGCTGGAAAAAGACCAACTCCGAAAAAGTATTGCCCCATTGCCAAGCACATGCCTAAAAAAAACAAGCAGATTTAATTACCATGTCTAACTGGTGTGAAGTAAATTACATGGCACTAAACCTTTAAAAATGTAAAGTAATATGCTTTTCTCGCAGGGCTGTTCAACCTGCTTCTATGACACAGGTAACTGAAACAGGCGTCCAATTTTGTTGACTTAGGAATCAATCTTCATATCAATGCTACAGTCAACAAAGCTTAGGATGTTTTGCGTTTGTAAAACGATGATCAAAAGATTTCAGTGACCCTTATATTACGAAGGCTCTTTTCCCAACGTTGGTAGGGCCAATACTAGAATATATCTCCATCGTTTGGAACCCGCGCTATTAAGCTTACTTAGACAAGTTTGAGTCTATTCAAAAACAGTTTCTGCTTTTTGCTTTAAGAATGTTCCCTCCCGAATTTCAAACAATTTCTGGCCTCTTTTTTCTCAATAAATGACGCATACATACATACACTTAACAAACTCCTGCCTTTCATGACTCGGCGCAGCGTATATAAAATACAATATTTTTTATATACTCGTGCGCCATGCGGATGGGCCCCTCGCGTCGGTCACACCTGCAAAGAGGTACAGTGGTGCTTCTTGGTAAAAAGCGGTGCTTCTGCTAAAATCGAGGGATCTTTAATAGAGCCGCCGTATTCGGTTTAAGAATTAACTTATGTCCGTGTGTACTGGATAAAGCAGCTCGCTATATAAATTAGCACAAACATTTTAACCTCCAGCAATGAGTTGTGCGTTGCGAGTGGGACCTGCCACACAAAATCACAAGTCCAATGAAAAGAAAAAAAGGCTTCGGATAACGACCTCCCCACACATTGACGACTCACGCAAACGAAACGAGTACTATCATTTACGAATATGTACTACCTGGAATGTCCGAACCGTCTATAGAAAAGGAGCCTCTATTCAACTGCTTGATGTCCTCAATAAATATGTATAAGGCTAACATCACTGCAGCACAAGAGATGCAATCGACGGGGATAGAGCGAAAAATTCGAATCGTGCGACATTTACTACAGCTGCCATGCAACGGTGCACAACTTTGCTCCGAGATCTTGTCTCTACATTCATTCCCATCATTGAACGAAATTCGACAATCCGCATCAAATGTAAATTCAATAACATCAGCTTAATTTGTGCGCACGCCCCGACGGAGGAGAAGATGATGGGGCCACAGATGAGCTTTACGAAAGCCTAAAATAAGCATACAAGCGCTGCCAATGCCCCGATGTTAAAATTCTGATTGGCGACTTTAATGCTAAGGTGGGCAAAGATGGTTATTTTGGCCCAACACTCGGATCATTCAGCCTTCATAAGTATACCTCTGGAAACGCCTCGGCGCGAAACATGGTAGTAACTAGTACCATGGTCCAACATCGAAGCATCCATTAAGCCAATTGGGTGTCCTCTGATCAAAGAACTCGAAACCAAATTGATTAAGTTGTGATAGACGCAAGATACGCTTCGAGCGTGCTTGATGTTCGCTCTATCCGAGGATTATTACGTTGTTGCAGCTAAGGTCCGAATGCGCATCTCTGCAGTGAAAAACACTCATCAATCGCAATGGGCAGCTAAGAATTTTCAATATCGACTTAGAATCCTGCTAAAGTAAGCCACTTCTCATCGCCCCGGCATTATCGAGCAATGGGATAAAATTTCCAAATCTCTTCGTACTGCTGCGGAGGTGATGGTTGGCTACAACCAGCCACAAAGAAACGGTCCCTAACAGGAAAAAGAACTTTAGAAGAAAACAACTACGGGTATACGGATCAAATTTTTCCGCTGGACTTGAGGTTGCTTCACAATTAAGGAGGTTGCATTTTTCATCGCTATTGCCATCAGCCACATCTAAAGATCATTTTCGGGCGCGGTTGTGCTGCCGAACCCTTGCGCTTTACGCGTCCGCTCCTCCTTTTCTACCTCCATTCGTACCCCAGCTATGGTCCGAGCCTCTTCGTGGTTTTTCCCTTGCGCGAGATAGCAAAGGTATCATTTTGCCCCGGAGCCGCTTAAACCAGCTCGACGGTGGTCGTCCAGCGCACCTGGTTGACCCGGTTTTGGAAGCGGGGGGGCCCTGGCTCGGCGATGCCTTCTCTTAGCCTGCTGCCAGCCAGAGCTTAGTGATGCGACAGAGGCGGAGCAGCTCCTTGATTTGCGCTCACGCCGGCCTTTGGAACGATGCGTGCTGCCTGCGCGCCGAAAACTTCTTGAGCGGCTTCGGCTCTTCACCCGGCATCGGCCACCAGAGCGTTGGCGGCTCCTGGAGCAATGTCTGCTTCTAGAACGGTGGCGGCTGCTCGATCCCGCTGACCCTCTTTGAGGCCGATGTGTCCACTGTCCTCACTCGCGAACCTGCAAAGAGACCTACCAGAGCGGTCTTGCAACCGACCTGCTACAAAATCCACATTAGTATTTCTTACGGAGGAGTCATACCTGCTCGTGGCCTCTGCCGGAAACACTTTCTCTCGGCGGACACCTCTGCTGGTACTGGGCTCCTCGTCTTCCCTAGCATGTTCAATGAACAGCGCTGCCTCGTCCGTTGTGAGCCTATCCAGGAAACTGCCTCTGCGCTTCGAGATTTTCGCTTGGCTACTCCTCTCTGGCGCTACAGCTCCTGCCGTGCCTACCACAATGGTGGATGACTTAGCTGCTGTTAGGTTGTCAGAGACAGTCCCTGCTGACGTCGTTGCCACCGATTTGCTACTTGTTGCCTCCTGAAACTGTTGTTGTTGCGGCTGTTGTTGTTGTTTTTGTTGTTTTTGTTGATTAATTTTTTCTTACGACCACCTGCTCGGACTAGGCCGAGCCTGGCACTCAACGTAGTTAATGGGGAATCCCAGCGAGTTTTATTTAACAATCCAGTAGACGAACTCGAAGGATTTGGAAAATCATCGGCGTTTTAGTGTAAGAACATGACAATATGGAAAAAATATTATTGTGAATATTTTCATACACATTTGTGATATTTCTTATACAAATAGTGAACTTTATAAACAAAGAACCTTTGACGGGAAAACATTAAACGATTTTAGTAAAGCATTCGACAGATTTAGTCACCTTTTACTTGTCCATAAACTCGATCTATTCGGTTTTCAAACTTATGTTCTTGTTGGACATCTTCTTGCCTCAACGACAGAACACAACGAAATCTTTTTATAAATATTTCATCAGAATCAGGTAAAACTTTTTAGAAAGTATCATTTTGTTGATGAAAGGTCCCAATTTTCGACCACTTTTTGCAGAAATTTGGGGCGTATGTCAGCAATAATGCGCCGAATATTCTCTTTCAAGGCGTCTTTAAATGGCAAACCAAACTGAGTATAAATCAGGCAACAGCTGTAAAAGGACCAACTCCGAAAAAGTATTGCCCCATTGCCAAACACATGCCTAAAAAAAACAAGCAGATTTAATTACCATGTCTAACTGGTGTGAAGTAAATTACATGCCACTAAACCTTTAAAAATGTAAAGTAATATGCTTTTCTCGCAGGGCTGTTCAACCTGCTTCTATGACACAGGTAACTGAAACAGGCGTCCAATTTTGTTGACTTAGGAATCAATTTTCATATCAATGCTACAGTCAACAAAGCTTAGGATGTTTTGCGTTTGTAAAACGATGATCAAAAGATTTCAGTGACCCTTATATTACGAAGGCTCTTTTCCCAACGATGGTAGGGCCAATACTAGAATATATCTCCATCGTTTGGAACCCGCGCTATTCAGCTTACTTAGACAAGTTTGAGTCTATTCAAAAACAGTTTCTACGCATACATACATACACTTAACAAACTCCTGCCTTTCATGACTCGGCGCAGCGTATATAAAATACAATATTTTTTATATACTCGTGCGTCATAAGGATGGGCCCCTCGCGTCGGTCACACCTGCAAAGAGGTACAGTAGTGCTTCTGGGTAAAAAACAGTGCTTCTGCTAAAATCGAGGGATCTTTAATAGAGCCGCCGTATTTGGTTTAAGAATTAACTTATGTCCGTGTGTACTGGATGAAGCAGCTCGCTATATAAATTAGCACAAACATTTTAAATTCCAGCAATGAGTTGTGCGTTGCGAGTGGGACCTGCCACACAAAATCAGAAGTCCAATGAAAAGAAAAAAAGGCCTCGGATAACGACCTCCCCACACATTGACGACTCACGCAAACGAAACGAGTACTATCATTTACGAATATGTACTACCTGGAATGTCCGGACCGTCTATAGAAAAGGAGCCTCTACCCAACTGCTTGATGTCCTCAATAAATATGTATAAGGCTAACATCACTGCAGGGCAAAAGATGCAATCGACATTTACTACAGCTGCCATGCAACGGTGCACAACTTTGCTCCGAGATCTTGTCTCTACATTCATTCCCATCATTGAACGAAACTCGACAATCCGCATCAAATGTAAATTCAATAACATCAGCTTAATTTGTGCGCACGCCCCGACGGAGGAGAAGATGATGGGGCCACAGATGAGCTTTACGAAAGCTTAAAATAAGCATACAAGCGCTGCCAATGCCCCGATGTGAAAATTCTGATTGGCGACTTTAATGCTAAGGTGGGCAAAGAAGGTTATTTTGGTCCAACACTCGGATCATTCAGCCTTCATAAGTATACCTCTGGAAACGCCTCGGCGCGAAACATGGTAGTAACTAGTACCATGGTCCAACATCGAAGCATCCATTAAGCCAATTGGGTGTCCTCTGATCAAAGAACTCGAAACCAAATTGATTAAGTTGTGATAGACGCAAGATACGCTTCGAGCGTGCTTGATGTTCGCTCTATCTGAGGATTATTACGTTGTTGCAGCTAAGGTCCGAATGCGCATCTCTGCAGTGAAAAACACTCATCAATCGCAATGGACAGCTAAGAATTTTCAATATCGACTTAGAATCCAGCTAAAGTAAGCCACTTCTCATCGCCCCGGCATTATCGAGCAATGGGATAAAATTTCCAAATCTCTTCGTACTGCTGCGGAGGTGATGGTTGGCTACAACCAGCCACAAAGAAACGGTCCCTAACAGGAAAAAGAACTTTAGAAGAAAACAACTACGGGTATACGGATCAAATTTTTCCGCTGAACTTGAAGTTGCTTCACAATTAAGGAGGTTGCATTTTTCATCGCTATTGCCATCAGCCACATCTACAGATCATTTTCGGGCGCGGTTGTGCTGCCGGACCCTTGCGCTTTACACGTCCGCTCCTCCTTTTCTACCTCCATTCGTACCCCAGCTATGGTCCGAGCCTCTTCCGGGTTTTTCCCTTGCGCGAGATAGCAAAGGTACCATTTTGCCCCGGAGCCGCTTAAACCAGCTCGACGGTGGTCGTCCAGCGCACCTGGTTGACCCGGTTTTGGAAGCGGGGGGGCCCTGGCTCGGCGATGCCTTCTCTTAGCCTGCTGCCAGCCAGAGCTTAGTGATGCGACAGAGGCGGAGCAGCAGGAGCAATGTCTGCTTCTAGAACGGTGCCGGCTGCTCGATCCCGTTGACCCTCTTTGAGGCCGATGTGTCCACTGTCCTCACTCGCGAACCTGCAAAGAGACCTACCAGATCGGTCTTGCAACCGACCTGCTACAAAATCCACATTAGTATTTCTTACGGAGGAGTCATACCTGCTCGTGGCCTCTGCCGGAAACACTTTCTCTCGGCGGACACCTCTGCTGGTACTGGGCTCCTCGTCTTCCCTAGCATGTTCAATGAACAGCGCTGCCTCGTCCGCTGTGAGCCTATCCAGGAAACTGCCTCTGCGCTTCGAGATTTTCGCTTGGCTACTCCTCTCTGGCGCTACAGCTCCTGCCGTGCCTACCACAATGGTGGATGACTTAGCTGCTGTTGGGTTGTCAGAGACAGCCCCTGCCGACGTCGTTGCCACCGATTTGCTGCTTGTTGCCTCCTGCAACTGTTGTTGTTGTTTTTGTTGTTTTTGTTGATTCGTTTTTTCTTACGCCCACCTGCTCGGACTAGGCCGAGCCTGGCACTCAACGTAGTTAATGGGGAATCCCAGCGAGTTATATTTAACAATCCAGTAGACGAACTCGAAGGATTTGGAAAATCATCGGCGTTTTAGTGTAAGAACATGACAATATGGAAAAAATATTATTGTGAATTTTTTCATACACATTTGTTATATTTTTTATATAAATAGTGAACTTTATAAACAAAGAACCTTTGACGGGAGAATAATAAACGATTTTAGTAAAGCATTCGATAAATTTAGTCACCTTTTACTTGTCCATATACTCGATCTACTCGGTTTTCAAACTTATCTTCTTGTTGGACATCTTCTTGCCTCAACGACAGAACACAACGAAATCTTTTTAAAAATATTTCATCAGAATCAGGTAAAACTTTTTAGAAAGTATCATTTTGTTGATGAAAGGGCCCAATTTTCGACCACTTTTTGCAGAAATTTGGGGCGTATGTCAGCAATAATGCGCCGAATATTCTCTTTCAAGGCGTCTTTAAATGGCAAACCAAACTGAGTATAAATCAGGTAACAGCTGTAAAAGCACCACCTCCGAAAAAGTATTGCCCCATTGCCAAGCACATGCCTAAAAAAAACAAGCAGATTTAATTACCATGTCTAACTGGTGTGAAGTAAATTACATGCCACTAAACCTTTAAAAATGTAAAGTAATATGCTTTTCTCGCAGGGCTGTTCAACCTGCTTCTATGACACAGGTAACTGAAACAGGCGTCCAATTTTGTTGACTTAGGAATCAATTTTCATATCAATGCTACAGTCAACAAAGCTTAGGATGTTTTGCGTTTGTAAAACGATGATCAAAAGATTTCAGTGACCCTTATATTACGAAGGCTCTTTTCCCAACGTTGGTAGGGCCAATACTAGAATATATCTCCATCGTTTGGAACCCGCGCTATTAAGCTTACTTAGACAAGTTTGAGTCTATTCAAAAACAGTTTCTGCTTTTTGCTTTAAGAATGTTCCCTCCCGAATTTCAAAGAATTTCTGGCCTCTTTTTTCTCAATAAATGACGCATACATACATACACTTAACAAACTCCTGCCTTTCATGACTCGGCGCAGCGTATATAAAATACAATATTTTTTATATACTCGTGCGTCATGAGGATGGGCCCCTCGCGTCGGTCACACCTGCAAAGAGGTACAGTAGTGCTTCTGGGTAAAAAGCGGTGCTTCTGCTAAAATCGAGGGATCTTTAATAGAGCCGCCGTATTTGGTTTAAGAATTAACTTATGTCCGTGTGTACTGGATAAAGCAGCTCGCTATATAAATTAGCACAAACATTTTAAATTCCAGCAATGAGTTGTGCGTTGCGAGTGGGACCTGCCACACAAAATCAGAAGTCCAATGAAAAGAAAAAAAGGCCTCGGATAACGACCTCCGCACACATTGACGACTCACGCAAACGAAACGAGTACTGTCATTTACGAATATGTACTACCTGGAATGTCCGGACCGTCTATAGAAAAGGAGCCTCTACCCAACTGCTTGATGTCCTCAATAAATATGTATAAGGCTAACATCACTGCAGGGCAAAAGATGCAATCGACATTTACTACAGCTGCCATGCAACGGTGCACAACTTTGCTCCGAGATCTTGTCTCTACATTCATTCCCATCATTGAACGAAATTCGACAATCCGCATCAAATGTAAATTCAATAACATCAGCTTAATTTGTGCGCACCCCCCGACGGAGGAGAAGATGATGGGGCCACAGATGAGCTTTACGAAAGCTTAAAATAAGCATACAAGCGCTGCCAATGCCCCGATGTTAAAATTCTGATTGGCGACTTTAATGCTAAGGTGGGCAAAGAAGGTTATTTTGGTCGAACACTCGGATCATTCAGCCTTCATAAGTATACCTCTGGAAACGCCTCGGCGCGAAACATGGTAGTAACTAGTACCATGGTCCAACATCGAAGCATCCATTAAGCCAATTGGGTGTCCTCTGATCAAAGAACTCGAAACCAAATTGATTAAGTTGTGATAGACCCAAGATACGCTTCGAGCGTGCTTGATGTTCGCTCTATCCGAGGATTATTACGTTGTTGCAGCTAAGGTCCGAATGCGCATCTCTGCAGTGAAAAACACTCATCAATCGCAATGGACAGCTAAGAATTTTCAATATCGACTTAGAATCCAGCTAAAGTAAGCCACTTCTCATCGCCCCGGCATTATCGAGCAATGGGATAAAATTTCCAAATCTCTTCGTACTGCTGCGGAGGTGATGGTTGGCTACAACCAGCCACAAAGAAACGGTCCCTAACAGGAAAAAGAACTTTAGAAGAAAACAACTACGGGTATACGGATCAAATTTTTCCGCTGAACTTGAGGTTGCTTCACAATTAAGGAGGTTGCATTTTTAATCGCTATTGCCATCAGCCACATCTACAGATCATTTTCGGGCGCGGTTGTGCTGCCGGACCCTTGCGCTTTACACGTCCGCTCCTCCTTTTCTACCTCCATTCGTACCCCAGCTATGGTCCGAGCCTCTTCCGGGTTTTTCCCTTGCGCGAGATAGCAAAGGTACCATTTTGCCCCGGAGCCGCTTAAACCAGCTCGACGGTGGTCGTCCAGTGCACCTGGTTGACCCGGTGTTGGAAGCGGGGGGGGCCCTGGCTCGGCGATGCCTTCTCTTAGCCTGCTGCCAGCCAGAGCTTAGTGATGCGACAGAGGCGGAGCAGCAGGAGCAATGTCTGCTTCTAGAACGGTGCCGGCTGCTCGATCCCGTTGACCCTCTTTGAGGCCGATGTGTCCACTGTCCTCACTCGCGAACCTGCAAAGAGACCTACCAGATCGGTCTTGCAACCGACCTGCTACAAAATCCACATTAGTATTTCTTACGGAGGAGTCATACCTGCTCGTGGCCTCTGCCGGAAACACTTTCTCTCGGCGGACACCTCTGCTGGTACTGGGCTCCTCGTCTTCCCTAGCATGTTCAATGAACAGCGCTGCCTCGTCCGCTGTGAGCCTATCCAGGAAACTGCCTCTGCGCTTCGAGATTTTCGCTTGGCTACTACTCTCTGGCGCTACAGCTCCTGCCGTGCCTACCACAATGGTGGATGACTTAGCTGCTGTTGGGTTGTCAGAGACAGCCCCTGCCGATGTCGTTGCCACCGATTTGGTGCTTGTTGCCTCCTGCAACTGTTGTTGTTGTTGTTGTTGTTTTTGTTGATTCGTTTTTTCTTACGCCCACCTGCTCGGACTAGGCCGAGCCTGGCAGTCAACGTAGTTAATGGGGAATCCCAGCGAGTTATATTTAACAATCCAGTAGACGAACTCGAAGGATTTGGAAAATCATCGGCGGTTTAGTGTAAGAACATGACAATATGGAAAAAATATTATTGTGAATTTTTTCATACACATTTGTTATATTTTTTATATTAATAGTGAACTTTATAAACAAAGAACCTTTGACGGGAGAATAATAAACGATTTTAGTAAAGCATTCGATAAATTTAGTCACCTTTTACTTGTCCATAAACTCGATCTACTCGGTTTTCAAACTTATCTTCTTGTTGGACATCATCGGATGGGCCCCTCGCGTCGGTCACACCTGCAAAGAGGTACAGTGGTGCTTCTTGGTAAAAAGCGGTGCTTCTGCTAAAATCGAGGGATCTTTAATAGAGCCGCCGTATTCGGTTTAAGAATTAACTTATGTCCGTGTGTACTGGATAAAGCAGCTCGCTATATTAATTAGCACAAACATTTTAACCTCCAGCAATGAGTTGTGCGTTGCGAGTGGGACCTGCCACACAAAATCACAAGTCCAATGAAAAGAAAAAAAGGCCTCGGATAACGACCTCCCCACACATTGACGACTCACGCAAAAGAAACGAGTACTATCATTTAAGAATATCTACCTGGAATGTCCGAACCGTCTATAGAAAAGGAGCCTCTATTCAACTGCTTGATGTCCTCAATAAATATGTATAAGGCTAACATCACTGCAGCGCAAGAGATGCAATCGACGGGGATAGAGCGAAAAATTTGAATCGTGCGACATTTAATACAGCTGCCATGCAACGGTGCACAACTTTGCTCCGAGATCTTGTCTCTACATTCATTCCCATCATTGAACGAAATTCGACAATCCGCATCAAATGTAAATTCAATAACATCTTAATTTGTGTGCACGCCCCGACGGAGGAGAAGATGATGGGGCCACAGATGAGCTTTACGAAAGCCTAAAATAAGCATACAAGCGCTGCCAATGCCCCGATGTTTAAATTCTGATTGGCGACTTTAATGCTAAGGTGGGCAAAGATGGTTATTTTGGCCCAACACTCGGATCATTCAGCCTTCATAAGTATACCTCTGGAAACGCCTCGGCGCGAAACATGGTAGTAACTAGTACCATGGTCCAACATCGAAGCATCCATTAAGCCAATTGGGTGTCCTCTGATCAAAGAACTCGAAACCAAATTGATTAAGTTGTGATAGACGCAAGATACGCTTCGACCGTGCTTGATGTTCGCTCTATCCGAGGATTATTACGTTGTTGCAGCTAAGGTCCGAATGCGCATCTCTGCAGTGAAAAACACTCATCAATCGCAATGGGCAGCTAAGAATTTTCAATATCGACTTAGAATCCTGCTAAAGTAAGGCACTTCTCATCGCCCCGGCATTATCGAGCAATGGGATAAAATTTCCAAATCTCTTCGTACTGCTGCGGAGGTGATGGTTGGCTACAACCAGCCACAAAGAAACGGTCCCTAACAGGAAAAAGAACTTTAGAAGAAAACAACTACGGGTATACGGATCAAATTTTTCCGCTGAACTTGAGGTTGCTTCACAATTAAGGAGGTTGCATTTTTCATCGCTATTGCCATCAGCCACATCTAAAGATCATTTTCGGGCGCGGTTGTGCTGCCGAACCCTTGCGCTTTACGCGTCCGCTCCTCCTTTTCTACCTCCATTCGTAACCCAGCTATGGTCCGAGCCTCTTCCGGGTTTTTCCCTTGCGCGAGATAGCAAAGGTATCATTTTGCCCCGGAGCCGCTTAAACCAGATCGACGGTGGTCGTCCAGCGCACCTGGTTGACCCGGTTTTGGAAGCGGGGGGCCCTGGCTCGGCGATGCCTTCTCTTGCCTGCTGCCAGCCAAAGCTTAGTGATGCGACAGAGGCGGAGCAGCAGGAGCAATGTCTGCTTCTAGAACGGTGCCGGCTGCTCGATCCCGCTGACCCTCTTTGAGGCCGATGTGTCCACTGTCCTCACTCGCAAACCTGCAAAGAGACCTACCAGATCGGTCTTGCAACCGACCTGCTACAAAATCCACATTAGTATTTCTTACGGAGGAGTCATACCTGCTCGTGGCCTCTGCCGGAAACACTTTCTCTCGGCGGACACCTCTGCTGGTACTGGGCTCCTCGTCTTCCGTAGCATGTTCAATGAACAGCGCTG
Source organism: Philophylla caesio (assembly GCA_963971545.1). Classification (NCBI taxonomy): domain Eukaryota; kingdom Metazoa; phylum Arthropoda; class Insecta; order Diptera; family Tephritidae; genus Philophylla; species Philophylla caesio. The sequence continues at coordinate 64,280,650 of OZ020606.1, forward strand.
CCTCGTCCGCTGTGAGCCTATCCAGGAAACTGCCTCTGCGCTTCGAGATTTTCGCTTGGCTACTCCTCTCTGGCGCTACAGCTCCTGCCGTGCCTACCACAATGGTGGATGACTTAGCTGCTGTTGGGTTGTCAGAGACAGCCCCTGCCGACGTCGTTGCCACCGATTTGCTGCTTGTTGCCTCCTGCAACTGTTGTTGTTGTTTTTGTTGTTTTTGTTGATTCGTTTTTTCTTACGCCCACCTGCTCGGACTAGGCCGAGCCTGGCACTCAACGTAGTTAATGGGGAATCCCAGCGAGTTATATTTAACAATCCAGTAGACGAACTCGAAGGATTTGGAAAATCATCGGCGTTTTAGTGTAAGAACATGACAATATGGAAAAAATATTATTGTGAATTTTTTCATACACATTTGTTATATTTTTTATATAAATAGTGAACTTTATAAACAAAGAACCTTTGACGGGAGAATAATAAACGATTTTAGTAAAGCATTCGATAAATTTAGTCACCTTTTACTTGTCCATAAACTCGATCTACTCGGTTTTCAAACTTATCTTCTTGTTGGACATCTTCTTGCCTCAACGACAGAACACAACGAAATCTTTTTAAAAATATTTCATCAGAATCAGGTAAAACTTTTTAGAAAGTATCATTTTGTTGATGAAAGGGCCCAATTTTCGACCACTTTTTGCAGAAATTTGGGGCGTATGTCAGCAATAATGCGCCGAATATTCTCTTTCAAGGCGTCTTTAAATGGCAAACCAAACTGAGTATAAATCAGGTAACAGCTGTAAAAAGACCAACTCCGAAAAAGTATTGCCCCATTGCCAAGCACATGCCTAAGAAAAACAAGCAGATTTAATTACCATGTCTAACTGGTGTGAAGTAAATTACATGCCACTAAACCTTTAAAAATGTAAAGTAATGTGCTTTTCTCGCAGGGCTGTTCAACCTGCTTCTATGACACAGGTATGTAACTGAAACAGGCGTCCAATTTTGTTGACTTAGGAATCAATCTTCATATCAATGCTACAGTCAACAAAGCTTAGGATGTTTTGCGTTTGTAAAACGATGATCAAAAGATTTCAGTTACCCTTATATTACGAAGGCTCTTTTCCCAACGTTGGTAGGGCCAATACTAGAATATATCTCCATCGTTTGGAACCCGCGCTATTAAGCTTACTTAGACAAGTTTGAGTCTATTCAAAAACAGTTTCTGCTTTTTGCTTTAAGAATGTTTCCTCCCGAATTTCAAAGAATTTCTGGCCTCTTTTTTCTCAATAAATGACGCATACATACATACACTTAACAAACTCCTGCCTTTCATGACTCGGCGCAGCGTATATAAAATACAATATTTTTTATATACTCGTGCGTCATGCGGATGGGCCCCTCACGTCGGTCACACCTGCAAAGAGGTACAGTGGTGCTTCTGGGTAAAAAGCGGTGCTTCTGCTAAAATCGAGGGATCTTTAATAGAGCCGCCGTATTCGGTTTAAGAATTAACTTATGTCCGTGTGTACTGGATAAAGCAGCTCGCTATATAAATTAGCACAGACATTTTAACCTCCAGCAATGAGTTGTGCGTTGCGAGTGGGACATGCCACACAAAATCACAAGTCCAATGAAAAGAAAAAAAGGCCTCGGATAACGACCTCCCCACACATTGACGACTCACGCAAACGAAACGAGTACTATCATTTACGAATATGTGCCTGGAATGTCCGAACCGTCTATAGAAAAGGAGCCTCTATTCAACTGCTTGATGTCCTCAATAAATATGTATAAGGCTAACATCACTGCAGCGCAAGAGATGCAATCGACGGGGATAGAGCGAAAAATTTGAATCGTGCGACATTTACTACAGCTGCCATGCAACGGTGCACAACTTTGCTCCGAGATCTTGTCTCTACATTCATTCCCATCATTGAACGAAATTCGACAATCCGCATCAAATGTAAATTCAATAACATCAGCTTAATTTGTGCGCACGCCCCGACGGAGGAGAAGATGATGGGGCCACAGATGAGCTTTACGAAAGCCTAAAATAAGCATACAAGCGCTGCCAATGCCCCGATGTTAAAATTCTGATTGGCGACTTTAATGCTAAGGTGGGCAAAGATGGTTATTTTGGCCTAACACTCGGATCATTCAGCCTTCATAAGTATACCTCTGGAAACGCCTCGGCGCGAAACATGGTAGTAACTAGTACCATGGTCCAACATCGAAGCATCCATTAAGCCAATTGGGTGTCCTCTGATCAAAGAACTCGAAACCAAATTGATTAAGTTGTGATAGACGCAAGATACGCTTCGAGCGTGCTTGATGTTCGCTCTATCCGAGGATTATTACGTTGTTGCAGCTAAGGTCCGAATGCGCATCTCTGCAGTGAAAAAAACTCATCAATCGCAATGGACAGCTAAGAATTTTCAATATCGACTTAGAATCCTGCTAAAGTAAGGCACTTCTCATCGCCCCGGCATTATCGAGCAATGGGATAAAATTTCCAAATCTCTTCGTACTGCTGCGGAGGTGATGGTTGGCTACAACCAGCCACAAAGAAACGGTCCCTAACAGGAAAAAGAACTTTAGAAGAAAACAACTACGGGTATACGGATCAAATTTTTCCGCTGAACTTGAGGTTGCTTCACAATTAAGGTGGTTGCATTTTTCATCGCTATTGCCATCAACCACATCTAAAGATCATTTTCGGGCGCGGTTGTGCTGCCGAACCCTTGCGCTTTACGCGTCCGCTCCTCCTTTTCTACCTCCATTCGTACCCCAGCTATGGTCCGAGCCTCTTCCGGGTTTTTCTTAGCCTGCTGCCAGCCAGAGCTTAGTGATGCGACAGAGGCGGAGCAGCAGGAGCAATGTCTGCTTCTAGAACGGTGCCGGCTGATCGATCCCGCTGACCCTCTTTGAGGCCGATGTGTCCACTGTCCTCACTCGCGAACCTGCAAAGAGACCTACCAGATCGGTCTTGCAACCGACCTGCTACAAAATCCACATTAGTATTTCTTACGGAGGAGTCATACCTGCTCGTGGCCTCTGCCGGAAACACTTTCTCTCGGCGGACACCTCTGCTGGTACTGGGCTCCTCGTCTTCCCTAGCATGTTCAATGAACAGCGCTGCCTCGTCCGCTGTGAGCCTATCCAGGAAACTGCCTCTGCGCTTCGAGATTTTCGCTTGGCTACTCCTCTCTGGCGCTACAGCTCCTGCCGTGCCTTCCACAATGGTAGATGACTTAGCTGCTGTTGGGTTGTCAGAGACAGCCCTGCCGACGTCGTTGCCACCGATTTGCTGCTTGTTGCCTCCTGCAACTGTTGTTGTTGTTTTTGTTGTTTTTGTTGATTCGTTTTTTCTTACGCCCACCTGCTCGGACTAGGCCGAGCCTGGCACTCAACGTAGTTAATGGGGAATCCCAGCGAGTTATATTTAACAATCCTGTAGACGAACTCGAAGGATTTGGAAAATCATCGGCGTTTTAGTGTAAGAACATGACAATATGGAAAAAATATTATTGTGAATTTTTTCATACACATTTGTTATATTTTTTATATAAATAGTGAACTTTATAAACAAAGAACCTTTGACGGGAGAATAATAAACGATTTTAGTAAAGCATTCGATAAATTTAGTCACCTTTTACTTGTCCATAAACTCGATCTACTCGGTTTTCAAACTTATCTTCTTGTTGAACATCTTCTTGCCTCAACGACAGAACACAACGAAATCTTTTTAAAAATATTTCATCAGAATCAGGTAAAACTTTTTAGAAAGTATCATTTTGTTGATGAAAGGGCCCAATTTTCGACCACTTTTTGCAGAAATTTGGGGCGTATGTCAGCAATAATGCGCCGAATATTCTCTTTCAAGGCGTCTTTAAATGGCAAACCAAACTGAGTATAAATCAGGTAACAGCTGTAAAAAGACCAACTCCGAAAAAGTATTGCCCCATTGCCAAGCACATGCCTAAGAAAAACAAGCAGATTTAATTACCATGTCTAACTGGTGTGAAGTAAATTGCATGCCACTAAACCTTTAAAAATGTAAAGTAATGTGCTTTTCTCGCAGGGCTGTTCAACCTGCTTCTATGACACAGGTAACTGAAACAGGCGTCCAATTTTGTTGACTTAGGAATCAATCTTCATATCAATGCTACAGTCAACAAAGCTTAGGATGTTTTGCGTTTGTAAAACGATGATCAAAAGATTTCAGTGACCCTTATATTACGAAGGCTCTTTTCCCAACGTTGGTAGGGCCAATACTAGAATATATCTCCATCGTTTGGAACCCGCGCTATTAAGCTTACTTAAACAAGTTTGAGTCTATTCAAAAACAGTTTCTGCTTTTTGCTTTAAGAATGTTCCCTCCCGAATTTCAAACAATTTCTGGCCTCTTTTTTCTCAATAAATGACGCATACATACATACACTTAACAAACTCCTGCCTTTCATGACTCGGCGCAGCGTATATAAAATACAATATTTTTTATATACTCGTGCGCCATGCGGATGGGCCCCTCGCGTCGGTCACACCTGCAAAGAGGTACAGTGGTGCTTCTTGGTAAAAAGCGGTGCTTCTGCTAAAATCGAGGGATCTTTAATAGAGCCGCCGTATTCGGTTTAAGAATTAACTTATGTCCGTGTGTACTGGATAAAGCAGCTCGCTATATAAATTAGCACAAACATTTTAACCTCCAGCAATGAGTTGTGCGTTGCGAGTGGGACCTGCCACACAAAATCACAAGTCCAATGAAAAGAAAAAAAGGCTTCGGATAACGACCTCCCCACACATTGACGACTCACGCAAACGAAACGAGTACTATCATTTAAGAATATGTACCTGGAATGTCCGAACCGTCTATAGAAAAGGAGCCTCTATTCAACTGCTTGATGTCCTCAATAAATATGTATAAGGCTAACATCACTGCAGCGCAAGAGATGCAATCGACGGGGATAGAGCGAAAAATTTGAATCGTGCGACATTTACTACAGCTGCCATGCAACGGTGCACAACTTTGCTCCGAGATCTTGTCTCTACATTCATTCCCATCATTGAACGAAATTCGACAATCCGCATCAAATGTAAATTCAATAACATCAGCTTAATTTGTGCGCACGCCCCGACGGAGGAGAAGATGATGGGGCCACAGATGAGCTTTACGAAAGCCTCAAATAAGCATACAAGCGCTGCCAACGCCCCGATGTTAAAATTCTGATTGGCGACTTTAATGCTAAGGTGGGCAAAGATGGTTATTTTGGCCCAACACTCGGATCATTCAGCCTTCATAAGTATACCTCTGGAAACGCCTCGGCGCGAAACATGGTAGTAACTAGTACCATGGTCCAACATCGAAGCATCTATTAAGCCAATTGGGTGTCCTCTGATCAAAGAACTCGAAACCAAATTGATTAAGTTGTGATAGACGCAAGATACGCTTCGAGCGTGCTTGATGTTCGCTCTATCCGAGGATTATTACGTTGTTGCAGCTAAGGTCCGAATGCGCATCTCTGCAGTGAAAAACACTCATCAATCGCAATGGACAGCTAAGAATTTTCAATATCGACTTAGAATCCTGCTATGGGATAAAATTTCCAAATCTCTTCGTACTGCTGCGGAGGTGATGGTTGGCTACAACCAGCCACAAAGAAACGGTCCCTAACAGGAAAAAGAACTTTAGAAGAAAACAACTACGGGTATACGGATCAAATTTTTCCGCTGAACTTGAGGTTGCTTCACAATTAAGGAGGTTGCATTTTTCATCGTTATTGCCATCTGTCACACCTAAAGATATTTAGGACTATGTCGAAAAACAAATCGGTATTGGCAAACATCTTCTAGACTGCTGTCGGAATATACATACATACATAGGGCAACAGGCAAAACCTCATGCAATTGCAGAAGCGCTACAAAGTAATGATAAGCGAACTGTTACATCTACATATGATCATATACCCACATGACGTGCCAAAGGTGATTTAAGGGTTGCAAGGGTTGGTGGAGTTGACTTTCTTATTCGTGCGCAATTGCAAAGAGTACAACCGTTTCCTGCCATTCATGGCAACCGGCTATTGTAGATCACATTTAGGAGTTCGCAAATCGAGTCCGTAATATGTCAGCATTTTTTAAGTCAGCAAAGTGCGAACATCATTTGTAGTTAGATCAATTTGTCTCAAAGCTGCCATTGCCTAAACAGCACCATTTCGCTGTTTCCGAATATGAAAACATTCGCTGAATTGCTTAGTGATTTAGCAAAGGTCATTGCATTCATAACCAGAGTATTTCGCTGCGTTCTGCCCAATCAGCATTGTCAACACAGCAGCAAAATATAAGTTCCAGTCGTCAGTTTAGAACAAGCAAATGGTCCAGTATGTCGGGCCATGCACAGCAGTGAAGAGCAGTCTAAATGTCAATGTTGCGGCCAGCCACACGTCGTAACAACTTGCAGAAAATTTGAATCGTTGGAATGCGCAGCAATGTGGGCCTTTGTCAAGCAAGATCGCTTGTGTTTCGGTTGTTTAAATGCGGAACGGGAACGAGTCCTTAACTGTCGCCAAAGAAATGAAGTAAGTTAGCCACTTACTCTGCAATGGTATGTAGATAGCCAAACCACAGAATAATTAATCAAGAACGATGTCTTTTGACATCAGAGTCGTAAATGGTCGCAACTACCCTCTAAAAAGCATACAACACCATAGCCTGATCATAAGCAGTTCGGTCATAATACAATAACAACAACGCTGTGTCTCAGCGTTGCGAAAGTTCACTTAATATTTAATAAGAACGTTGTGCAACCAAATGCAGTCAACAGAAATAACAATACTGCTGTCTCAGCATTGCATAAGTACATTTAGTATTTTAACCAAATAAAATACGTTAACTTCAAGCGGAAGTCGTGCCGACGCAATATGAACCCGCTGTCGCCCAAATTGAGTTGCCTCAATATGCATAGTTAGCATAACTCACCTTTTATATGTAGAAATAAGTACATATGTAATTTATAATAAGTAAATAAACAACATATGTAATTTAGAATAAGTAAGTAAATAACTTTATTGTAGTATTGAATATAGCGAGTAAGCGAAAAAACTGTATAAAAAGGAAAAGATAATAAAATGTACAAGTTCATTTGACCATCTGACGCATTCTGTTTGATTCCTGTGGCTCGAGGCAATAATTGGCGCCCGAGTGCGGTTTAGTGAGTTAAAAGTGCACTCAACAAAATTAAGAACTTAGTGAAGATCCTACTATATAAAATTAGTAATCGGATCAAAAAGTTTAATATTACAAAGTAACAAAGAATTTTTTGTACTAAAGAACATATTTTCAAGGACTAAGAATAAAAAGTGCACAAAAAACACTGCCCAGTCCACACCGATGATTTTACAAATAAAACATAAGACTGCAATTAAAAACAAAGATCGCGTAATATAAAAACGAAACTCGGCAAATAAACGCGTTATAACTGTAAAGTTTAATCGGAAACAAACAAATCATCATCCAGTTAATCCTGTGTTAAACCTGATCTTGAAGGACAGCAGCCGCTGACAGAAACAGGCTCATCAGCCAGCAGTCACGCAACCCGCTCCATTAGTAAGGGCAAAAACCCTCTAAAGAGGAACCAGCGGACCGCCCGACAAATTCTAAGGATGAAAGCAGTGAACTTCATACTATTGTAAGACTTAGTGTTAAGTTATCTAAATTTATTTGAAAAAAATTTTGCCCGTTATTCTGTTCAATTTGAGTTAAAAGAAATATTTTAGCCTTATTAAAGTGCAAATATTGTGATTCTCTAAAATAAAAAATATTTTGTAGCATACAAAATTTTGTAAGAGCGCATTTACTGCGAAATTTCATATAGAAAAAAGATTTTATTTTTTTTTTAATTACAAATAACTCATAAAACAGATTAAAATGAATGAACAGATGCAGGAGGCAATAACTGAGCTCACTGGCGCCGTAAACGCACAGATCGAGCAAATGAAAATAATGAATAATAGGATAACGCAGCTAGAGGCCAGGGTTAATCCACACAATGAGAGTAACCTTGAAAATACTCCTATCCACTTGACGGAAGCGGATCTACGTGAAATATGTAAGCTACCGGACAGTGTCAAAAACCTTTAAACATTTGAAGGTGATCCTGTGCAATATATGTCCTGGATTCAAAGCGTTGAATCCATACTGCAGGACTATGAGGTAGTCAAGACCAGGCCAAAATACAGGGCCATCTTACGACAAATAAGACAAAGGGTCAGAGGTCCTGCGGACACTGCCTTAATTTTCTACAAAATTAAAACGTGTTTGTCACTGCATTATGCAGACAAACGCGATCTAAGAACCTTAGAGCGCGAATTAGGTTCTTTATCGCAAAGAAATTATAGCATAGAACATAGCATATGCACGGATAAACCACCAATTGTCCTTGATCATTAATAAAATAAAAGGCCAAGATTATTCCATGGAAACGAGTTCTGCACTTGTAGAAACCTATAGAAATAGGGCCTTAGACGTATTTATAAGAGGACTGACAGGTGAATTATCAAGGATGCTAGTCATCCAAAGACCACAGAATCTACCTGAGGCGTATGCCTCTTGTCTGGAAATTCAGAATCTCAATTTAAGGAATTACCGAGAGAACTGAACTTTAATGAAAAAAATCAAATTTATAACAAAAACAACCAATCGCAAGCTCCGTCACCTCCTAGGCCGACGCAACCAAAACCACCGGTCCCGATGGACGTAGACCCATCACTCCATTTGCGTAAGGTTAATTACATAAACAGGCCAGATAACCCTGTAACAAAACCATATAACGATTTATCTAATATTCCTAAAAAACAACAGAAACTTTTTAATATAGAAGCAGGGGGCGAAGATGCCAATGAAGACCAAGAAAGTGAGGGGACAAATTTTTTAGAAGAAGCCTCTCTAGCGTACCCTACATAGAACTTTACAGTTAAAGTGGAAAAGTCCTGCAATTTCTTGTAGATACCGGAGCTAACAAAAATTTTGTATCTAAAACAATTGCAAAAAATTCCAAAAAAATTAACAACCCCTTTAAAGTACAATCCGCTGGGGGACAAATAGAAATTACCCATAAAATACAAGGTAAATTTTTTAAAAGTATAGGGATTGAAACACAATTTGACTTCTTTGTACTATCTAACTTAAAATCGTTTGATGGCATAATCGGCGACGATACACTTAGGGAGCTAGAAGCCATAATTGATAGAAAACACGACATTCTGCATATAGGAGATGTCAAAATCAAGCTAGAAGCAAACATTTCTAAAGAATTAAGTAATATTCGAAACACATCGAATAGCGATGACGAAATTGAAGAAATTTTAGGAAAATACGCTGAGATTTTCGGGCCAGTCTCGGACAAAGAGATTGTTGCCACGAGTGTCCGCGCCGAGATTAGGACCAATACGGAGGAACCAATTTATACAAAATCCTACCCGTATCCTTCAAATCTTAGAGCTGAGGTGGACAGACAAATAACAGAATTACTAGACAACGGAATAATAAGACCGTCAAAAAGTCCATACAACGCACCCTTGTGGATAGTGCCAAAAAAGGCCGGACCATCCGGGGAAAAACGATATAGAGTCGTTATTGATTTCAAACGCCTAAATAGCATAACAATTCCCGATGCCTACCCTATTTCCGATATCAATAACACGCTAGCTAGTCTAGGTGAGAGTAAGTATTTCACTACTCTAGACCTTACCTCCGGATTTCACCAAATCAGGATGAAGGAAAAGGACATTGAGAAAACTACATTCTCAACAGCCAACGGCAAGTACGAGTTTACGAGACTGCCGTTTGGGCTAAAAAATGCCCCTACCATTTTTCAGAGAATGATCAACGACATTCTGAAACCCCTGATTGCTACGTTTATATTGATGATATCATAATAATGGGAAGGAACAGGGAAGAACATCTGAGGAATTTGAAAGATGTATTTTCACTTTTGCAAAAGGCAGGATTAAAAGTTAATCTCGAAAAATCCAAATTTCTTAAAACAAAGGTAGAATTTTTGGGTCACGTTATAACACAAAATGGTATTTTGCCAGACCCAGAAAAAATATCTGCCATAAAAAATATTTCTATTCCGAAAAACCTCAAGGAACTAAAGAGTTTCCTTGGCCTTGCATCTTACTACAGAAGGTTCATAAAGGACTTCGCAAAAATCGCCAAGCCACTAACAAATTTAACTAGAGGCGAAAATCCGCAAATAAAGGCAAGCCAATCTAAAAAGGTAAACATTACACTTACGGGTGAAAGTCTGAAATCATTTAAGGACATAAAAACGTTGCTTATGTCCTCTGAAATTCTGGTATTTCCAGACTTCAATAAATCCTTCATTTTAACGACGGACGCTTCCAACACTGCAATTGGAGCAGTCCTTTCACAAGGGGAAATCGGTAAAGATAGACCCATAACTTATATTTCTAGATCACTAAATAAAACCGAGGAAAATTACTCGACGATAGAAAAGGAAATGCTCGCCATAGTATGGTCGCTCCACAAGCTAAGGACTTACTTATACGGAGCCAAAGAAATAAGAATCCTTACTGACCATCAGCCACTGACGTTCGCATTACGCAACAGCAACAATAATGCCAAACTCAAAAGGTGGAAAGCAAGGATAGAGGAATATAATTACAAACTTTTTTATAAACCAGGGCAGACCAATGTTGTCGCAGATGCGCTCTCCAGGCTTCCCATGGAACTTAACTCGTTTACATCGTCAACATCTTCAGATGGAAATTCACAACATAGTGCAGAAGAAGACAGCTCGAAGCTCATTTGTCACTGTGAAGCACCATTAAATGTATTTAAAAATCAAAACGTGTTCCTAGAGGGGAAAGAAGAGGTCATCCACGAAGAACCTCATCCAAGGTATCACAGGCACCGTATAAAACGCGAGAGTTATACTTTTAAATCGTTGATAGAAATATTGAAAAAATTTCTCAATCCAAATATATTAAATGGAATTAAAATACCCGCAAAAAATATATTCCTTTACTACAGGAAGTATACCAGGACCTATTTTCTAAATTCCGTGTCAGGATTACACAGAGACTAGGACAGACATTTCTGACGACGAACTTAAATTTAAAATAATACAAGAGGAGCACAAAAGAGCCCACAGAAATAGCAGGGAAAACAAAGACCAAATCTTAGAGAAATATTATTTTCCCCAGATGACAAAGCTCATACAAAATTACACCAAAACCTGCGAAATCTGCGGCTCCAATAAATACGACCGACATCTGCAAAAGCCTGCTTTACAGGCAACGCCCATTCCTTCATATCCCACAGAAATACTGCACATTGACATAATCGAAATGGCAGGTGAAAATCCATAACTTGTGTGGATAAATTCTCGAAATTTGCCAAATTTTTCCGAATAAAAAACAAATCGGTATTGCATATTAGCGACAAATTAATAAAACTTCTCCACTATTTTTCAGTTCCAAAACTACTAGTAATGGACAACGAAGGCAGTTTTATTAGTCCGATAACACTCAATTACTTACAAAATTTAGGTATTGAAATTTATTTAACACCACCCCATAAGAGCGAAGTTAATGGTGCAATTGAACGCGTTCACTCTACGATTATTGAAATTGTTAGGTGCCTTCAATCGGAGTATCCCGACTGTTCACTGAAAGAAGTTATCAATATTGCTGTTGATAGATACAACAACACAATACACTCGGGTACAAATAAGAAGCCTGCCGAAATCTTTTTCGGAAGAACACAAAGAATAAATTATCAGGACCTAACAAATTTTAGCGACATAGTAAATGTTGACCTTCGGAATGAAATAGCTAGGAAACAAAGGAACATGCTGAAAAATCATAACAAGAAAAGGTCAAAGCCAAAAGGCTACGAACCAGGGGAAATTGTCTTAAAGAAGGATAAACAAATCAAAGGTAAAACAAAACCTATTTTTAAAAAGGAGACTGTAGCTAAGAATAATAATGTTACTATAACAACAGCTAGTAATAAGAAAATCCACAAATCTCATCTAAAGAATTAATACACGTATACCTTTCAGACTACTTCCGTTATGGGCCACCGCATCGGTGAACACTTACGAATACAATAATCCGCTAGTTACGATCAAAATAGGACTGGGAAAAATAAGTAAAGGGACGTACAAAATTACACATACTATTGACTTGGACGAGTATGAGAAAGTAATTGGCGATATAAGACCAATCGTACATCACGAAATTAGCAAAACAAGCATTCTGTCACCACAACTAGAACAACAACTTTCAGAAATAGAGAATTTACTGGACCAATTACGAACTAAAAATAATACCATACACAAGAGATCAATTAACTGGATAGGATCTGCTTGGAAGTGGTTGGCAGGGAATCCGGACGCTACTGACTGGGATCAAATCCTTTCACAGACACACGAACTAACAAAAAACGGCGACAAACAGTATAAAATAAATGAATTCCTTATTAAGACAAGTAATGGAATCTTAGATGAATATAACAAAATCATAGATGAGATAGATAAAGATAACGTACAGCTATTTGAACAACAGTTATTTAATAAGTTAGGAATAATTAAAGATGAAATTTCAAAAATCGTAACGGCGACTCAGCTAGCCAAACAGGGAAATTCTCGAAATTTGCCAAATTTTTCCGAATAAAAAACAAATCGGTATTGCATATTAGCGACAAATTAATAAAACTTCTCCACTATTTTTCAGTTCCAAAACTACTAGTAATGGACAACGAAGGCAGTTTTATTAGTCCGATAACACTCAATTACTTACAAAATTTAGGTATTGAAATTTATTTAACACCACCCCATAAGAGCGAAGTTAATGGTGCAATTGAACGCGTTCACTCTACGATTATTGAAATTGTTAGGTGCCTTCAATCGGAGTATCCCGACTGTTCACTGAAAGAAGTTATCAATATTGCTGTTGATAGATACAACAACACAATACACTCGGGTACAAATAAGAAGCCTGCCGAAATCTTTTTCGGAAGAACACAAAGAATAAATTATCAGGACCTAACAAATTTTAGGGACATAGTAAATGTTGACCTTCGGAATGAAATAGCTAGGAAACAAAGGAACATGCTGAAAAATCATAACAAGAAAAGGTCAAAGCCAAAAGGCTACGAACCAGGGGAAATTGTCTTAAAGAAGGATAAACAAATCAAAGGTAAAACAAAACCTATTTTTAAAAAGGAGACTGTAGCTAAGAATAATAATGTTACTATAACAACAGCTAGTAATAAGAAAATCCACAAATCTCATCTAAAGAATTAATACACGTATACCTTTCAGACTACTTCCGTTATGGGCCACCGCATCGGTGAACACTTACGAATACAATAATCCGCTAGTTACGATCAAAATAGGACTGGGAAAAATAAGTAAAGGGACGTACAAAATTACACATACTATTGACTTGGACGAGTATGAGAAAGTAATTGGCGATATAAGACCAATCGTACATCACGAAATTAGCAAAACAAGCATTCTGTCACCACAACTAGAACAACAACTTTCAGAAATAGAGAATTTACTGGACCAATTACGAACTAAAAATAATACCATACACAAGAGATCAATTAACTGGATAGGATCTGCTTGGAAGTGGTTGGCAGGGAATCCGGACGCTACTGACTGGGATCAAATCCTTTCACAGACACACGAACTAACAAAAAACGGCGACAAACAGTATAAAATAAATGAATTCCTTATTAAGACAAGTAATGGAATCTTAGATGAATATAACAAAATCATAGATGAGATAGATAAAGATAACGTACAGCTATTTGAACAACAGTTATTTAATAAGTTAGGAATAATTAAAGATGAAATTTCAAAAATCGTAACGGCGACTCAGCTAGCCAAACAGGGAATTGTTCATTCACAACTCTTAATTAAAGCAGATATCGCGAATGTTCTCTCACAAACGGAGACATTACCTTCATAAACGAACTACAAGCGCTTGAGTACGCTGAACCTTCAATGATTATTAAGAATTCGCTCCTTCTATACGTAATTTCATTACCAAAAACTGAAGATACTCTTTTTAACAATATTATTATTCGTTCAACTATTAAAAATAACAAGCGAGTTTACTTAGAATTTTCCAAACTTTTTACATCGCAGGAAGAGAAATACGGCATCATCGGAAATTGCATAATAATAGACGAAACTACAATTTGTAAAAAAAGTCAGCTTCAAAAATTAGAGAAAACTCATTGTATTACAGAAATTGTGAGTGGTGAAAGAGCAACGTGCGATTACCAATATGAAAACAAAGCCATAGTCGAATTAATTACAGAAGGTACACCTTTTGTTTCGAATTTCATAGGAAACCTTAGTTACGATACAAAATTCCTCAAATTGAATGGTACATTTATCATCAATTTCCTTAATGAAACTATAACCCTAAACAATGTTAGTTACACAAACTGGCAAACTAGCTCTTACCAAGTCTTGCCTCCAATACTTCAAAACAACCTAACCGAGAACGATATTAAATTAGATCTGAATTATTTGCATAAACTTCATTTAACCAATGTGAACAAACTAGAACACATCTTATCAAGAAATAGCATTTCAATTGGTACAAGCCTTGCATCCATTCTTATTGCAATAATTCTATCATTTGCTTTTTATGCCATACTTAGACCAAAGAACAAAAATTCATTTTTTATTCCGCCAATACTAGATTACCCACAAATTTCAGTAAAACAATAAAACTTTATCAGCGGGACGCTGATGCTTAAGATGGGGGGAGTTAGCACCATAGCCTGACCATAAGCAGTTCTGTCATAATACAATAACAACAACGCTGTGTCTCAGCGTTGCGAAAGTTCACTTAATATTTAATAAGAACGTTGTGCAACCAAATGCAGTCAACAGAAATAACAATACTGCTGTCTCAGCATTGCATAAGCACATTTAGTATTTTAACCAAATAAAATACGTTCACACAATTAAGAAATTTTCTGCAACAACAACGACTTCACATTTCGCCAGCACTAACTTCAAGCGGAAGTCGTGCCGACGCAATATGAACCCGCTGTCGCCCAAATTGAGTTGCCTCAATATGCATAGTTAGCATAACTCACCTTTTATATGTAGAAATAAGTACATATGTAATTTATAATAAGTAAATAAACAACATATGTAATTTAGAATAAGTAAGTAAATAACTTTATTGTAGTATTGAATATAGCGAGTAAGCGAAAAAACTGTATAAAAAGGAAAAGATAATAAAATATACAAGTTCATTTGACCATCTGACGCATTCTGTTTGATT
This sequence comes from Philophylla caesio, assembly GCA_963971545.1. Lineage (NCBI taxonomy): Eukaryota > Metazoa > Arthropoda > Insecta > Diptera > Tephritidae > Philophylla > Philophylla caesio. The sequence continues at coordinate 64,295,988 of OZ020606.1, forward strand.
CCGGTGGCTCGAGGCAATAATTTACATACCATCCAAGGCCTCAATTTGCCAAGGCAAACATTCCACAATTCCGAGTACGCACACCTAACGGAACTGACTGTTCAAATTTCGCTGAAGCCAAACCTGTACTTTTACTTGGTTTGGACAACTGCCGTATAAGCGTGCCAACTAAAACAGTCGCAGCCAGGTACGACCTCCAAGCAAGCGGTAACTGTTAGGTATTGTGATGTCAGAATTAGAAATTGATGTGTACGACCCATTTGGTCTTTTAGCAAATGCAACTATATGCCTAAAACTGATGGTGCAAGAAGTGTGGAAACTCGGAATGCAGTGGGATGACGCGATTCCGAACAAATTGGTTGAGCGATGGTGTAAGTGGTGGATAATCGTCCAGTGCCTCAAACGCCTTTTCATACCCAAGGTGCTACTCCCCAATGCCATTGGTAGCTGGCTCTAAAGCAGTCTATCGAGCGCTGTCACGATTTCCGAGTGAGTAGCACAACATTTTGGAGCTATTCCAAAACTGTCATACCTTGGACGCGTTCTACAAGCAGAAGCTTTAATCAGTTTCGAGTAGCCGAAATTTTAAGTACGGCATCTGTAGTTCAATGACGCTGGATTCCAACGTTATTAAATGCCGCCGACAAAGCACCGCTAGCATCTACCACGCTTGAATGTAAAATAACATCACGTTGGTTTGCAGGACCTGTGTTCCTTCATGAAGATGTGGAGATGTGTGGCCACACGATATCCCAGAGCTGACGTCAAATAAATGAGTGATAGAATGAATCGATACAGCACAGGGGAGTATTCCATCACTTTTTCTAATTTTGCACAATTTGTTAAGATCATACGAGGCGTTGCCTAGTTTCTACGCTTACCAGCAGTCCCGCTAAGGGGTCAGTTGCCGATAGACACCCATCACTCACCATATGTTCGCCCTTTCTCTTATGCCGGAGTTGATTTTTGCGGACCCTTTTTTGTGACTATCGGCCGAAGAATAGAAACGCGTTGGGTTGGATTGTTCACATGCACATGCACAGGGCATATTGCACCACGATTGCAAATATTCCACAGCGCCCTACTTGAAGCGGATTACATTATTAATAGCCGTCCACTAGCTATTTTAGCTCTTACGCCGCAGGATGAAGAACCATTGACCATAACCGTTTTCTGATGGGATGCCTTAAATCACCGCAAACGACTAGCGTCTCTCACCATATGTTCACCCTTTCTCTTATGCCGGAGTTGATTATAGCGGACCCTCTTTTTTTAACTATCGGCCGAAGAATAGAAACGCGTAGGGTTAGATTGTTCACATGCACATGCACAGAGCGTATTGCACTACGATTGCAAATATTCCACAGCGCCCTAATTGAAGCGGAAAATAGTATTAATAGCCGTACACTAACTAATTTAGCTTTTACGCCGCAGGATGAAGAACCATTGATGATAACCATTTTCTGTTGGGATGCCTTAACTCACCGCAAACGACTAAAACAATGGAAGAAAGGAAATGCCAGTGAAAATAGTGGCGCACCGCACTTGTTTGAAAACGATCGGCTGTGGAAAAGATGGACTGTTGAGTATATGCAGTAACTACTTCGACGCTGTAAATGGAGAGAGAAAAAAACGACTCTGCAATCAGGTAAGTTGGTCATCATATGCCACCCTACAAGGTCATCCATTCGCTGGCCCTTTTCCGCTTTGTCTACGCCCCTGTAAAGCTCGTACAGTTTATCGTTCCCTTGTATGCGGTATTCGCCGTCGCAAAGACGCAAAGTCCCATTAAACTTTCTCTTGAACACTACAAGAGGGGTCTCGACTGATGTTGTCATCATCCATGCTAGAATAGGACGGGTATAGGAAAATACTTATACAGTGTGGTTTTTGTATGTTGCGAGAGGACTTTAATACTCAATTGCCTACTCATTCTGAAGTAGCACTTGTTGGCAACAGTGATTCAGTGCTGAATTTCGAAGCTGATTGATGTAAAAGCTCGCTCCTAAATAAAGGAAGTCCTCTACTTTTTTAAAGTTATAACTGTCAACAGTGATGTTTGATCTCAGTCGTGAATGAGCCCACTGACTATTTGATGACCGGAGATACTTCGTCTTGCCCAGGGAGATGTTGAAGAATCTCGGCTTGATGCGGATTGTGACGAGATGCTTCTCCACCGGAGTGAACGACAGTACGCTCCATTAAAGCTCCCTCTCTATTAGCCGTGACTCCAAACGGATTAAGAATAGGGATTGAGTAAAGTATAACCACATACCCAGAAGCATCACTGCACCTCATTGCACCCCAAAGCCGCTTTCAACAGCATAGGAAGAAGTTGTCTAAATGCCGCAATGTCTGAATTTGGTGTCCCCGCAAAACTTATACGGCTATGTAAAGTGACGTTGAGCAACACTACCAGCTCTGTCATGATTGGGAAGGACCTCTCCCAGCCGTTTGATACCAAACGAGGATTTCGGGAGAGTGACTCTCTATCGTGCGACTTCTTTAACCTGATGCTGGAGAACATTGACATCATCGATCTTAACAACCGCGCTGTTAGTTCTGCCTTCTCCAAACTGTATAGAGAAGCGAAGCGCCTGGGTCTGAAGGTGAACGAGGGCAAAACGAAGTATCTCTTGTCATCAAATAGACAGTCGGCACATTCACGACTGGGATCAAACATCACTGTTGACAGTTATAACTTTAAAAAAGTAGAGGACTTCGTTTACTTAGGAACCAGCATTAACACCAAGACCAGCGTCAGTCTTTAAATCCAACGCAGAATCTCTCTTGCCAACAAGTGCTACTTCGGACTGAGTAGGCAATTGCACAGTAAAGTCCTCTCTCGACGGACAAAAACCATACTCTATAAGTCTCTCATCATGCCCGTCCTATTGTATGGCGCAGAAGCATAGACGATGACAAGATCAGATGAGAGGGCTCTTGGAGTGTTCGAAAGAAGGTTTTTGACGCAGTCCCTGCGAGTAGTACCAGAGGAAAAGGAAGACCTTACTCTGCGTTGGAAGCACCAAGTGGAAAAAGACTTGGCTATACTTGGGATTTCCAATTGACGCCAGTTAGCAAAATATAGGGACAGCTGGCGTGCTTTGTTGCCCTCGGCCAATATCGCTTAGGTGGTTGATGCGCCAATTATGTAAGTAAGTAAGTGTGTCGATTCTTCTTTCTCGAGGCTTTTCTAAGATCGGGCGTACTGTGAATTTGTGGTCGAACGTAGATTTACCAGGTTTAAAGACAAACTCGTAAGGTACAATCAGTTTATTGAGGGTGCGCTTAAGTCTTTCACACAGTTCGCTCGACCGAAGCTTATACGCGATATTAAGAACACTGATCCCGCAATTAGCCTTCTACATATTGCATAGCTGTCTAAATATCGCATATAAAGCCTTATCGACGACATTGTATCAAAGACTGAAGCCGTATATGAATCAGCTGATTGGCCTTTATCAATGTGAGTTCAGGCCTGGTAAATTTGCTATTGACCAGACATTTTAAGCACGTCAAATCCTGGAAAAGCCATTTGATAAGCAAATGGATACACATACCTTTTTTGTTTGTTTTGAAGCCGCATTTGATAGAATATAATAGAATCCGTCTATACGGTGGCCTGCGGCAGCCAAAACTTTGAAATGGTTAAGGATTTTGTATACCTTGGATCCAGCATTAACACCTCCAATAATGTCGTTTTAAAATCATACAAAGGATAACACTTGCCTACAGGTGCTCTTTGGGCTAGGTGGGCAATTGAAATGCAGAGCCCTTTCTCGACGAACGAAAATCTTCGCATGACCGACCACAAAAGATGGACATAGTCAAGCGCATAAAAGTTCAACGACTGCGATGGCTTCGCCATATCGATGAAAAATTCAAACATACTGGAATGACCAAACTAGTACACGACAGAACAAGAACTTAGGTAAAAAAACTGTCACCAGCACGCAGAACCAAAACAAAATATTACACAAAATAAAATTACAGATCTCAACTATTCAGAACGAAAACGCCACTGCGATGGCGGAACTTGGCATGTCACAAAACTTAATTTGACAAGGGATGTCGGAAAATAAGTTATGATATAATAAATCAAAGCGAATTCTTTGGAGGTGGTATACTCCACATATAAATAAAAAATATTGTGTATATGGGTGAAAATTTCAGAGAAACATAAAGAAATACAAATTAATGAATGGGCAGAGTTACAAATTTGACACAAAATGCAAACGTTCTGAGGATTTATAGTAAATATAAACAATTTAATTTCTTTATAATATTATGTATTGCTCGTCTTACACATGGAGTTTTCCATTACGAACGCAAATATAAATTTAAAATGTAAACAAAATAACCATTTTGACACTTTCACCACGCAAAGCGTGTAAAGAACAAGCACTCAGCTGATGGGAATATACCACATTCTATGAATTCACCTTTTAATAAATGTGTATTTATCTGAAATCTGCTAATGACATTAATCAAGGTTACCAAATATTGTCGTATGTGCTGTCGACAAACCAAATACTTGTACATATGTGTGCAAACAAATGCATATGGATTAAAAATGCAATTTTTCACGAAGTTAAAAATATATAGAATTTAAAATAATTGAAGCTGAAAATTAGCAATACAAGGTACTTGTCTTTGAAAAATAAGAATACTTTACGGTATATTTTCGAAAAAAAACAACGTTAAATATGAAAGGCGATTTTCTCAAAACTATATGTTGTAACATTCGCCAACCGTTTTCTGGGGCGATGAAATATCTAAAGATCCAGAGGTGAATACAGCCACTTAAACGAAGCCGTGGCCGCTGCGCAGCATCTTCATGAAAACCAAGCAAATAATTGGGTAACTCTCCAATTTTTGCGTGCGTTGATTGTTTTAAAGTTTAACAAACAAACAAATTATTTAATGTTGACCGATATTCTTGGCTCACTCGATACGCTTGTTTTGTCAAACATACTAATATACGTATGCAGAAAACCAGTCAGCCTTTTTTAATAATTCATATTCAAATATTATCTCCAGAAAGAGTAATTTCGGGTCAAGTGTCTTAATGTTATGAAAAAAAGTTATAATTATTATATTTTTAAACTTACTCTATCGCCTTATTAATTTTAAACACTTGATATAGTTTGATAGTGGGTAGTTTATATATTTGTTAATCATAATAATATTAAACGAGTGTTACAACCTATGGTCTCGAATTTAAGCAATTATAATATCAAACGAATGTTACAACCTATGTTATTGATTTTAATTTAATAATAAAACCCCTTAACAAAGTTAACAATTACTAAATATATTAACTATCCTTTCAGATCTTGTCTTCCCTCTGAAATGTTGCAGCGGAATGATGGAAATATAGTGTCGATTTTGAAAAACTGCCTGGGAACAGATCTCAGTAAAGTTACGATGCCTGTATCATTGAATGAGCCACTAAGTTTTCTGCAAAGGATATGTGAGTATTTGGAGTACTCTGAAATATTGGAAAAAGCTTCTGGTGAGGAAAATCCTTCTGACCGAATGAAACTTGTTGCAGGTAACTTATAGCGCAGTCATTCTAACCCAATAAAAAATATTTTCAAAGGGATTTTATATTTGTTTACAAAAATAATTTTGCTTTTGTTGTAATATCGTTTGGTGTCAACTAAATCATCCCTTGCCAAATTTTATTGAAGGCAAATCGATTTTAACGTCTTATCATTCCCTGAATCATGTTTGGTGAGATTGAAACCGAGTTTTGAATCAAAAAAAGTTTAAAGAAAAATGCAGGATTGGCTGGCGGATGAGAACACCATCTCTATTCTACCCTGAAGGCTCAAAAATGAACTGTCGGGTGGGTGCTGGGGTGTTCTCACAAAAGCTAGATGTTTATCTCTCTCGTTCCGACTAACAAACTTCGCGAGCATCTTCCAAGTGGAAGTGACGGGAATTGAGAGAGCTTGTCGGGTGCTGAAAGATAGGAGCACGGGGTGCACAAAACAAGTATTTTCTCAAATAGTCAAGCAGGTTTTTTTGGCACTAGCATCACCAAAAGCTCCCGGATAGTCCATGATTGCAAGCGTGCGTTAAGCATATCGGCTGAGTCAGTGGATATCTCTCTCGTTTTGGTTCACGGTCATAGGAGCATATACGGTAACGAGAGGACTAAAGAATTGCCCAGAGCCGGAGCCTTTCTTGAGAAATCCGAGGCGGCAACAATTCGCTGCCTGCTGGCAGTCATCAAGAGAGAACCAGATTTGCAGTTGTATGAATGGCGGGATCAAGATGGAGCAGGTTAACGACTTGCAAATCGAGAAAGAAAACTGTTTCCACTGCACATGATTCGCTCTCCCATTCGTAATTCGCTCTTTCATTTGTAATTGGTCGCTCAATCACGAACCGAATCCACTCGATTCCCCATACTTATTAGACTTAAGATATCTATTATTATATAATAAGTTTATGTCTACCATTATTGTAAAGAATTAGGCTCTAAAGAGCTGTAAGAAATAAATAATAATAAGACACATTTTTGTGATCAAATCAACTCATTTGTAGTTGATTCAATATGAATCAAAATGGGAATCAAGAAAAACTCGATGCCGTCTCTAATTTGAATCGAAAGTTTATCGAAGATAGCTGCCAAATTACATATAAATATCAAAATAACAAAAAAATTAAACAAACACGAAACAATTGAATGCTTAAATGAGTCCAAATGTTGAGTTTATGAAGGAAATAATCATATGAAAGAGGGTGTTGGGCAAACCTAGAGTGAATGAAGACGCAAATGTATGTACTTAGGTAAGTATTACAACAGCAACAGATATGCCAAGCTAATCACGAATGTGCCCATGTAAATGGGGTGATTGGCTATTCGTAATTCAAATAGTGAAACACCTGATTCACTTACCGTGAAAACACCGTTTAAAAGAAAGAAAAGAAATACTCCGTGTAACAGCCACAATTACGGGTCACTGGCCGCATGGTGAGCATGCAACTAAAGGCCCGTCACATAGACATTTTGCGTTAACGCATTTGACTGCTTCGCTGCATCAGGCAAAAAATAATGCATCACATAAACACCTTGACGTGTATAACAAACTCAGCAAAATCCGCTTTGTCGAACAAACACGGATGCACTTGCACTGCCTCTATAAGTATCAATTCCATTTTAAACAGATTTAAACTCGATTTATAATTTTATAAAAAAGCCACGGGAATGCAAGAAAAAACGCGCGTCTTCAAGTCAATTGTAATCAATTGTCATATTTTACAGCTGACAGTATTGCCGGATTTACTTGCGCCAAAAGTTGAGAGTTGAGCGACTTTTTCTGTTGCGATAACGCATGCGTTGCCAATGTGGCGTCTTCTATAAAAAATCACAGAGTTAACTTAGATGTCAGTCAAAAGCATCCCTGAGACGGAGAAAATATTTTCTATGTGACGGGGCCTTAAGATTGGTCTCCCATATACGAATCGCTTAGAAGTTGCAAGCACGAAGACAAAGAAACCCTTCTTCACAATTTTTGTGAGTGCCCTGCTCTGCACGCGTTAAACAAGAAGTACCAGGGTTTATTCCGATAGAGTTAAAGGAGATCTCTAGATGCAAAATAAACTGCCATGAAGAAAACGTAACAAAATGGTGCTTCCAGCTCTAATTGGGTCATAGGATGTATTTTTTCGGCAACGCTACTACCAACCAAACAGAGTTTAAACGCAAAATAAAATTTTATCAATTACCAAATTACCTTAGCCATTTTATCTTTCGTATCTAGATTATATTTGTTACTGAAATTGATAAACTTCTTGATTAAAAAAAAAAAGCGCTTCCTGGACATGCAATTATTTTATCCAAAATTTGTCTACCGAAAAATAGTGAAAATAACTCAAATGTTGTCCTATCCTTAAGCTTCTCGGCATTTAATAGGCACCAGTATCGCGAAATGTTCGCGTGAGCGATGCTTCTTGCTTAGCTACCTGAAACTACGTCCGTATAACTTGTGGCGTTACCTTGATGCAGCCTATGGTAACGCTCCTCCGGCGGAGCACCAACCGGCCCGCCATCTCGTGCACCTGTCCCTGCTTCGATCTGCGTCTTTAACGCAGGTGGCCACTTGCGGCTCACTCCCGTTGCAATCAATAAGTACAATAATAAAAACAATAAAAATTTAACTGGCTAACTAGTTTTTAGTTTTATTAAATAATTTATTCGCGATACTGCGGACTTGCGCGTCCGTTGCGGTTGAAGCCAAAGTTGAATTGAATGAAAAATGAAAAATGGAATGGCCGCCCGAGTCGGCTTCTATCTTCGTCTCCTTGTCCACCTTTTTCTTAAAGCTAGCTGCGGTTACTTATTGTAGACTTACAATTGTAATAGATTATTTTATAGGGTTGCATTTATGGGCTAGTTAAGGGTATTCATACCCTGTGCCATTACATCACCCTCCTTTGAAAAAGAAGGATGTAGCAAGGTGATCAGTCTTGCTATATCCTTCTGCACATATCTAATTAATAGAAAATAATAAACTTAAAATTAACAATAATTTTAGTCTTCTGGGTTAAGTTTTTAAAAGATATTTTAAAATTAGTTAATTATTCTAATTTTAATAGCCATAATATTATATGTATATAAATGTATGTAGATGTCTATATTGTATGATTAAGTGTATTTTGGAATAATATAGGCTTACATTTAAAAGATGAAGTTCAGTTTTACATTACCATTCTTAGGGTAAGTGTAAATTTAAATTTATATTTTGAATATATTTTTTTCATACATATTTTAATTTTCATTGTATTTTGATTTCAATATAATTAAAGTTTTTGTAGCCAATTTTTATATAAGACTTATAAAAAATTTTGAATTTTCTCTTTGTTTTGTACAGGTGTGGTTTAATTTTGTTTGTTTTAACATATATATTAATAGTAAAGTATAGCATTAGCCATATCTATAAAATTTTTTCAATTCATTTTGTGTATACGATTTTTGTGTACTGTCTTTTCTTTCTTTTTCTCTTTATCAAAAATTGTTACGTTTACACCGTCAATTTTTGTTATAACGTACGGGCCTTGGTATATGTTTGCGTGTTTATCTCGCGGTTCTTTTTGAATTAAAACCAAATCATTTATGTTAACTGATAAAGGACGCGCGGTTTTATCATATAGATTTTTATTTCGCGTTTTATGTTTGTTAATAAGTTCTTTTGCGAGTATGTGTGATTTTTGCATTCTATATTTTACTTCCTTTGCATAATTTTCAACGTTATATATTGGATCGATTTTTTCTTTTTGTAATTCATTTGGCAAAATGACTTTTCTTCCAAATACTAATTCGAATGGAGTAAATTTGTAATCAAAAACTGTGTTTGTTGTTGTGTTATGCAGAAATGTAAAATATTTTAGATATACGTCCCAATCGGAATATGATTCTTCTAAGTACGCACGCAAATATTCGTTAAATACCCTATGGTTCCGTTCAATTGTACCAACGGTTTCATGATGGTATGCGGTTGAAAAATTATGTTCGATTTTTAAAATTTTCGTTAATTCTTGAAAAATATCGTTTTTGAATTCTGTACCTAAATCGGATTTAATAGAATTCATGGTACCATATGTTAACACGAAACTCTCAAAAATGGCAGATGCAATTGTTTTAGCACTTTTGTCTGGAATAGCTATCGTTACTAAATATTTAGTTAAATCGCATATAATGGTAAGTGCGAACTTATTACCATTATTCGACTCAGGTAAGGGTCCTATTGTATCAATAACTACAATGTCAAATGGTTTGCAAGGTGTTGGTGTAAGAACAAGATTTTCTTTAGTTTTAGGCTTAACTTTGTTTAATAAACATTTTTCGCATCTTTTTACAAATTTAGCAATGTCACGAGTCATGTTTTTCCAATAGTATTTTGTACGTATTTTGGCATAAAGTTTTTTGTTTCCGCAATGTCCTCCTGCAAGCGGGTCAGTATGGTAAATTGTCATTAGTTTTTGTTTCTGATCGTCGTTGTCTACAGTCTCTACTGGATCTGTTAGTATAATTTGTAATTTCTTTAAAATTTTGTTTCCGCTGTTTTTTAATTCTGATATAGAAAAATATTTGAAAAATATATCGTTTTTTGGCCATTCAAAATGTTTAATGTTGCGATTGCCGGCTTCGTTTTCGAGCCTCGAAAGTAAGTCATCTAAATTCGTTATTTCGTTAACAACCTCGACATTAAGCAAATCGATTTTTTTGTGTTTTAAATGTGCACATATTTGTAAATTTGAAATTTTGTTATTTTTATCGTGATTTATTGTTGATCTAATACGCGGTATTTTTTTTGAAAAATTAAATGCAAATTTGTCATAAACGTTTAAAGTCTGCGTTAAATTGTCTATGTCGCTGTTTTGTATTTCTGTTTCGTTAAGTTTTTTAGTCATCGTTCTGGTTTTAACTGCAAGAACGTGTTTCGTTGATTCCCTAATCTCGTCAATGGAAATGCGTGAAAGTGCGTCGGCACTGACGTTTGATTTACCTTTAATGTACTCTATAATGAAATTATATTCGGCTAATTCGAGTCGAATTCTCGCAAGTTTTGAAGATGGATCCTTCATATTGAAAAGAAAAACTAGTGGTCTGTGATCTGATTTGACAAGGAAGTTAGTTCCGTAAATGTATGGACGAAATTGTTTTATGGCAAAGTAAATGGCTAAAAGTTCCAACTCTATAATTGGTTTTTTCTGTTCCGCTTTATTAAATGCTTTAGAAGCGAAACAAATAGGCAGATCGCTACCTTGCTGTTCTTGGCTAAGAATAGCGCCACATCCGGTTTTTGAAGCATCAACTGTAATAATAAATTGTTTGGAAAAGTCTGGATATTGTAACAATTTAGGTGACATTAACGCTGATTTTAGTGATTCGAAAGCTTTCTCGCACTCGCTGTCCCAAATAAATTCTACTTTTTTTCTGTTTAAACGATTCAAGGGTGCGGCTAGAGACGCAAAGTTAGGAATAAACCTTCGGTAATAATTTGCAAATGCAACGAATCGTCGTACTGCGTCTTTGTCAGTCGGTTTTGTATATTTTTTAATTGCGTTAATTTTGGAATCGTCTGGCAACAAACCCGTTGCCGAACATTTGTGTCCTAAAAATGTTACTTCTGGCCTTAGAAAATCGCACTTATTTGGATTAAGTTTTAGGTTAAAAGATCGACATGTTTCGAAAACTTTTGAAAGGTTTTTAATGTGATGTGCTTCACTACAGCCTATGACGATGATATCGTCTACGTACAAAAATGCTACATTAGCCGGAATACCTGAAAAAGCGATTGTCATCATTCGTGTAAACGAATTTGGTGCTACATTCAAGCCAAAAGGCAAAACTTTCCATCTAAATGCTCCACGTTCGGTGCTAAAAGAAGTAATATCGCGTGAATCTGTATGCAAGGGGATTTGATGAAATCCAGAGAAAAGGTCTAATGTCGAAAAATACTTTGCTCGGCCAAGGTTATCTAAAATGTCATCAACACGTGCCAAAGGGAACTTGTCTGCAATTAATTTTTTATTGACTGCACGAAAATCTACGCACATACGATATGCTTTTCGCCCATCATTGTTTTTTTTTGGAACTATAATTAAAGGACTGTTGTAATTTGAGTAACTTGGTTCGATAAGGTCATTGTTTAACAATTTATTCACTTGGCTATTTATTTCCTCACGCTGAGAATATGGTAATCTGTAATTTTTTATGTAAACGGGGTTTGTGTCTGTCAGTCTTAATTTTTGTTCGTAAAAGTTATTTAATGTCATTTTGTCGTCAGGCAGAGCGAATATATCTGCATATTCTAGACATAAGTCGAGTAATTTGCTTGCGTTATTGCTTTGGATTTGTTTCTTTAAAATTTTACTAAGTTCTTCTGTCCGGTTATCGTCCTTCGTCGTCTTTTTGATGGAATAAATATGGTAATTAGAAAGTTTATCTGTCCGAATGTTACAGTTCTTTACGTATTTTACATCGTCTGTGGTATTTATAATCTTGATAATTGGGTTGCTGACATTAACAATGCATCTAGCTGTAAATACACCATTATCAATTTCTTGTGAGTCTACGAAGAGTGACTCCGGTTGCTTGCCTAAATCAAAGAGTCGAAAAACTTCGCATCTGGGAGGTATAACACAGTTATCGCTTTCTGTCCCGTGAAGAATCGGAATCGCGACTTTTTCATTGCCTACCCAGAAGGAAATGCGGTTGTTTGCATAGCTAATAACACACTTGTTTGTTTTTAAAAAATCTTTACCCAGTATACCATCGGATGGAATATTAAAATCGTCATTCACCACGTGTAAATTATGCTTTATAGAAAAGTTCGAAAAATTTAAATTTGCGGTTATTTTACCTAAAGTAGAAACACTATTAGAAGTGACACCAGTAATGCGGATAACATCGTCTGTATTGATTGAAAAATGTTTGTTTAAACTTGAAATTTTGATTAAAGAAATGTCGGCTTGCGTATCGACTAAAAACGTACGTAATTTGTTACATCCGGTAAAGTTTAATTGGATAAAGTCAGAATAATTTAAGTTAAGACAGTAAATGCCTATTGTTTTAGACAGATCGGTTAGATGTCCGTTTCTTGCTCCCCCAGTGTTCGCGCCTGAGGGGCCAGGGCGTTTAAAGTCCGCACATTAGAAAAATTTCCACTATTATTGTTAGTTCCGTTGGTATTGTTGTTTCTGTTTTGCGTATTGTTGTTAAAATTGTTTACGGTACCCCTAGTACTGTTGTTATTGTACCTAGTATTGTTGCCATTGTTGTTTGACCTGTAATTATTGCCGTTGTCGTTGTATCTATAGTTGTTGCCATTATTGTTGTACCTAAAGTTGTTGTTATTATTGTTGTACCTAAAATTGTTTGCGTTATTGTTGTACCTAAAGTTGTTTGCGTTATTGCTGTACCTAAAGTTGTTTGCGTTATTGTTGTACCCAAAGTTGTTGCCATTATTGTTATATCTATTAAAATTTTGAAAATTACTTCGAAAATTATTTGCTCTGTTATTGTTTAATTGGAACGCTAATACTTGTCTCTCTTTTGCTTGGTTATTTTGTTCTACGATCATTTTTGCTACTACGTCCTTTGAATCATTGAAGGTTGTCGATGCTAAAATTGACTTAACTAAGTCAGAACGTGTATTTAACCTGCATACATTTACAGTTTGTTCAACTGCCGTTTCTTGGGCTTTAGCTTGTGTCATACCTTCAGTGATTAAAGAACGTCGCAGTGCATCAGATAGCTCCTCGACACGTTTGGCAAATTCTGTATAATTGTTGTTCACAATGGTCAAAGTTGCAATTTTTCCAGCTACAACTTTTGAGTTGTCCGGTTTTATTCTACTACGTAACGCGTCTTTAATCTGAACAATGGAACTAATATCAGTTGGAATTGCCTCGCGTGCCTTGCCTTCAAGCTTTGATTTTAAAAATGCTATAAATGTACTTTGTAGGTTTTCTTCTGAGAGATCTTCAATTAAGTTAATTTTATCTATAAATGATTCAAGAGCTAGCGGATCACCGTTGTAATTTTCCCTAATGATTGATGCACAAAGGCTAATAAAAGATTTTTTCTGTTCCGGAGTTGCCATTTTTGTATCGTTAGTACTCAAAGTTAAATTTATATTTGCTAATGATTCGAATCCTAAAAGGTCTTCACTGATTGAAAAATCTGGCTGACCTGTGTCAGTATCTGACATTTGATGAAGCTTTAAAAATCTAATAAAAATCAATTTATTTATCTGAACGTTGAATTGTTGCTAAGTGCTATTGTATCATATTGCAAATTTTTAGTTTAACTAACACTGTATGGCAGAATTTATGAAAAAAATAATTTTGAAATTTCGACTTATGTGAAATATTTATTTGAAAAATGTTATAAAGTTCAACGTAGGCATAGTACGACAATGCACAGATCAAAAATTGTATTAAGGTTGCAAATTAATTATTTGTATTTTCGAAAAAAAAAAAAAAAATTTGTTTTAAAGTCTGACTCACGACTAACACTGGAAGGCACCACCGAAAAGTTTTTGTTGAGAAAATATTTTTAAATTATTGCAAAAATTAGTATTTGAAGAAATATTATTAAGTGTTTTCACACTACTGTATGCAAAGCTGAAATTCCGATGAAAAAACAGTAACACAAATGTATATAGGTAATTAAGCATGTATTGGGTTGGCTATGTAGGTAATATAAACGTTTGATTAGATGAAAAGTACAGTAAGCAAAAATACAAAAACGGTAGGAATACCTGTATGTATGTAGTATATAATGTAAACGTATATAGTAAAAAGTACAGTAGTTGAAAAACTAAAAAGTTACGGTATATAATCCAAATTGTACAGTTGTACGCAAAAGTGAAAAGGTATTGGCATATACATATGTATGAATATAATATAAAAGTATTTTTCCAAAAGTACAGTAGTTTAAAAAGTTAACAGTTACGTTATATAATGCAAATTGTACAGTAGTACGCGAAAGTGAAAAAATTTAATTTTAATACAAAATATGTACATGTGTCGTTATATAATTTTCCGCACACTGTGCGCCATACCCAACGCTGCAAAAACCGCTACTCGTTGCTTCTTGACCGCTGTGTTGTCCTCTATTGGTGTTGTTGGCAAAAATGGCCGTTATGTGGCATGACTTTGGCTAGCTTAATTCTGCTGCTGCTAACAAGTGCAGAACTGTACGTAAGGTTTTTTTTTTTTTTTTTTGTTGTTCAAAATTTGGTTTTCGATTTGGTTTTTTGTTTAAAAATGTGGTTTACGTTTTTCCTTTAGGTTTTGTTTATTTAAAAATGTGGTTTTCGTTTTTCCTTTAGATTTTGTTTATTTAAAAATGTGGTTTTCTTTTTTCCTTTTTGTATTTAATGTTCAAACGTTTAATTTTGGATCAAAATAATTTTTTGAATTTTGAAATTAAAAATTTCAGGTTTTTAATTTTTTTCTTAACTTTAAAAAGGCATCAAATTTTAGTTCAGTTGTTTTTTGAATTGCTTATTTAAAAATCAAAAATTTTAGTTCATTTCATTATTTTTTTTTTGATTTTAGATTTTTTTTTTTTTTTTTTTTTTTTTTTTTTTTTTTTTTTTTTTTTTTTTTACATTGGTTTTTAAACTTGTTTTCGTTTTGTTTAAATTTAATTAATTAACATTTTTTTTGTAAATTTTTTTGTAATATTTATGTATATCTATGTACATACATATATTTGGGAAAAAAATAATTTTTTTTTCGTTGAAACACTTTAATTTAAGTTCATTTTTATATATTTTGCAAAATTTTTTGTAATTTACTTTTAGTTTATTGAAGTAGCCACCACCATTAAATAATTTGAAAATAGGAAAAAATTTTTTTGTAATTTAAATTTTAGTTCATTGAAACGTTTTTAATTTAATTTAATTTTTTTTGTATTTTTTTTTGCATTTTTTTTTTTCGCTTTAATTTAAACTTTAAATTTTTTCATTTTTGTTGTTGTGTGACGTGGCTTCGTTTGCCCGGGGGCCATTTTGTAAGCGGTCCTGCAATCTTCGGTCACGGTCGCCATGTGGCGTTACCTTGATGCAGCCTATGGTAACGCTCCTCCGGCGGAGCACCAACCGGCCCGCCATCTCGTGCACCTGTCCCTGCTTCGATCTGCGTCTTTAACGCAGGTGGCCACTTGCGGCTCACTCCCGTTGCAATCAATAAGTACAATAATAAAAACAATAAAAATTTAACTGGCTAACTAGTTTTTAGTTTTATTAAATAATTTATTCGCGATACTGCGGACTTGCGCGTCCGTTGCGGTTGAAGCCAAAGTTGAATTGAATGAAAAATGAAAAATGGAATGGCCGCCCGAGTCGGCTTCTATCTTCGTCTCCTTGTCCACCTTTTTCTTAAAGCTAGCTGCGGTTACTTATTGTAGACTTACAATTGTAATAGATTATTTTATAGGGTTGCATTTATGGGCTAGTTAAGGGTATTCATACCCTGTGCCATTACAAACTTTTCAGTAAGTGTGTTTTTTATCCATCAGTTGTCTTCGGATGCGCTTTACGCATTTGAAATCTGCAGTTTTAGTTTCGTGTAATATTTTGTTTTGGTCCTGCGGGCTGGTGTCTGTCTTTTTACCTATGTTCTTGTTCTGTCGTGTATTAGTTTGGTCATTCCAGCATGTTCGATTTTTTCACCAGAGCATCATCATCCATACAAACGATATGGCCAAGCCATCGCAGTCGTAGAATTTTTATTCGCTTGCCTATGTCCATTTCATTATATAGCTTATACAGTTCAGCATTGCATATTCTTCAGTACCGGTCAGTCACGCGAAGATTTTCGTTCGTCGAGAAAGGGCTCTGCTTTTCAATTTCTCACCAAGCCCAAATTAGCACTTGTGATTGATTTTGAAACGACATTATTGGTGGAGTTAATGCTAAATCCAAGGTATACAAACTCCTTGACAACCACCAAAATAGTTTGGTATCGAAAGGCTCGGTCCTCCCTAGCTTGTACGGAGCTAATTTTTGTGCGCAACGACACTCAACATAGACATTTTAGTTTTGTGGGGTTGCCAAATTTAGACATAGCTTCGTATAGACAGTTTATATTTTATTCTATTAAAAACGTTTGCTTATCAAAAGTCTTTTAAAGGATTTGACATGCTGTGAATATCTGGTTAATGGCGGATTTATCAGGCCTGAACCCACACTGATAAAGGCCAATCAGCTGATTCATATACGGCTTCAGTTTTTCATACAATATCGTCGATAAGACCTTATTTGCGATATTAAGAAAGCTAATCCCCTTATATGCGATATTTAGAAGGCTGATCGCGGGATCAGTCTTCTTAATATCGCGTACAAAGATCTGTTGAGCATATTGTCCGAAAGACTAAATCCGGCTGTCAATGAACTGTTTGGATCTAATCATCGAACAGATATTCACAGTACGGCAAATCTTGAAAAAGTCCCGAGAAAGAAGAATAACACACCATCTTTTTGTCGACCTGAAAGCCGCTTTCGACAGCACAGGAAGAAGTTGCCTATATGCCACAATGTCTGAATTTGGTATCCTTTGAAAACTTATACGGCTATGTAAAATTCCGTTGAGCAACACCAACTGAACATTTTTGACGCGGTACCCGCTGGTGGTGGCAGAAGAAAAGGAAGACCTCCTCCGAGTTGGAAAGACCAAGTGCAAAAAGACTTGGCCAATTTTTGCCAGTTAGCCAGAGATAGGGAAAGCTAACTTATTTTGTTGACCTCGGCCAAAATCGCTTAGGCGGTTAAAGCGCCAATTGTGTTAGTAAGTAAGTAATCACAGCAGGATCGCCCTACTTATAGATTGGCAAAGCACACTGAGGTTCAAATTTTCAGGCATTTACTAATTGGACCCAACTGTGCTTAAAAGCTTGTAAATGCTTCCTACCAGCTCTTTTCCGCCGGCTTTGAACAGCTCAGCCGGTATAAAAGGCGCTTTGTTGTTCGTAAGCCGCCTTAGTGTTTCGACTTGGTAGAGTGAAAGGATTTGTTGCTCATCTCTAAAGATTGTTAGTGCTTCTCTTCTTCAAACGCATCACCAGAATTCATACCTCAAGTGTGCTCTGAACGTCTGTCACCATATGTCCATACTCGTTTCGCTTGATTGTTGCACGCGTAGTAATTTATTTATTTGTGTGTGCGAACTTTTTATAGACTAGTTAAAAACAGAAAACAGTTATATTGTGAATTTAGGAACGCTACTAAAGTTTAAAAGATCGGTTTGTACATTGCAACAACAGCGAGGAACAAGTTCTTCTCTCATACAAAGCTTGGAGACCAAGAAAATTTACACCTGCTGGTACACGAAGGTAGGCCATCGTGCCAACGAAGTTTACGCAAAGCTATTTTGGTAAATAATTTTTTAACTCTCTTAATACTTATGCTGAGGATGCGAGGTTGCTTTCAAACTGTACGGTCGCAAAGTTATGTTCGCGTTTATTTTACTAAAATAAAAGAACAGAATTAACGTTTTGTATGACAAAATCATCCTAATCGATTCCGAAAGGTAGGAAGCACTGAACGAAGGAGGGTTTGGAATTCCGCTGCTACATCGCAAGATAAACATACATATGTATGTATGTATACTTTTATATGTATTTCTATATCTATCATCTATACGATTTATAAAATTAAAGCCGAAATTCTTTGTAAGAGCTAAAAAGCTGACGTACTGGGTCGATTTCTTGGATTCAAGTTTTAAAATGATATATCGCGCCACACCACGATTTGGAAAATACAGAGGGTGCGCCTTCCGCAAACCGCTATTCGCTCTCAGCAAATTTGACAGAATCAGCTGTGTATGCTACGTCACAAAACGCGGTTGTTTTTGTTTGTATGTTTGTAAGCATACAATTGTTTGTGCTTAAATCCAATACTTTAAAGTGATTTTATTTAAAATAAAGATAAAGTGCGCAGTGTTATGTGTTAAGTCGCAAAGTCTACCAATGATACGGGGCTATAAAACTTGCTAAAAATGAAGTGAAGGTGTAGCTGCACACTTGGTTGCAAGCTAAGCTTCTTGTGTCTCCTAATGCTGCACTGCAGTTTTTTCAAGGCATCCAATCAAAGACAGATAATAAATGAAGTTATTTGAATATACTTATGTATGTAAATATGTTGCATAAAGAGCCGTAATTGGTAAAAAATTTAAATTTTACAAATCAGTCAATTCATGTTCATGACGTTGCACGCATTTTGCTTCACATCATTTTTCGTCGAGAAGGCGCATTCTTGTATTCTATCGTTCTTGGCGCTACACGATAACACAGGGGTATTTTTAAACTGAAATTTTAAAATGTTTAATTACAGTATTAAGTTCCTCAATAATGCTAAGCATTGCAAGACCGTTTGCCTTTCAAGCGTTTGTGCTTTGTTGATGCTCTCAACAAAACAACATTTTGCTCTCTAATATTCTCTCTTTTTATGCTCAGCTAGCACAGCACCAGAGAAGACGTACATATATATGCATGAATGTATGCATGTATGTAAGTTCGCTAACAGCGCAAAGCGAAATATACCAGCTGCGCTGCACTCAAAACAAACGAAGTTTTGATTTATTGATTTGATTGAACAACAGGAAGGAAATGTATGTTTCCCTTTATGCAAATTCTACACAACACTCAACTGTGTTAGTTTAGCAAACCAACATGCAACCAATAGCGCTGCGCTCAAAACAAACGAAGTTTTGATTTACTGTAAAGGGCCGTACACATAAGACTTTCGCTTTGCTTTGCTTCAGAGTTTCGCTTTGACAGATAAGTTGAAGACCTGATGTTATATGAGTGCTGCTAAATACAAGGCGAGAAAAGTAAAGCAAAGCAAAACGAAGCAAAATCATGGCGAACTCTCAACTTTTGTACACTTTGACAACCAACTGTTTGCATTTCCATTTTATTTTGCGTGCATATACACACAATTTAGAAAATTTACTAGTATTTCATAGTTTTTGCGTGTATACTTACTTTTATAAAGATAAAAGAAGAGAAATATTAATAAATACCAAATAAAATACCTCTTTGATCGGTTTTTATTTATCTTGTCGAAATATGCTCGGCCTAAATATAGTTTATTACACTCGCGACTTTGAAACATACATACATAAGTAGCATAACTACCGCTTAACTATATAAGTAAAACTCATTTCTTAATATTTTATTAAACAAAATATTTGGAGTAGACACAAATAACAATTGAAAACAAACCACTAACGTAGAAACTGTCAAAGCGTTCTATGTAGCAAACCTTCTACACCTCATGCTTTGTTGTTAAATTTCGAATTGTCAAGTAAAGCGAGGAAAGTTGTATGTGTACGGCCCTTAAGCGACTGTTGATCTTCGGCTTTTGCTTTTACTTCATAAAGTTGAATTCGTTTTCTGGAGCACGCACAAGCGCAATACGCAATAAAGAAAAAAGATACTGCCAATGCTTAGCGGATTCCTAATTTGACAACGCTGTACTGGCAGGCAAAATAAACAATAGGAAAGTAATGTGTATTTCTCTTTATGCAAATTTTACACAAAACTCAACTATGTTAGTTTAGCAGACCAACATGCAACCAATAGCGGCGTTTGCTCGATACAACATGACAACATGTTCGATGTTCAATAGTGTAAACTTTAAAACTGTCGCTGCAGTAATGGGAGGTGTTACTTTTGTATTCACTGGCGATTTTAGGCAAATACTGCCAGTGGTTCCGAGAGTTACACGAGCTGATATCGTTAAAGTGTCAGTGAGTCAAGACTTAACTTAACTTAACTTAAGCCTGTTATACGGAAAGCCGTGCAAGCGATTAGTTAACACTTCACTTACCGAAAGAAACTTAGGAATCCTTACGTAAATTAAGAGCCGTGAGGTCGGTGAGAGAATCAGGCTTACCAGATCTTGACATTTACAATTTTCGAAAATAAATGTATGCAAAAGTGACTGCTTCTGGCACATTTTGTACATTTGTCCTAAACTTAAAAACATTCGACACAATTTAATTTTCCTTGACATTTTTTCAAGCAATGTGCGATTCAAAAATAATCACACAAGTGCTTTTATTTACTACTACGTGCCAACGGAGATATTCAAAGAACAATATGCAACAAAAATTAATCATCAAAAATTAAGTTGACATGTTGTGTAATCGTCTCCAATTCTTAAGTTAAGTTAAGTTCAGTTAAGTCTTGACTAACTGACCCTTTACGCTTGCTTAAAAGCTTCGGAAGTTCGGCCATATTTGAAAAAACTGAATTTATCAGTTAACATGCGTGCGCATTTCAGTGAAAATAGTCGGTCTGATGTATTTGTTCAATGCCTCTACAAATAGGCAACGGCCCTGCAATTATAACATGCAATGCGTTAGAACTATTGACGAGCTTATTGTTAATGTTTTTCCAAACATTGCCAACACAATTATGAATTCGACTTGGCTTTGCGAACGTGCAATTATCACTTAGAAAAATTCGGCAGCCGAAGAAATTAATGAAGCAGTATTGAGCATAATATCATCAGATTACCAGCTCTATAAGTCTATAAATACAGTGACTGACCCCAACGATGTGGTTCATTACCCTGTGGAGTTTCTTAACTTCTTAAATCCCGTTGGTATGCCTCCACACGAGCTGAAACTTAAAACTGGTACACCTATAATCCTTTTACACAATCTTAAGCCTCCCGAGTTGTGTAATGGAACGCGTCTTGAAATCATACGTTTTTTCCCCAACCTTATAGAGGCAAACATTTTAACCGGTCCGTCAACGGGTGAAAATACGATGATTCGAAGAATACCAATGATTCCAACAGATTTTCCATTTATTTAAACGTGTCCAGTTTCCAGTAAAGACATGCTTTGCCACTACCTTCAATAAGTCCCAAGGGCAAACCTTCAACGTTGTCGGAATTGATCTTCGTAATGAAGTGTTTACCCATGACCAACTATATGTGGCACTTTCACATACCGGTTCTTCAGCAAATCAAACTTTTCTTATTCCCGGAAATGGAAATGAAACGCAAAATGTTGTTTTTACTGAAGTTTACAATAACTATTTTATAATAATTATGAAATGTAAAAAACCCTATTTTATAATAATTATTATTACATACTTTTAATATTTTACTCTTTTCTATAAAAAAAAATATAAAGTACATATGTATATTTGCATTCCTTTTATTATAAAATTTCTAAATGTATTTAAAAGTTCAAAAGTACATAGCGAATCCTTGGGTAATAATAAAGACAACATGTTCCTCCTTCACATTGATGTAAATTGCTCACGAGGCGTGGCAAAGCACGCCGGGTATTAGCTAGTGTATGTATGTATATAAATAACACAGTGCTACAAAAAAGAATGAAGTCAAAATACGTTTGCGCACTTATTAGCCCATATTTTAGCTAATTATTTTTTAATAAATACCAGCTTCATAAACTGTTTCATGTATCCCAGGTTTAGATGTAGCGGTGGTAAGATAACATCCGCAGATTTTACCAACGGGGGGATTTATTAATTTGTTTTCGTACCTAGTTACTTTTTATTTTTGGCGTAGAATACGTCTTACCTTACGGTATGGGCACCCATGTCAGATTGTTATTGTTGTAATCTCTATTTCTTTAATTATAAGGAAACGGCGAGATAAATTTTTTTAAAAATTTTTTTGTAGTCAAATGAAGATGTTAGCTTTCGTTTGACATACATTTCATATTGGTTGATATCTTCCTAATATTTAAATTGCTCAAATGAAAATTTTATAAACACATCCAAACAAATATGTGTGTGGTGTTTGGTTGAGTGTGTAGTAGTGGTGGGTAACATAGTTTGTAGCGTGAATAGACGTTCATTTTATTGCATAATTTTAGGCGGGAAAATTTAAGTAGAGTAAAGGCAGAGAAAACGCTGCCAACTACTGCTTATTGGTGGTGATTTTAACACAGAAATCACTTCAAATACTAGATTGGCGAAATTTATGAGCGATACGTTTAATTTGGATTATATTCGAAATGATGCTCCCACAACTATTGATAACTCAACCATTGACTTAGTTTTTGCGAGAAATTTAAATGTTAATTTAAAAACATATTTATCCTATTTTTCCTATCATAAGCCTATATTCTCAAAAGTAATTTTCAAATAATCAAATAGATTTGGGTCTGTTATTTATCATTTATCTTTACTATTGATAACTACCATTGACTTCGTTTTTGCGAGAAATTTAATTGATAATTTAAAAACATTTTTATCCTATTTTCCTATCATAAGCTTATGTACATATATCATCAAAAGTAACTATCAAATAAAGAAATTCATTTGCTTGTATTATTTATCATGATAAATTATCATTATACATATGTTTTCTGTCTTATCGGATGGCGTATTCTACGTTAAACTTAATGGCCGTGTCTCTGACACAGCCTCCTTCCTTTTTTATAATATATTTATATAGGTATTTTCATTGGACCTCAAATTCGCAAAATTATGAGCGACGTTAACTTTATGAACAAGTTAAGCTGTGTTGAGAAACGTGAATGGAAGAGTTTTGTGATAATTTCCTTGCAAACAACAGAAGCGACGACTATATCACGGTTGTAAACGAATTTTTAAGTGCATATGGTGAAATGGGTTGCAACATGTCGATTAAAATTCATTTCTCGCATTCGCATTTGGACTTGTTCCCACATAATCTGGGCCAGTTCAGTGATAGACAAGGTGAACAAATCTACCAAGATATGACTACGATCGAAAAACGTTTCGGAGGAAAAAACCAAATACGTATAAATATGATGGCAGAATATTGTTTGTCAGTACAAGGTGGAACTGATGATGCTTACCTAAGGAAAAAACGGTCAAAAAAGAACTTTTGATCTATATATTTTCATTAATTAATATTTATTGGTAAACTAAGTTCGTTGTAAATTTTTGCAAAAATTTCGTTTTTATAAAAAGTTGAATAACTCAGTAAATTTTTGGCAGATTTTTGAAAAGAACCATTTTTTAAACTCGGTACTAAACGTACTCTTTGAATCAAATCAAAACTTATTTCGTTTTTTATAAAATAGTGTGTGAAAATATCGCCAAAGTCAAAAAAATGAGAAAATGGGTAAAAAAGCTTCAGTTTATTGTGCAAAAACATACAATGAGGACCGAATTGATAAAAAATTTATCAAATGAATTTCAAAAAAGTAATGAATTTATAAACAAATTCCGCATAGCTGATGTGAACTTAAATACCAAATTGTCATATGCTCAAGCCGCCAAGCCAACTGAAAACAGAATTTTTATTAGAACTAAACATAAGAGTAAAACGTCGAAAGAAACTAAAGAAGCATTAAAAAAAGTAGTTGAACCTACATCAGGTCTGGTAAAACTCTTAAAAGATTTTAATAGTGGAGGAATAATTGTGGAATGCAAATATATGGACGCAACAGAAAGTAAGAAAAGCTTTTAGAAATGATTATGAAGCAAATAAAACGAAAGGAAAAAAAAACAATGGGCGTATAATAGAATGTTTAACAAAGCAAAATGAAGTATGCGCTGGAAAAGACTTTTAAGTTCTAAAGATCTATGAAAATGCTAATCGCCGAGAGGAATGTTACATAGCATTAGTAGAAACTGATGCAGTAACTTATAAAAATATAATAATTTTGGCGCGTTTTTATATTATACCACAAATGGAGGGACCTACAGTTTTGTGCTGACTTCGAACGGCAGATGTATTTAATGAGAAGCTTTTTCATGGCAGAAATACCCTCGGAGGTTTGCCATTGTCTGCCGAGGGGTGACCGCTATTAGAAAAAACTTCTTCTATTATTAAGATTTTGTTTGCCCTGACTGAGATTCGAACCTCCAACTCACCGGCATATCGAGTTATAGCACGCACCGCTATTGCGACAATTTAACTTTTGCGATTTTGAAAACCTTTCTATCGAAAATAAAATTTACATACATGTATAATACCATATCAGAGTACTCTGACATACTCGAAAGAAATAAGCGTGAAGTTGATGAATAAATGGTACGATCTTGAGCTATCAAACCTTAACAAACATAAAATCAATCTCTACAATATTGCTTTACAAACAGGAAATTGGATTGAATATAAAATTACCAGTCGTAGATATAAACGATTAATTAAGGTTACAAAGTCAAATACATGGAGCATAAAATTACCTGTAATTTTGGGGACAACCAGGCTATGTGGAAACATCTTACAAATTTTATATCATTGTCAAACGATAATAATGTCATAAATAAAATAGTCATAAACGACCAACTTTTCATAAAAGAGAATAAAATAGCGCAGTCATTAAATAACTATTTCATTGAGAGTGTTATCGAAATCAGCACATTGCAATAAGTGAAATAGCACTATTTCCTTTAAATTTCAGCAGAAGACATACTTAATATTATTAAAGTATTCAAAAATAAAATTGGTGGTAAAAAACTCATATCTGATGGATTCATTAAGGTTTCCATAACACATACCAGATACTTTTACGCTCAAATTGTAAATGAAAGCTTAGAGAAAGGCATTGTCCCCAATCCATGGAAAACCTCAATTGTAGCTCCATTAGAAAAAAATATACCATCAGGGCTGATGAGATACGGCCTATTAATACGTTACCATGTGACGAAAAGATACTCGAAACAGTGGTAAAAACCAGGTTGTACAATATTTACACGATAACAATATTATTATACCACAGCAAACAGGGTTTCGTGAGAGGCATTCTTGTGAAAGTGCTTTACATTTAGTCATTGCAAACTGGAAAGAAGACCTGAGTTTAAAAAAACATGTAGGTCTACTATGTTTTTTTAGATTTGAAACGTGCTTTTGAGACAATTGACCAAAAGCTGCTCCTAAAAAAGTTATCCAATACATGTATCGCTGACATTAAACTAAAATGGTTTGAAAGCTTTATTACGAATCGAAATTAAAAAACAGCAATTGGATCGGCACTATCAGATAAAAGAGATGTTTCAGTTGGACTTCCACAAGGGATGTAGAGTGTACCAACAACTGGTTGCACGAAAGGAAGCACCTGTGCGCAATAACATGCACCAGAATAATACCAGTTTCAATGAGGCCATCAGAGCTAACATAAGTAGTACCAACGTTATACATCAATATGAAAATCAGCCAACATATGCCCAAATGCTTTAAAGTAACACCGCCCCAAAGAAAGGCGGCCTCTGGAAAGAATAGAGAGTTTTAATTGCAAAGCAGTTCGAGTTAACCAATAATCTTTTGAATATGATAACCTTATTAGTTAACAAGCTATGCAAATAGATCTACGTATTGCTATATGGAATGCTAATGAGCTTTCCAACCATAAAGATGAAATTCAAATATTTTTAAAATTGAATAACATTGACATTATATTGGTTTCTGAAACGCATTTTACTAGCAAATCTTTTTTTAAAACAAAACGGATATGTCCTTATTACCGCTAATCCCCCATATAAGAAAGCTCATGGAGGAGCAGCAGTTATAATTAAAAATAAGTTGAGGTATGAAGTTAATGATGTGAGTTTGACGGCGGTATATTTTCCACCTAGATATTCATTTAAATGCAATGACTATTGGGACTTTTTCCAAAAAACGTGGGTCAAAGTTCATTGCTGGTGGTGATTACAATGCCAAACATCCTTGGTGGGGATCCAGGTTGATTAATCCAAACGGAAGACAACTTTAAAAATGTATTACTGATAATAATCTATCCATACTCTCTACGGGCAAACCAACTTACTGGCCTACTTATCCGAGGAAGATTCCCTATCTTTTAGATTTTATTGTTTACTCAGGCGTACCTCAATATCATTTAAACATTACTGAAAGCTTTGTTGTCATAAAAAACGAATAATCTGTATAAGGTCATTACGTCAAAGACTGACGTTACTGCATTCAAAAACTGGCTTGATAACAGAATAAGTTTGAGTGTATCCTTAAAGGCAGGCGCATAAATAGATTCTGCTGTTGAAACACTGACAGCCTTAATTCACGAAGCCGCATTTTTCTTTACTCCTGTCCCGCAAAAAAATCCAGTTACTAATTCATTCCTATCAACAGAGTTAATGCAACTTATCAAGAATAAAAGAAGGCTGAGAAGAAATTGACAATTAAGCCAGAGCCCAGTGGATAAAACACTATTCAACAAGGCCAGGAAAAGCTAAAGAAACGACTGGCAGAGATAAGGAACGTATCAACTGCAGATTATCTGGCCTTGACCCCTTTACTAGCGACTTTGAATACAGTCTCTGGAGAGCTACGCATTATCTGAAACGTCCTGCAAAAATAAATATCGCGGGGGTAAACCACAATGGAGTCTGGTGTAGATCCAATCAAGAAAAGGCGTTTGCGCATCATCTTAACTCAATATTTCAGCCAAATTCAGATGGTAATACAACAGATGACGGGATATTTTCAACTTTTTAGAAGCACCGTGCCAAATGAGTCTTCCGATCAGTATTGTCTCCACAACTGAAGTAAAAGTAGAGATTACAAACATTAACTGCAAAAAACACTTTAAAACATCTGCCCCCTAAGTGCCTACAGCTACTAACACTAGTTTACAATGAAATAATACTTTTGAGAAGAATGTTGCCAGTTTTGGACAAACTCAACATAATACCGGAATATCAGTTTGGGTTTAGGAGAGGTCATGGCACACCTGAACAATGTCATCGAATAGTAAATGATATAGTAAAAGCACTGGAAAGTAAAAAATATTGTACAGCTGTCTTTCTTGATGTACAGCAGGCATTTGATCGTATCTGGCACACGGGAATTTTATATAAAACTAAAAAATTTATTCCTGCTCCATACTTCCTTTTGCTAAGGTCATATCTAAGTGACCGACAATTTTATGTTGTAAATGAAGGTGTTACATCACGTATGGACTCCATACGAGAGCATCAATAAAACAACATGTTGCTCTCTAATCTTCTCTCTTTTTATGCTCAGCTAGCACAGCGAAATATACCAGCTGCGCTGCACTCAAAACAAACGAAGTTTTGATCTACTGATTTGATTAAACAACACGAAAGAAATGTACGTTTCCCTTTATGCAAATTATACACAACACTCAACTGTGTTGGTTTAGCAGACCAACATGCAACCAATAGCGCTGCGCTCAAAACAAACGAAGTTTTGATTTACTGTAAGCGACTGTTGATCTTCGGCTTTTGCTTTTACTTCATAAAGTTGAATTCGTTTTCTGGAGCACGCACAAGCGCAATACGCAATAAAGAAAAAAGATACTGCCAATGCTTAGCGGATTCCTAATTTGACAACGCTGTACTGGCAGGCAAAATAAACAATAGGAAAGTATTATGTATTTCTCTTTATGCAAATTTTACACAAAACTCAACTATGTTAGTTTAGCAGACCAACATGCAACCAATAGCGGCGTTTGCTCGATACAAGTTGACAACATGTTCGATGTTCAATAGTGTAAACTTTAAAACGGTCGCTGCAGTAATGGGAGGTGTTACTTTTGTATTCACTGGCGATTTTAGGCAAATACTGCCAGTGGTTCCGAGAGTTACACGAGCTGATATCGTTAAAGTGTCAGTTAGTCAAGACTTAACTTAACTTAACTTAAGCCTGTTATATGGAAAGCCGTGCAAGCGATTATTTAACACTTCACTTACCGTAAGAAACTTAGGAATCCTTACGTGAGATCGGTGAGAGAATCAGGCTTACCAGATCTTGACATTTACAATTTTTGAAAATAAATGTATGCAAAAATTACATTTAAAACGGGTTTATTTGATATGGTAATATAGGTGGCAAACTGTCAAATAACTGAAAACAAAATTGTGGACTAAAAGAATATTTTAACCTAAAAATGAATGACGAAAAGTTAATCGTATACTCCAATAAAGAACTGTACGATAAATTCTGCACTGGATATGCCACCACCTTTTGCTCTAACCAAGTGACTGCTTCTGGCACATTTTGTACATTTGTGCTAAACTTAAAAACATTCGACACAATTTAATTTTCCTTGACATTTTTTCAAGCAATGTGCGATTCAAAAATAATCACACAAGTGCTTTTATTTACTACTACGTGCCAACGGAGATATTCAAAGAACAATATGCAACAAAAATTAAGTTGACATGTTGAGTAATCGTCTCCAATTCTTAAGTTAAGTTAAGTTCAGTTAAGTCTTGACTAACTGACCCTTTACGCTTGCTTAAAAGCTTCGGAAGTTTGGCCATATTTGAAAAAACTGAATTTATCAGTTAACATGCGCGCGCATCTCAGTGAAAATAGTCGGTCTGATGTATTTGCTCAGTGCCTCTACAAATAGGCAACGGCCCTGCAATTATAACATGCAATGCGTTAGAACTATTGACGAGCTTATTGTTAATGTTTTTCCCATTGCCAACACAATTATGAATTCGACTTGGCTTTGCGACCGTGCAATTATCACTTAGAAAAATTCGGCAGCCGAAGAAATTAAAGAAGCAGTATTGAGCATAATATCATCAGATTACAAGCCCTATAAGTCTATAAATACAGTGACTGACCCCAACGATGTGGTTCATTACCCTGTGGAGTTTCTTAACTTCTTAAATCCCGTTGGTATGCCTCCACACGAGCTGAAACTTAAAACTGGTACACCTATAATCCTTTCACACAATCTTAAGCCTCCCGAGTTGTGTAATGGAACGCGTCTTGAAATCATACGTTTTTTCCCCAACCTTATAGAGGCAAAAATTTTAACCGGTCCGTCAACGGGTGAAAATACGATGATTCCAAGAATACCAATGATCCCAACAGATTTTCCATTTATTTAAACGTGTCCAGTTTCCAGTAAAGACATGCTTTGCCACTACCTTCAATAAGTCCCAAGGGCAAACCTTCAACGTTGTCGGAATTGATCTTCGTAATGAAGTGTTTACCCATGACCAACTATATGTGGCACTTTCACATACCGGTTCTTCAGCAAATCAAACTTTTCTTATTCCCGAAAATGGAAATGAAACGCAAAATGTTGTTTTTACTGAAGTTTACAATAACTATTTTATAATAATTATGAAATGTAAAAAACCCTATTTTATAATAATTATTATTACATACTTTTAATATTTTACTCTTTTCTATAAAAAAAAATATAAAGTACATATGTATATTTGCATTCCTTTTATTATAAAATTTCTAAATGTATTTAAAAGTTCAAAAGTACATAGCGAATCCTTGGGTAATAATAAAGACAACATGTTCCTCCTTCACATTGATGTAAATTGCTCACGAGGCGTGGCAAAGCACGCCGGGTATTAGCTAGTGTATGTATGTATATAAATAACACAGTGCTACAAAAAAGAATGAAGTCAAAATACGTTTGCGCACTTATTAGCCCATATTTTAGCTAATTATTTTTTAATAAATACCAGCTTCATAAACTGTTTCATGTATCCCAGGTTTAGATGTAGCGGTGGTAAGATAACATCCGCAGATTTTACCAACGGGGGGATTTATTAATTTGTTTTCGTACCTAGTTACTTTTTATTTTTGGCGTAGAATACGTCTTACCTTACGGTATGGGCACCCATGTCAGATTGTTATTGTTGTAATCTCTATTTCTTTAATTATAAGGAAACGGCGAGATAAATTTTTTTTAAAATTTTTTTGTAGTCAAATGAAGATGTTAGCTTTCGTTTGACATACATTTCATATTGGTTGATATCTTCCTAATATTTAAATTTCTCAAATGAAAATTTTATAAACACATCCAAACAAATATGTGTGTGGTGTTTGGTTGAGTGTGTAGTAGTGGTGGGTAACATAGTTTGTAGCGTGAATAGACGTTCATTTTATTGCATAATTTTAGGCGGGAAAATTTAAGTAGAGTAAAGGCAGAGAAAACGCTGCCAACTACTGCTTATTGGTGGTGATTTTAACACAGAAATCACTTCAAATACTAGATTGGCGAAATTTATGAGCGATACGTTTAATTTGGATTATATTCGAAATGATGCTCCCACAACTATTGATAACTCAACCATTGACTTAGTTTTTGCGAGAAATTTAAATGTTAATTTAAAAACATATTTATCCTATTTTTCCTATCATAAGCCTATATTCTCAAAAGTAATTTTCAAATAATCAAATAGATTTGGGTCTGTTATTTATCATTTATCTTTACTATTGATAACTACCATTGACTTCGTTTTTGCGAGAAATTTAATTGATAATTTAAAAACATTTTTATCCTATTTTCCTATCATAAGCTTATGTACATATATCATCAAAAGTAACTATCAAATAAAGAAATTCATTTGCTTGTATTATTTATCATTATAAATTATCATTATACATATGTTTTCTGTCTTATCGGATGGCGTATTCTACGTTAAACTTAATGGCCGTGTCTCTGACACAGCCTCCGTCCTTTTTTATAATATATTTATATATGTAGGTATTTTCATTGGACCTCAAATTCGCAAAATTATGAGCGACGTTAACTTTATGAACAAGTTAAGCTGTGTTGAGAAACGTGAATGGAAGAGTTTTGTGATAATTTCCTTGCAAACAACAGAAGCGACGACTATATCACGGTTGTAAACGAATTTTTAAGTGCATATGGTGAAATGGGTTGCAACATGTCGATTAAAATTCATTTCTCGCATTCGCATTTGGACTTCTTCCCACATAATCTGGGCCAGTTCAGTGATAGACAAGGTGAACTAATCTACCAAGATATGACTACGATCGAAAAACGTTTCGAAGGAAAAAACCAAATACGTATAAATATGATGGCAGAATATTGTTTGTCAGTACAAGGTGGAACTGATGATGCTTACCTAAGGAAAAAACGGTCAAAAAAGAACTTTTGATCTATATATTTTCATTAATTAATATTTATTGGTAAACTAAGTTCGTTGTAAATTTTTGCAAAAATTTCGTTTTTATAAAAAGTTGAATAACTCAGTAAATTTTTGGCAGATTTTTGAAAAGAACCATTTTTTAAACTCGGTACTAAACGTACTCTTTGAATCAAATCAAAACTTATTTCGTTTTTTATAAAATAGTGTGTGAAAATATCGCCAAAGTCAAAAAAATGAGAAAATGGGTAAAAAAAGCTTCAGTTTATTGTGCAAAAACATACAATGAGGACCGAATTGATAAAAAATTTATCAAATGAATTTCAAAAAAGTAATGAATTTATAAACAAATTCCGCATAGCTGATGTGAACTTAAATACCAAATTGTCATATGCTCAAGCCGCCAAGCCAACTGAAAACAGAATTTTTATTAGAACTAAACATAAGAGTAAAACGTCGAAAGAAACTAAAGAAGCATTAAAAAAAGTAGTTGAACCTACATCAGGTCTGGTAAAACTCTTAAAAGATTTTAATAGTGGAGGAATAATTGTGGAATGCAAAAATATGGACGCAACAAAAAGTAAGAAAAGCTTTTAGAAATGATTATGAAGCAAATAAAACGAAAGGAAAAAAAAAACAATGGGCGTATAATAGAATGTTTAACAAAGCAAAATGAAGTATGCGCTGGAAAAGACTTTTAAGTTCTAAAGATATATGATAATGCTAATCGCCGAGAGGAACGTTACATAGCATTAGTAGAAACTGATGCAGTAACTTATAAAAATATAATAATTTTGGCGCGTTTTTATATTATACCACAAATGGAGGGACCTACAGTTTTGTGCTGACTTCGAACGGCAGATGTATTTAATGAGAAGCTTTTTCATGGCAGAAATACCCTCGGAGGTTTGCCATTGTCTGCCGAGGGGTGACCGCTATTAGAAAAAACTTCTTCTATTATTAAGATTTTGTTTGCCCTGACTGAGATTCGAACCTCCAACTCACCGGCATATCGAGTTATAGCACGCACCGCTATTGCGACAATTTAACTTTTGCGATTTTGAAAACCTTTCTATCGAAAATAAAATTTACATACATGTATAATACCATATCAGAGTACTCTGACATACTCGAAAGAAATAAGCGTGAAGTTGATGAATAAATGGTACGATCTTGAGCTATCAAACCTTAACAAACATAAAATCAATCTCTACAATATTGCTTTACAAACAGGAAATTGGATTGAATATAAAATTACCAGTCGTAGATATAAACGATTAATTAAGGTTACAAAGTCAAATACATGGAGCATAAAATTACCTGTAATTTTGGGGACAACCAGGCTATGTGGAAACATCTTAAAAATTTTATATCATTGTCAAACGATAATAATGTCATAAATAAAATAGTCATAAACGACCAACTTTTCATAAAAGAGAATAAAATAGCGCAGTCATTAAATAACTATTTCATTGAGAGTGTTATCGAAATCAGCACATTGCAATAAGTGAAATAGCACTATTTCCTTTAAATTTCAGCAGAAGACATACTTAATATTATTAAAGTATTCAAAAATAAAATTGGTGGTAAAAAACTCATATCTGATGGATTCATTAAGGTTTCCATAACACATACCAGATACTTTTACGCTCAAATTGTAAATGAAAGCTTAGAGAAAGGCATTGTCCCCAATCCATGGAAAACCTCAATTGTAGCTCCATTAGAAAAAAATATACCATCAGGGCTGATGAGATACGGCCTATTAATACGTTACCATGTGACGAAAAGATACTCGAAACAGTGGTAAAAACCAGGTTGTACAATATTTACACGATAACAATATTATTATACCACAGCAAACAGGGTTTCGTGAGAGGCATTCTTGTGAAAGTGCTTTACATTTAGTCATTGCAAACTGGAAAGAAGACCTGAGTTTAAAAAAACATGTAGGTCTACTATGTTTTTTTAGATTTGAAACGTGCTTTTGAGACAATTGACCAAAAGCTGCTCCTAAAAAAGTTATCCAATACATGTATCGCTGACATTAAACTAAATTGGTTTGAAAGCTTTATTACGAATCGAAATTAAAAAACAGCAATTGGATCGGCACTATCAGATAAAAGAGATGTTTCAGTTGGACTTCCACAAGGGATGTAGAGTGTACCAACAACTGGTTGCACGAAAGGAAGCACCTGTGCGCAATAACATGCACCAGAATAATACCAGTTTCAATGAGGCCATCAGAGCTAACATAAGTAGTACCAACGTTATACATCAATATGAAAATCAGCCAACATATGCCCAAATGCTTTAAAGTAACACCGCCCCAAAGAAAGGCGGCCTCTGGAAAGAATAGAGAGTTTTACTTAAAAATTTTATATCATTGTCAAACGATAATAATGTCATAAATAAAATAGTCATAAACGACCAACTTTTCATAAAAGAGAATAAAATAGCGCAGTCATTAAATAACTATTTCATTGAGAGTGTTATCGAAATCAGCACATTGCAATAAGTGAAATAGCACTATTTCCTTTAAATTTCAGCAGAAGACATACTTAATATTATTAAAGTATTCAAAAATAAAATTGGTGGTAAAAAACTCATATCTGATGGATTCATTAAGGTTTCCATAACACATACCAGATACTTTTACGCTCAAATTGTAAATGAAAGCTTAGAGAAAGGCATTGTCCCCAATCCATGGAAAACCTCAATTGTAGCTCCATAAGAAAAAAATATACCATCAGGGCTGATGAGATACGGCCTATTAATACGTTACCATGTGACGAAAAGATACTCGAAACAGTGGTAAAAACCAGGTTGTACAATATTTACACGATAACAATATTATTATACCACAGCAAACAGGGTTTCGTGAGAGGCATTCTTGTGAAAGTGCTTTACATTTAGTCATTGCAAACTGGAAAGAAGACCTGAGTTTAAAAAAACATGTAGGTCTACTATGTTTTTTTAGATTTGAAACGTGCTTTTGAGACAATTGACCAAAAGCTGCTCCTAAAAAAGTTATCCAATACATGTATCGCTGACATTAAACTAAAATGGTTTGAAAGCTTTATTACGAATCGAAATTAAAAAACAGCAATTGGATCGGCACTATCAGATAAAAGAGATGTTTCAGTTGGACTTCCACAAGGGATGTAGAGTGTACCAACAACTGGTTGCACGAAAGGAAGCACCTGTGCGCAATAACATGCACCAGAATAATACCAGTTTCAATGAGGCCATCAGAGCTAACATAAGTAGTACCAACGTTATACATCAATATGAAAATCAGCCAACATATATATGCCCAAATGCTTTAAAGCAGGGACCGAAAATAACTATTATTTTTTTTTCCAATGTTATAAAAGTCCGGGGCTAAATATTGTTATAGAAGAAAAATATTAATGCTCCTTTGATCCCAGGACCTCCAGGACAAAAATCCTGGATTTTTTCTAATTTTTTAACTTTTTGTGAAAAAGTCCAATAATAACTGAAAAATCCGGACTTTTATTTTTTTAGTCCGCTAATAATAGTTAAACTTGGCCAGATATTTTTTAAGGCCGAAATAAAAGTCCTTTCCTAATTAGAAACGAACCGCTTATCGAAATTAAACAAATTTGGTATCAAATGAAAGATGATTGAAAGAGCTTTGAAAGTGAAATATCTAAACAAGGGATGCCACCTTTCTATATATATTTTTTTAAATGTAAAAATATTTTGTATGCTCAAATAAAAGTCCTTTACATATAATAAACAAACCGCTTATCCAAATTCAACAAATCTGGTATCAAATGAAAGAGGATTGAAAGAGCTTTCAAAATGAAACATCTTAACAAGGGATGCCACCTTTCTATCTATTTTTTTTTTATAATGTAAAAATATTTTGTATGCCCAAATAAAAGTTTTTTCCCTTTAATAAAAAAACTTCAAATACACAAACCTTAAAAAAATATTAAATCAGTACAATCATAGTCTTCACTTATTAAGAATTACATTTTCATTTTATAAGAAAAAAACATATCAAATAACTAAAAATTTTCCCATTTTTGTAAATTAGTACATCTGACTTATATTTACGAGCATATCAAAACATGCTTCGATCTTGTTTGGTTAATGCAAGCGTTAACTCGCCCTTCGTGTAAAGTTAGAAAATATTTAACAGCTCCCGACATTGTTGTTGTACTACTCGGCAAATTTTGCTTAAGTATTTTTTTGGTGACCAATCTTTCAGGTGCGATCGTGAGTTGCATTTGTGACCCGAACAGTTCGTATGAAAAAAAGTACTTAAGCTTTTATGAAATATTCTTAAATCAAAATTAATTTTTATTAACAAATATTCGAAATATTTAAAGTGAAGTGAAAGTTTTCAAAAAAAGAAAAAAAAACAATCAAGTGAAAAATTAATCTAATACATTAGCGCCAGAGTAAGTATTTAAATTACCGATTTATGGATGAAGATATGTAGTACATACTTATGTTGTTTATGTATGCAGCAAATTTGCTGCATATCGTTTGTAGAGGAACCTTTCCATTTCAAATCAACCAATCCGCGCAGGTCATATTTTTGTTTTTTGACAAAAATGAAATATGTTGTTTTTAGGTTGATTTTATGAGACCCGTATTTTTTCTTTTGGCTGAAACAAATTTTTTCGTCCATTTTTCGAAATTATCGTTTGTATGTAAAAATCGATTTTTCTTGTAGTACCAGGGAACTTTTTTTTGAAATGCGCATAACTTTAGTTAAGATAGTGCTTTATTCGCCAATAAAGCAGGTGTTATATTATATTATTACAACAAAAACAGAAATATGAATACAAATACGCAATTTCTATGTAATTGTTAGGGCAATTTTTTAAAGTTTTGTACTTAGTTTTGTGATCATGTGGGTTGTATTCAAATTTAATTTTTAGCAAAATGGATATACCTTTATGTAAGATATATGATTTTATGTATGTACAAAGGGTAGGCAGTGCCAAATCTATTCGCCAAATATTTTGCATATAGTACACGTTTCTGATATTATACTAGACCATATAAATAATAAGTAATTATGTGGAAGTGTTTCCAACATTACTTTTTAGCACTGACCAAAATAAAAATAAAGTTATTTGTTTAATAAAAAAGTATTTGAATTGAAAGGAAAGATTGATCCTTTGTAATTATTGATACATTTTCTTTGTCGTTATAAAAATTAGAAATAAAACAATGGGACGAAAACGTGATTTTTATATACGCGAATATTTTGAAAATGAAGATCGATTCGCAAAATGCAAGGCATGTGGGGAAAGATTTCAGCACAATTTTATAACTAATTTAAAAAGGCATTTGCAAAGAAAGCACGCTGAATTATTTCAGGAATATAATAAACGGATAAAACAGGCAAATGAAGAAATTGATCCCAATGACAAAAAAATTAAATTTACATCCGAAATGTGTCCAAGTGAAGTTGTGAATGCATGCATTGACTTTATAACAAAAGATTCGCTACCTTTGTCATTTTTCGATTCCGATTCATTTAAGACTCTCACTAATCAAATATTTGACGGACTAAAGATGACAAAAATCACGTCCAAAAACATTATGCAGTTTGCTAGTGAAAAGCACAGCAAGCTTATATGTTCAATTAAAAATATGATTAGGGGTAAACTTCTTTGCCTCAAAATCGATACTGCTACTCGAAGTGATCGCGGGGTTCTTTGCATAAATGCCCAAGTGTTTTTGAAAGGAAAAATTGAAATAATAACGCTTTCAATCGAAGAAATAAAGGGAAGGCATACGGCAGAGAACATAAAATTGATAATCCAAAAAGTAATGCGTTCTTATGAAATTAAGAAGGATCAAATTTATGCTGTAACAAGCGATAATGGACGCAATATGATTAAAGCGGTTGAGCTTCTGTCAGAGACAGTTATTGACGACGATGATGATGAAAGCGAAATTAACATTTCACAGGACTTTTCCAGTGATGATTTAATACCAATTATAGGTGACCACATAATATCTATTAAATGTGCAGCACACACGCTCCAACTCGCTGTCAAAGACTTTTTGGAAGATTACAGTCCGGGAATAGTAATCAACATCCGTGGTGTTGTAAAGCTTTTAAGGACTCCACTTTTACGGTATATATACGAGTAGTACATATTAAACTTACAATCGCCTGGCAACTAATTTTTTATATTGGTTTTATTTATAACTTTTAGCCAAAAGATAAAAGAGTTGAACCTTGTGAAACCACAAATTGATGTTCCAACTCGTTGGAGTTCTACTTATAACATGATGAACAGACTTAAAGATTTTTGTGCCCAATATTTAGCAGCATCGAAACAATTGAGCGTTGACGAGTGGCAATTGACAGAGAGCATCGTGGCAGTTTTAGCAATACCTTTTGCCTTAACATTAAAGCTCCAAGAAAGTCAATTGCTCTTGGGCGACTTTTATAAAGGTTGGCTGGAAATGACGCTTCAGTTGAAAAGCAAAGAATGCGTAATTAGCGAAAGGTTTTTGAGTTTCGTTGAGAAGAGGCAAAGTTCGCTTCTTGAAAACGCGACTATGTATGCAGCCCTATTTTTGGACCCCAGGTTGAGGCGTGTTCTTTCTAAAGGGAAAATGCAATCCGCTAAAATTCACCTCAAAGGACTTGTTCGTCGCATGGAGGGCTTAAAAGAGGTTACTTTTATAAATAATTATATTACCTCACGGGTTTTTGAGTAATTTTTTGTAACTTTTTTTCAATTTAGAATCACGGCTCATCCTCTCAAGATTTTCAACACAGTGAAGATATGACATTCTTGGTTGATGAATCTTCTATGCAAAGTTCGTCATCACTCTTAAAGAACTGTATAAGAGAGCTTGAGTTAGCGAATTCTTCATCCGAAGAGGATTCTCCAGAGATCCAGAGTGAAGTCAGAAAAGCCTTTTATGAAATTGCGTCCTATAAAGAAAAGCGAGTAGATGTTGACATGGATATAATCGAATACTGGAACGGTAAAAAATATTGTTTTCCATGGCTTCGAAAACTTGCCTTTGCTATTCATTCGGTGCCTTCCACGCAAGTTAGCGTTGAACGATCGTTTTCCGCCCTGAAGCTGATTCTAACGG
Source organism: Philophylla caesio (assembly GCA_963971545.1). NCBI lineage: Eukaryota > Metazoa > Arthropoda > Insecta > Diptera > Tephritidae > Philophylla > Philophylla caesio. The sequence continues at coordinate 64,334,461 of OZ020606.1, forward strand.
ATTTGCGTTATAACCTAACCGAACAAAATTTGGAAACTATTTGTCTTTTGAAGCTTAATAGAAATATTATTTCACACACGTGAATATTTTAAATCAATTTGTTATTGGAAATAATTAATATTATCCTCGTATAAAAGCATTTTTTATACTGTGCAAAATAAATTCGTAAGCCTTAAGGTTTGTGTATTTGAAGTTTTTTTATTAAAGGGAAAAAACTTTTATTTGGGCATACAAAATATTTTTACATTATAAAAAAAAAATAGATAGAAAGGTGGCATCCCTTGTTAAGATGTTTCATTTTGAAAGCTCTTTCAATCCTCTTTCATTTGATACCAGATTTGTTGAATTTGGATAAGCCGTTTGTTTTTTATATGTAAAGGACTTTTATTTGAGCATACAAAATATTTTTACATTTAAAAAAATATATATAGAAAGGTGGCATCCCTTGTTTAGATATTTCATTTTCATAGCTCTTTCAATCATCTTTCATTTGATACCAAATTTGTTTAATTTCGATAAGCGGTTCGTTTCTAATTAGGAAAGGACTTTTATTTCGGCCTTAAAAAATATCTGGCCAAGTTTAACTATTATTAACGGACTGAAAAAATAAAAGTCCGGGTTGACCGATTATTTTGTTTCAAATATAATAAAAGTCTAAGAATAACCTTTATCTAAGGACTTTTATTTAAAAAGTCATAAAAGTCCCGGTCCCTGCTTTAAAGTAACACCGCCCCAAAGAAAGACGGCCTCTGGAAAGAATAGAGAGTTTTACTTGCAAAGCAGTTCGAGTTAACCAATAATCTTTTGAATATGATAACCTTATTAGTTAACAAGCTATGCAAATAGATCTACGTATTGCTATATGGAATGCTAATGAGCTTTCCAACCATAAAGATGAAATTCAAATATTTTTAAAATTGAATAACATTGACATTATATTGGTTTCTGAAACGCATTTTACTAGCAAATCTTTTTTTAAAACAAAACGGATATGTCCTTATTACCGCTAATCCCCCATATAAGAAAGCTCATGGAGGAGCAGCAGTTATAATTAAAAATAAGTTGAGGTATGAAGTTAATGATGTGAGTTTGACGGCGGTATATTTTCCACCTAGATATTCATTTAAATGCAATGACTATTGGGACTTTTTCCAAAAAACGTGGGTCAAAGTTCATTGCTGGTGGTGATTACAATGCCAAACATCCTTGGTGGGGATCCAGGTTGATTAATCCAAAGGGAAGACAACTTTAAAAATGTATTACTGATAATAATCTATCAATACTCTCTACGGGCAAACCAACTTACTGGCCTACTTATCCGAGAAAGATTCCCTATCTTTTAGATTTTATTGTTTACTCAGGCGTACCTCAATATCATTTAAACATTACTGAAAGCTTTGTTGTCATAAAAAACGAATAATCTGTATAAGGTCATTACGTCAAAGACTGACGTTACTGCATTCAAAAACTGGCTTGATAACAGAATAAGTTTGAGTGTATCCTTAAAGGCAGGCGCATAAATAGATTCTGCTGTTGAAACACTGACAGCCTTAATTCACGAAGCCGCATTTTTCTTTACTCCTGTCCCGCAAAAAAATCCAGTTACTAATTCATTCCTATCAACAGAGTTAATGCAACTTATCAAGAATAAAAGAAGGCTGAGAAGAAATTGACAATTAAGCCAGAGCCCAGTGGATAAAACACTATTCAACAAGGCCAGGAAAAGTTAAAGAAACGACTGGCAGAGATAAGGAACGTATCAACTGCAGATTATCTGGCCTTGACCCCTTTACTAGCGACTTTGAATACAGTCTCTGGAGAGCTACGCATTATCTGAAACGTCCTGCAAAAATAAATATCGCGGGGGTAAACCACAATGGAGTCTGGTGTAGATCCAATCAAGAAAAGGCGTTTGCGCATCATCTTTACTCAATATTTCAGCCAAATTCAGATGGTAATACAACAGATGACGGGATATTTTCAACTTTTTAGAAGCACCGTGCCAAATGAGTCTTCCGATCAGTATTGTCTCCACAACTGAAGTAAAAGTAGAGATTACAAACATTAACTGCAAAAAACACTTTAAAACATCTGCCCCCTAAGTGCCTACAGCTACTAACACTAGTTTACAATGAAATAATACTTTTGAGAAGAATGTTGCCAGTTTTGGACAAACTCAACATAATACCGGAATATCAGTTTGGGTTTAGGAGAGGTCATGGCACACCTGAACAATGTCATCGAATAGTAAATGATATAGTAAAAGCACTGGAAAGTAAAAAATATTGTACAGCTGTCTTTCTTGATGTACAGCAGGCATTTGATCGTATCTGGCACACGGGAATTTTATATAAAACTAAAAAATTTATTCCTGCTCCATACTTCCTTTTGCTAAGGTCATATCTAAGTGACCGACAATTTTATGTTGTAAATGAAGGTGTTACATCACGTATGGACTCCATACGAGAGCATCAATAAAACAACATGTTGCTCTCTAATCTTCTCTCTTTTTATGCTCAGCTAGCACAGCGAAATATACCAGCTGCGCTGCACTCAAAACAAACGAAGTTTTGATCTACTGATTTGATTAAACAACACGAAAGAAATGTACGTTTCCCTTTATGCAAATTATACACAACACTCAACTGTGTTGGTTTAGCAGACCAACATGCAACCAATAGCGCTGCGCTCAAAACAAACGAAGTTTTGATTTACTGTAAGCGACTGTTGATCTTCGGCTTTTGCTTTTACTTCATAAAGTTGAATTCGTTTTCTGGAGCACGCACAAGCGCAATACGCAATAAAGAAAAAAGATACTGCCAATGCTTAGCGGATTCCTAATTTGACAACGCTGTACTGGCAGGCAAAATAAACAATAGGAAAGTATTATGTATTTCTCTTTATGCAAATTTTACACAAAACTCAACTATGTTAGTTTAGCAGACCAACATGCAACCAATAGCGGCGTTTGCTCGATACAAGTTGACAACATGTTCGATGTTCAATAGTGTAAACTTTAAAACGGTCGCTGCAGTAATGGGAGGTGTTACTTTTGTATTCACTGGCGATTTTAGGCAAATACTGCCAGTGGTTCCGAGAGTTACACGAGCTGATATCGTTAAAGTGTCAGTTAGTCAAGACTTAACTTAACTTAACTTAAGCCTGTTATATGGAAAGCCGTGCAAGCGATTATTTAACACTTCACTTACCGTAAGAAACTTAGGAATCCTTACGTGAGATCGGTGAGAGAATCAGGCTTACCAGATCTTGACATTTACAATTTTTGAAAATAAATGTATGCAAAAATTACATTTAAAACGGGTTTATTTGATATGGTAATATAGGTGGCAAACTGTCAAATAACTGAAAACAAAATTGTGGACTAAAAGAATATTTTAACCTAAAAATGAATGACGAAAAGTTAATCGTATACTCCAATAAAGAACTGTACGATAAATTCTGCACTGGATATGCCACCACCTTTTGCTCTAACCAAGTGACTGCTTCTGGCACATTTTGTACATTTGTGCTAAACTTAAAAACATTCGACACAATTTAATTTTCCTTGACATTTTTTCAAGCAATGTGCGATTCAAAAATAATCACACAAGTGCTTTTATTTACTACTACGTGCCAACGGAGATATTCAAAGAACAATATGCTAATGAGCTTTCCAACCATAAAGATGAAATTCAAATATTTTTAAAATTGAATAACATTGAAACGCATTTTACTAGCAAATCTTTTTTTAAAACAAAACGGATATGACCTTATTACCGCTAATCCCCCATATAAGAAAGCTCATGGAGGAGCAGCAGTTATAATTAAAAATAAGTTGAGGTATGAAGTTAATTACAGTATCAGAGATAACGCAATATGTACAAGCTGGTTGTATACAAATTAAATGCCTTCACTTTGATGTGAGTTTGACGGCGATATATTTTCCACCTAGATTTTCATTTAAATGCAATGACTATTGGAACTTTTTCCAAAAAACGTGGGTCAAAGGTCATTGCTGGTGGTGATTAAAATGCCAAACATCCTTGGTGGGGATCCAGGTTGATAAATCCAAAGGGAAGACAACTTTAAAAATGTATTACTGATAATAATCTATCCATACTGTCTACGGGCAAACCAACTTACTGGCCTACTTATCCGAGGAAGATTCCCTATCTTTTAGATTTTATTGTTTACGCAGGCGTACCTCAATATCATTTAAACATTACTGAAAGCTTTGACTTAAGCTCGGATCACTCGCCACTCATCGTAACGTACAACATGTTGTCATAAAAAACGAATAATCTGTATAAGGTCATTACGTCAAAGACAGACGTTACTGCATTCAAAAACTGGCTTGATAACAGAATAAGTTTGAGTGTATCCTTAAAGGCAGGCGCATAAATAGATTCTGCTGTTGAAACACTGACAGCCTTAATTCACGAAGCCGCATTTTTCTTTACTCCTGTCCCGCAAAAAAATCCAGTAACTAATTCATTCCTATCAACAGAGTTAATGCAACTTATCAAGAATAAAAGAAGGCTGAGAAGAAATTGACAATTAAGCCAGAGCCCAGTGGATAAAACACTATTCAACAAGGCCAGGAAAAGCTAAAGAAACGACTGGCAGAGATAAGGAACGTATCAACTGCAGATTATCTGGCCTTGACCCCTTTACAAGCGACTTTGAATACAGTCTCTGGAGAGCTACGCATTATCTGAAACGTCCTGCAAAAATAAATATCGCGGGGGAAAACCAATGTAATATTAGTTAGGAGGATTATTTGTGTTTTACTATAAGCGCAACTCGCTTTATATTGTAGGCCACCAGGCCGCTCTTGCGAACAATAATGTGCAAACGGTTAAGTTTGTAAATTACCATTAATTTTATTTTAAAAAATGTTGTTCTTATATATGTACTAATTTCCTCACAGAGGAAACTTATTACTAATTCTTAATTAACCAATGGGAAATCAACACGAAATAACAAATATTTTCTCACGCATTGATTTCACACGGTACTTAATAAAATATGATTAGGGTAAAATGCACTTGGAGTTTTTGTATTGTTTGTTTTATTTATTGGCCTTCAAATTGCCGAAATGCAATGACAGCAATTTGATGCCAGAATGTATTAAGTATTTTTGCTAAGCGGTCAATCTCCAAAAGTACTTGTACTTGTTGTGTAATGAGCTCGCTGTTCTGCGCCCAGACATTTGGTTTTATGTGACACTTTGTGTGTGGTGCCTTGCGCGCGTGCAGTGTACATTATACGTGTGTGTGTGTCAGTATGTTTCATTCTGTGCTATGTGCATTGTGTATGTTTGTATGGCTGTATGTTTGTTATATGGTGCGCAATGTGTATTGTTTGTGTGTATCAGTTATGTATGTGCATACTACATCCCACCCCTTTAGTTAAATGTACAATTGCTGTAGTTTCTTAAAAGTTAGGCAAATGTGCACATTATGTTACAATTTATGTATATTAATTAGGGTGACAATTAAATGTATGGAGTATTTTTTTTTTCTTTATTGTTTTGGTCTCAGTGTTTTTTGTGTGTAGTTTTATTTAAAAAAAATTCTAGTAAAATTTCAAGGTCGTAGGAAGAGGATTAGGGGGCGCGTCGGCCCCCCAAAGTTACACAAAATACGTTTTTTCACGCAAATTCTTACTTTGACTGCTTGTAACTTTCTCTGTGTTTTTTTTTTTTAAACATTACTGGCGAAAGATGTTCATTAATATGTCTACAATAACATCTGTCAATAACATTTTTGTCTAATGTTAATATTTAATGAAAAAAACTTAAATATAGGAGAAAAAGTACGCCTCAATGTCGATTTATTATACTTAAATAAAATTACTTATATGATTCAAATTTTGGATTTTGTTCAGATTTATTTAATTAAAGATTCATATAGAAAATTCCTTACGATTTACGTAAGCGTAGGTTCAACAATTATATACAGTAAGACCTCGCTAGTGCGAACTTCAGACTTTTTTTGTTTACTTTTGTTTTCAAGTGTAAGAATTGTCTTTAAAAGTTTGCTTCAAATTTTTTTTGCCTGTATGCTGAAGCGATCTATAATATTGACAATTGTGACCGAGAATATTCCCGTTACAACCTCAACAATATTATTCTCAATGCTTGCGTAAGCTACGGACAAAAAATCAGCACCAATGTTTCTCGGAAAATAGATTCTTATTTTACAGTTATATGCAGCAGCCGCAAACATTTTTTAATAGCATTAAATTTGCAAAAAAATCATTCGAAGTGAATATTTGAATGTGAAAAGTCGAAAATGTCTGCTAGAAATTTACGTGAACGCATATATTTAATTGGTTATTGTACCAACTCATTAACGGGAAGTAAACTACCCTCCAATATAGAAGTGTTGAAAGTTTTGTTTTTCAATTTACGTGTAGTAAAAAAAAATTTACGGGAAAGTTCAGATTTAGTTGTAAAAGAACTATTCGTGTTCTGGGAAAAAGCCCGCATTCCGGTCAAGGATAAACAACACTGCATTACAAATGTAGAGAAATTGTATAAAGAATGGCAAAGCTTTCAAAAAGATTCAAAGAAGACTTCTAATTTCCACAAGAGCAAAGTAAACACGTGGAAAGAAAAATTGGATATGCTTTTTGACGTGGTGCATGCAAGTGCATTAAAAATAATGTCGAATCAAGAAGATATTGATTTCTTGATAAGTCAGCGCCCAGGCTTTATGTATGGTATCGATTACGAAGAAGTACGCCGAGAGTGCCGACTTGAAGAACGCAACAACAATTTATTACAACAAGTGGAGCGGAATAATCGTGAAATTGCATTAATTGGTTCGTTGTATGTTATTGTTTATTTTTTATTTTCTTTAAATTAAGTCGTTTTTATTAGATGAAACTGCAGAGTTGCTGTCATCTGAATCTTCAGAGAATGATAACAGTTTTCCAGATATGGAATGTGACCCACGTTGTAGTCAACCTCCAGCCAAAAAATGTAGGGGAACAAATAAAATACTAACACCAAAACTGGCGGCCGCACTCGATGTCTGTAAAATCAGTGACAGACATGCGGTTCATCTAATAAGCGCAGTCGTTGAAGCTCTGGGTAATAATGTTGAAGATTATATTTTAAACCGAACGTCTGTACACCAGGAAAGGGAACAAATCCGTGAAGAAAGAATTTCAGCATTAAAAAATAAATTAAAATTAAATGAGCTCGACGCTATCTGCCTTCATTGGGATGGTAAACTTTTGCCGGCGCTGACGGGAAATGATAAAGTTGATAGGTTGCCTATAATAATATCGAGCGGTAAAGTTGAACAGCTTCTTGAAATACCTGCACTTGATTCCGGTACTGGAAAAGAACAGGCATCCGCTGTATGCGATGCTATTTATGAATATGGTCTGCAAAATCACATCAAAGCTTTAGTGTTTGATACAACAGCGGTCAATACTGGCGTTTCAATGGTACCTGTACGTTAATTGAAAATAATTTACAAATACAACTTTTATGGTTACCATGCCGTCATCATATATACGAGATTGTTTTAAGATGCGTTTTCGAAGAAAAAATAAGCTGTTATGGAAGTCCAAACGTTAAAATGTTTGAGAAATTTAAAAATGCTTGGGCTAAGATTGATGCTAAAAACTATGAGTATGGCATCAACGATCCAACTGTCAAGACGTACATGAAAGAGTCTGCTGTTCGCATTATCGGTGCAGTAAATAATATCTTGGAAGAAAAACAACCCAGGGAAGACTATAAAGAATTCTTGGAACTCACTTTGCTCTTCCTGGGTCAAAAACCAGAAAAGACACATCCAAACAGCCTAATGTTTCGATCGCCAGGAGCTGTTCACCATGCAAGGTGGATTGCAAAAGCGATTTACTGTCTAAAAATATTTTTATTCCGTAACGAGTTCCAGCTTTCAGCAACTGAATTAAATGGGCTTCGTCAAATTTGTGTTCTTATTGCTGAAGTCTATGTCGAAGCGTGGTTTTCTGCTCCTTTGGCCATTAAAGCGCCATATCAAGATTTTTTATTTTTACAAAAACTTGAAAACTTCAAAAAAATTGATGCTGCTATATCTTATGTTGCTCTTAAAAAGTTCAGGAACCACTTGTGGTATTTAAGCCCTGACGCGGTTGGTCTTGCATTTTTTGACAGCAACGTATCCCTTTTTTCAAAACAAAAAATGGTGGCGGCTTTGGAAAATGATTTTGAACAAGAGCAAAACACAAAGCGAGCTACAATAAATGATAGAGAAATCGTTGAAATATTCCATGACGGAATTGAACAGTTCGTCTCTGCCGAAACAAAAGCATTATTTGAAAGATTTCAAATAATAACTGATTTTTTTAAATTAAACCCAGACAAATGGGAGCAGGACCAATCTTATTGTAAAGCGGCTGAACTGATGAAAAAATTAAATGTTACAAATGACACTGCCGAAAGGGGGATTAAATTGATGGAAGAGTATAATAAACTATTTACCAAAAATGAACGCCAAAAACAATTTGTTTTAAAAATTGTTAGCGATTACCGCCATCGGTTTCCGGACTGTAATAAAAAGACATTGTCTCAAGTGCTTTAAACAATATTAATAAAAAGAGAAATCATATACATAAGTAGTTTTATTTAAGTATAATAAATCGACATTGAGGCGTACTTTTTCTCCTATATTTAAGTTTTTTTCATTAAATATTAACATTAGACAAAAATGTTATTGACAGATGTTATTGTAGACATATGAACATCTTTCGTAATGAACATCTTTCGCCAGTAATGTTTAAAAAAAAAAAAAAACAGAGAAAGTTACAAGCAGTCAAAGTAAGAATTTGCGTGAAAAAACGTATTTTGTGTAACTTTGGGGGGCCGACGCGCCCCCTAATCCTCTTCCTACGACCTTGAAATTTTACTAGAATTTTTTTAAATAAAACTACACACAAAAAAATACTGAGACCAAAGAAAATATCACTTTCGAAATTAACTGTCACCCTAATATTAATATATTATAGTTTACAATTAATTATATGTTTCTAGCTTTAATTATATTGTTATTGTGTATTTTAACTAATTTATTTTCTATTTGTATAAAGCTATTGACGCCTGCTTGTCTAATGACTTTGTAAGGGCCTTTAAAAATTGTATCAAATATTTTCTTATTTCCTACTTAATATAAACTAAATCATTATTTTTGAAATTACTTATATTATTGTTTGTTTGTTTCTTAATTCTATCAATCTTATTTTGTATTAGAGATTGATGAGCCATATTATGAGCATGTATAAGTTTCATTTTGAGCTCTGTCAGATAATCATCAATATTGTATAATTTGTTTTTAGATTTAAGTATTTCGCAGGGTAGAGTGCTGATTTTTCCAAACACTAGCTCATGTGGAGAATAATTTGTCGTACAGTTTGGCGTTGTGTTGTAGCAGTACACGTAATAGGGTAATAAGTCTTCCCAATTGTCTTACATATGTTGGTAAGTAATTCGTTTGTAAATTCTGTACCTTTGTCAGTTTTTATGGTTTTAAAACATCCATATTTTAATATGAATCCTTCAACAATTGTTCTTGCTACAGTAACTGCATCTTTACTTTGCATTGGAAATGCTGCTATATACTTTGTGAGTTCACATTGAAAAGTCAGAATGTATCTGTATCCGTTTGATGGACGTAAAGGGCCTACTGTGTCAACTGTAATTGTTTCAAATGAAGTTGTTGGAGTGTCTGTCATGGTCATTTTTTCTTTTGTGTATTTAGTTACTTTTATTTCATTGCATAATTTGCAGTTATTAATATTATTCTTTACCATGTTACTCATGTTTTTCCAAACATATCTTTGTTTTAATTTTTTAATGCATCTGGAGATTCCTATATATCGTCTTAATTCCTCATCATGATATTTGCTTATTAGACGCTTCATTTCTTTAATATTCTTTATTTCTTTTGGCGGTGTATATACTATAATGGCTGTATTAGTTTTCATTTCTTTTTGTAGCTTATTCCATTTTTCTTTAAATTCTTGCATGCTTATATACTGGAAAATTTTGTCTTCTGCAGAGACTGCTAATTTAGCTATTTCCTGTTGTTCTACGAATAATCCTAGCTTCCTCAGAATCAACGTCATAGTTGATAACGATTTATCGCTATATTCAACAACAATATTTTTCTTTTGTGCTACTATATTGGCCTTTTCATTATACATAATATTCTTTTTGAACAGAAATTGCAATTTCTTTATATGCGTGACGTCAGATATTGACGTTGCTTCCCAAATGTGAAGGTGATCAAGCTTCTCTTGAGTTGCAGCACTATGTAGTTCTTTTTGCAATTTGTTTTTTTGCTATGCCATTTATATCTTCATTTAGCTTTTTGCTTTCTTTGCCATTTAGTTTTTCATTTAGCTTTCCGCTTTCTATGCCATTTAATTTTTCATTTTCTAATTTTTTTACTAACCGCTCTTGTAATTGTAAGCATATCATATGATGGTATCATTTTTCTTAGTTCTTTTGATGTAATTTTTATTCTAGATAGTGCGTCTGCATTTGTATTCATCTTTCCTTGTTTGAAAATTATTTCAAAATCATAATCCATAAGATTTACTCGTATTCTTGTTAACTTTGATGACGGGTTTTTATGTGTGAATAAACTTACTAATGGTCTATGGTCAGTGTATACCATGAATTTTCTACCAAATAGGTAAGGTCTGAAATAATTTATTCCCCAATGAATGGCTAATAACTCCTTTTCTATTATTGGTTTATTGACTTCATGTTTGTTCAAAGATTTACTCGCATATGCTATTGGAGTGTCTTCTCCAGGCGTCCCTTGAGATAAAACTGCTCCTAAGGCATAGTTTGATGCATCAGTAGTCAAAATAAAAGGTTTGGAGAAATCAGGATATTTCAAAACAGGTGGTGTCATTAGTTTTGACTTTAGAGTTTTGAAAGCTATTTCACATTCTTTTGACCATATAAATAGTTTGTTTTTCTTTAATAATTCATTTAGCGGTTTAGCTATTTGCGCAAAATTTTCTATAAAACGTCTATAGTAGTTGCAAAATGCTACAAATCTGCGTACCTCGTATGCATCTTTAGGACATGGGAAATTAGTTATAGTGTCATACTTATTTGGATCAGTCGTGATACCTTCTGCTGTTATAAGGTGACCTTAATAAACTACTTCTGTTTTTAAGAAGTTACATTTGTCTGGATTTAGTTTTAAATCATATTGTTTCAGTCTTTCGAATACATTTATTAAATTTTCATTATGTTCTTTTAGAGTTGAACCAAAAATTACATATAAAAATGCAGCTTCTTGGAGTCCACTCAAAGCTATAGTTATCATGCGTTGAAAACTATTAGTCGCAATTTTTAAGCCAAAAGGTAGCCTTTTGAACTGATAATGTCCTTTATTAGTCGAAAAAGCTGTAAGCGGTCTGGATTGCTTATCTAAAGGTATTTGATGGAATGAGCTGGTCATGTCCAAGGTTGAAAAATATTTGGCTTTGCCTAATTTGTCTAACACATCTTCTAGTCTTGTTAATGGGAATTTATCATTTACAATTTTGTTGTTTAGTTGTCTGTAGTCAACTACTAATCTCCATTTAGTTTCATCATTTGTGCTTTTCTTTGGCCCAATTAATAATGGTGAGTTATATGGACTGGTTGAATGTTCAACAATGTCCTCTTTAATTAATTTGTCAACTTGTTGGTTAATCTCTTCAACATGTGCATTTGGTAATCTGTAGTTTTTTATATAGACTGGAGTTTTGTCATGTACAGAAATATTCTGTGTATAAAAATTGTTTTTTGTTAAAATATCTCCTTTTAGATGAAATATTTCATTGTATTTGATACAAATATTTATTATGGATTCTTTTGCTTCTGGATCTAGGTTTTCAAAATTTATAGTATGTTTAATAAAATCTATTCGTTTTTTTGAATTAAATTTTGTGTCATATTTCAATATTGAAAATTTTTTTATTGGTTGTATGCGTAAAGGAATATCTTTAATTGTTATGTCACACTCATTTGTATTTATGAACTTTATATGTTTGTGACCTTTCTTTGGAATCATTGTGTTGGCTATAAATACGTACTTACTTAATTGGCGCATTAACCGCCTAAGCGATTTTGGCCGAGGTCAACAAAGCACGCCAGCTGTCCCTATCTCGTGCTAACTGGCGCCAATTGGAAGTCCCAAGTATAGCCAAGTCTTTCTCCACTTGGTCTTTCCAACGCAGAGGAGGTCTTCCTTTTCCTCTGCTTCCACCCGCGGGTACCGCGTCAAAAACCTTCAGGGCTGGAGCTATTTCATCCATTCGAACGACGTGACCTAGCCAGCGGAGCCGCTGATTCTTAATCCGCTGCACTATATCTACGTCATTGTACAGCTCGTACAGCTCATCGTTCCATCGAACGCGTTATTCGCCGTCGCAAAGACGCAAAGGTCCATACATCTTTCGAAGAATCTTTCTCTCGAACACTCCAAGAGCCCTCTCATCTGATGTTGTCATCGTCCATGCTTCTGCACCATACAATAGGACGGGCATGATGAGAGACTTACAGAGTATGGTTTTTGCCCGTCGAGAGAGGACTTTACTGTGCAATTGTCTACTCAGTCCGAAGTAGCACTTGTTGGCAAGAGAGATTCTCCGTTGGATTTCAAGGCGGACGCTGTTATTGGTGTTAATGCTGGTTCCTAAGTAAACGAAGTTCTCAACTTTTTCAAAGTTATAACTGTCAACAGTGATTTGTGATCCCAGTCGTGAATGTGCCGACTGTCTATTTGATGACAGGAGATACTTCGTCTTGCCCTCGTTCACCTCCAGAACCATTCGCTTCGCTTCTCTATCCAGTTTGGAGAAGGCAAAACTAACTGCGCGGTTGTTAAGGCCGATGATGTCAATGTCATCGGCGTACGCCAGCAGTTGCACACTCTTATAAAAGATGGTACTTGACCGATTTAGTTCTGCGGCTCGAATTATTTTCTCCAGCATCAGGTTAAAGAAATCGCACGACAGAGAGTCACCTTGTCTGAAACCTCGTTTGGTATCAAACGGCTCGGGGAGGTCCTTCCCAATCCTGACGAAGCTGGTGCTGTTGCTCAACGTCATTTTACATAGCCGTATAAGTTTTGCGGGGATACCAAATTCAGACATTGCGGCATAAAGGCAACTTCTTTTCGTGCTGTCGAAGGCGGCTTTGAAGTCGACAAAAAGATGGTGTGTGTCGATTCTTCTTTCTCGGGTCTTTTCCAAGATCTGGCGCATTCTGAATATCTGGTCGGTGGTAGATTTACCAGGTCTAAAGCCACACTGATAAGGTTCAATCAGTTCATTGACGGTGGGCTTAAGTCTTTCACACAATACACTCGACAGAACCTTATATGCGATGTTAAGAAGGCTAATCCCGCGATAATTGGCACAGACTGCAGGATCACCCTTTTTGTGGATTGGGCAGAGCACACTTAAGTTCCAATCAGTAGGCATGCGTTCTTCCGACCATATTCTAGAGATGAGCTCGTGCATGTACTTAACCAGCTCCTCTCCGCCGTACTTAAATAACTCAGCTGGTAACCCGTCAGCCCCGGGGGTTTTGTTGTTCTTCAGCCGTGCTATCGCTTTCCGAATTTCGCCATGGTCGGGTGATAGTACATCACGTCCATCATAATTGATTGGGGATTCGGGTTCAACATCTTCTCCATCGTTGTTACAGCTGCTTCCATTAAGCAGTGTGAAGAAGTGCTCCCTCCATAATTTAAGTATGCTGTGGACATCAGTCACCAGGTCGCCGTTGTCATTCTTACAGGAATTCGCCCCGGTCTTGAAACCTTCTCTTAGCCGCTTTACTTTCTGAAAAAATTCACGGGGGCTTTTCCTGTCGGCCAGCATCTCAAGCTTCTCGCACTCACGCATTTCGGCCTCTCTCTTTTTCTCACGAAAAATGCGTCTTGCTTCCTTCTTCAACTCACGATAACGCTCCCGCACAGCTCGCGTTGCACCCGATCGCAGTGTGGCCCTGTAGGCAGCGTCTTTACGTTCCGTAGCGGCGCGGCATTCCTCGTCATACCAGTTGTTCTTTCGGGCTCGCTGAAATCCGATGGATTCTTCAGCGGCGGTATGTAGACATCGATAAATATAGTTCCACTGCTCGGAAATATCGTGCTGTTGATTATTGCTCTCAGAGAGCAGGAGTGCAAGTCGAGTGGCGAAGTGGGTGGCTGTCTGTTGCGATTGCAGCTTTCCGACGTCGAGCTTTCCTTGTGTCCGTTTGCGTGCGCTTTTTGCTGCACAGAGGCGCGTGCGGATCTTAGCTCCCACAAGAAAATGATCCGAGTCGATGTTGGCTCCTCGGATCGTGCGCACATTTAGGAGACTGGAAGCATGCCTTCCGTCTATCACAACGTGTTCGATTTGGTTTCGTGTCTTACCATCTGGAGACAGCCACGTAGCTTGGTGAATCTTTTTATGCTGGAACCTGGTACTACAGACTACCCTGTTTCGGGCCCCGGCGAAGTCGATCAGTCTCATTCCTTTATCGGACGTTTCGTTGTGGAGACTGAATTTTCCGATTGTAGAACCAAAGACGCCCTCCTTGCCCACCTTGGCATTGAAATCCCCAAGCACGATTTTTATATCGTGGTGGGGGCACCGCTCATACGTGCGACCAAGGAGATCGTAGAAGCGATCTTTGGTCCCATCGTCCTTCTCTTCCGTCGCGGCGAGGGCGCAAATCAGGGAGATGTTGAAGAATCTCCCCTTGGTGCGGATTGTGGCGAGACGTTCGTCCACCGGAGTGAACGACAGTACTTTACGGCGCAGTCTCTCTCCCACCACAAATCCGACACCAAATTTGCGCTCCTTTACATGGCAGCTGTAGTAGATGTCGCAAGGGCCTATCGATTTTTTCCCTTGTCCCGTCCATCGCATCTCTTGGATGGCGGTGATGTCAGCCTTCGTTCTGCTGAGGACATCAACCAGCCGGGCAGAGGCACCTTCCCAATTAAGGGTCCGGACATTCCAGGTGCATGCCCTCAAATCGTTGTCCTAAATACGTTTGCCGTGGTCGTCATCAAAAAAGAGGAGTCTCATCCGAGGCTTTTTTTTCCTTTTCATTGGAAGTTGTTTTTTACGTGGCGGGTTCCAAGCCCTGCGCACTACCCATTGCTGGGGGTGAAAAATTTAAAGTTTGTTTATATAGCGAGCCGCTTGTTCCAAGACAGACACCGGCTTGCAGCCGCACCTCCTGGTGAACAGACGCTGCGGACTTCAGTGGACCCTTAAACCGAATATGTCGGAGTGGCTCCACTAAAGCTCCCTCTCTATTAGCCGTGACCCATGGCTCCACACGGGTTGGTTACCGTATCTCGCACTTGGGTTGCTCACGTAGCCCAGGGTGCACGAACGTGGACGTTAGAGTAGGGATTGAGTACAGCCGTGCAACTGTAACCGCATACCTAGAAGCACCACTGTACCCCATTGCACCCTGGTGTTATTTCACTAGCGCATACTAAACTGTCTTCATTTAAATCAACGTCTACTTCTTTTATAATTTCTGTTCGGGGTGGTAAATGAATACTTGGTAATGTGCTGAGTTTCATGTACATTGGCAAGATTATTTGTTGTTCTTCATACATAGTTGTGATTACGAAAGTTTCGTAATCTATTTTACAATTATATTTAGTCAAGAAATCGTTGCCTATAATTCCGTCTGTAGATATTATAATATTATTAAAAATATAAAATGTATGTTCAATATTAAGTTCATCAGATTGAAGTGAAAGTTTAGTTTTTGAATTTGTTGTTAATAGATTTTCACTAAGTCCATTTATATTATATTGTTGACAATTTGTTATTATACTGTTGTCGATTGATGATTTTTTTATAATAGAAATGTCTGCACCTGTGTCTATTAAAAATGCTATTGGTTTTCGTATTGTCTTTGATTTAAATATAAGGTAATTTGTATCTTTTTGTGCTATACTATACGTATTTAATGTTTTATTGATGGCCCCAGCTTCTTTCATCCGGGGACGTCCTAGTTTTCCTGAGAATTGTGTCTTTGATTATTATTATTTGTTCTGTTCTGATCAGAGTTTTGTGGACGTCGGTTGTTTCCGTTGTCATTAGAATAATTTCTACTGTTATTATTACTATTTCTGTTGCTGTTATTTTAACTTCTATTGTTATTGTTTTTGTTATAATTCCTATTGCTGTTATTATAATTTCTGTTATTATTTGTATTATTAGAAACTCGATTGCGATCGTCATGCCTTCTGTTTCCATTATTATTTCTTGTATTAAATGGTTGACGCGTGTTATTATTATAGTTATTATTGTAACTATTGTTGTTGTTATTTCTTGTCCGATATAGGTTCGAGTTGTTAGTCGGTACATCTGCTTCTTGAGCTGTTTGCAGTGCTTCAGAAAAAGTCTTTGGTCTAGCCGCGAAAACAATTGATTTTAATGGTTCATTTACACCATTTTTAAAAGCGTTTAATGCCAATTGGTCATTGAGCTTGATAATTATCGATTTAGATTCTGAGCCTTGCTGCGATATTTGAATTTCATTAAGTGAGGCTGTTATGCTCTCAATTTTCGATGCAAAATTCTGCAATGGAATGTTATTTTGCTTTATCACACTAAGCGTGGTTTGTAGCTTCAGCGGATTTTTATTTAATTTATATAGTTTTTCAAGAGTTTCTTTGAGCTGATCAATAGTGGTTGGCTCTGTTTCTGCTAAAAGTCTATTTTTTACTTTTTGTGCAATTTTTCCTGCTAATATATATTTTAATAGCATATTCTTTTGTGCATCATTGAGTGTATTTGCATAAAACTCAATGGTGTCTAAAAATTTTGTAAGAAGATAGTGTTCTCCTCCGAATTCGGGGATTATCTTTGAGGCAGTTGAAATATCGAAGCTTGCCATTTTGTTCTTTAGAAGTGAATAAATTTTGGAAGTTATGTTTTGAAATAACGGATGTATTTCGTCAATTTGATGCTGTTTATTTTGCAATACAATGTCTGCCCAAATCTCTTGTATTTTACTTTTTGTATGTTCAATATATGTATCTGAATATGTCCTAGTTGGATTCGTTTTTAAATTGGATAAAATGTTGTTTAATTTGTCCATGTACTTATTTTAAGCATGTAATAATATTTGTTTTAAGCTGTTATATTACCTACTGATTTAGAAATCTACATTTTTACATAGTTTTTATAAAAAAACGTAGATTATTATAATAATTAACATTAGGTATATCAAATATGTGATATTGTGGTCTTCTTTTGCTATTACGTTGTCATTTATGTTGTTATTTATTACTTCTGTTGGTCCCTGCTGGTTCTGCTTTGGGCCGCACATTTTTTAAGTTGTTTCAACTTATACAAATGTTTATGCTTAAAGGATGATGATTTCGTTTAGTGAACTTACTACACAATCAGCTTTAACTACTTTAGCAAAGTATATTAATTTCCATTCAGATATCTTCCTATGTCCAATGATTGGGAAATTTCTATCCACATCTGCAAGCGATAGCAACTGACTAGCTTTCTCATCTCTAGTTAAAATGCTCTGTTTCTAACGAAATTTTAAACGTCTCTTATGCTTATTTCCTATGCGGAATCTTTATATAATTTTCATTTCAACTAGCGCACTACTGCAGTAAATTTAGTTCTAAATTTTCGAAATTTTCATTTCAGAATTCTTCTCTCTTTTTAAATTATTGTGGTCCTACTCCTTTTGTTAAAGGAGTTTGGCAGGATCGCCATGTAATATTAGTTAGGAGGATTATTTGTGTTTTACTATAAGCGCAACTCGCTTTATATTGTAGGCCACCAGGCCGCTCTTGCGAACAATAATGTGCAAACGGTTAAGTTTGTAAATTACCATTAATTTTATTTTAAAAAATGTTGTTCTTATATATGTACTAATTTCCTCACAGAGGAAACTTATTACTAATTCTTAATTAACCAATGGGAAATCAACACGAAATAACAAATATTTTCTCACGCATTGATTTCACACGGTACTAAATAAAATATGATTAGGGTAAAATGCACTTGGTGTTTTTGTATTGTTTGTTTTATTTATTGGCCTTCAAATTGCCGAAATGCAATGACAGCAATTTGATGCCAGAATGTATTAAGTATTTTTGCTAAGCGGTCAATCTCCAAAAGTACTTGTACTTGTTGTGTAATGAGCTCGCTGTTCTGCGCCCAGACATTTGGTTTTATGTGACACTTTGTGTGTGGTGCCTTGCGCGCGTGCAGTGTACATTATACGTGTGTGTGTGTCAGTATGTTTCATTCTGTGCTATGTGCATTGTGTATGTTTGTATGTCTGTTTTTTTTTTTTTTTTTTTTTTACGAGGAGGATGCATCGAAAGCCTAACCGTCACCGGTTTGTCAGTGTGGGACTTTAACCCTAACTAAACCTCCTACTGTCTGAGTACCATTTCCCCCGGTACTACCGTCAGGTATTTCGTCGGGAGATGGCTTGAGCTTACGATCTACGTACGTGAAGTCTGTTTGTACCGCCCTCTGTACTGTTGTTTGTTACATCTTCGTGGGGGTTTAAATTGCCCCGTTTCATTTTCAAGCATTTTTTTTTTGCTTGACTGCCGGTTGGAACGAACGAGGTTCCAAGCCGCTCAACTCGTACATGGTATTTCTCCTATTATATAAACTATTGATTTTAATATAATTTACGATTGTAGATTACCTTGCCCGCCGGTCGGAACGAACTGGGTTCCGAGCCGCTCTGTTACTCTCTTAACTTCTTCTCGTCTGGTTTTTCAAAATTTATGGTTTCCAACTATTCTGCAACGGTCGGAACGGACTGGATTCCGAGCCGTCTACTTACTTAATTCGATTTTTTCTGCTTTGTATGAACTACTGGAAAAAACACAATATTTTATAGCTGAGGATTTAACTGCATATACATACATATATATATATAAATTTCTCAGAAGTAGTTTATTAAGCACTAACCTTTCTTGGTAGCCGGAACGGACGAGATTCCGGGCTACCCGGCCGTGTGTAACCGCTTTGGGCTGATCGTTGGGAGCTGTGCTTAGAGCCAAAGAGACAAACTGCTTAAATTTCTTATTTTTTTGTTTTTATTTTTTATTAGTGCAGGCAGTCGGAACGGACTAGGTTCCGAGCCGCCGATTCGGTGTGAAGTTTGTTGCCGTCAACCGACATTAAAAGATTATGTATTTATGCGGAGTCGTTCCGCCTGACGTTGTTTCGATATTACCATATTTCGATCGATTCGAGCATTATATCGATAAAATTCTCTACTTTTGTCAGCCGCCCTACCTGTACGTTTAGGCAGCTGCGTTCATCTTCAAAATATGTGCAGGCAAAAAAGCAATGTTCAGCATCTTGGATATCGTCCTCTTCGCAGAGAGTGCAGTAAGGGTCATCATCGATTTTAAATCTATAAAAGTAAGATTTAAAACAGCCATGCCCCGAAGCATTTGGGTTAACTGGAAGTTTACTTCTCCATGTTTCCGGCTTAACCATTTTTCTATTGATGGTATGAGACGGTGTGTCCAGCGACCTTTATCTGTCTGGTCCCAACGGCATTGCCACTGTTGCCAGCAGATCTTGATTTCTGCTTGGCGATTCGCCTTGTTTACAGATCTTGCCAACGTCTGCGTCGCCAGGATATCTATTGGACATAGGCCAGCAATAACCAACGCAGCATCTTCCGATGTAGTTCGGTAAGCGCAGCATACCTTAACCGCGCAGAGCCGGTATAGAGACTTCGCTTCGCGTGCGTATGACGTCTTCTTAAAGCTTCACCCCAGATTTGAAACCCGTATAGCAGGACACTTCTGACTATATTGGCGTATAACTGCCTTCGCTTTTGCTTTGGACCTCCGACGTTAAGCATCAGTCTCGAAAGCGCTACTGCGACTTTTTTCGCTTTTCCGGCTGCATATTCAATATGCCGCTTGAATGTTAATCTAGCATCCAGTATGATTCCGAGGTACTCCAGATCTGGGGCTGATTCTATTTCATGGCCACATACGTTTATTTTCGCCACTTCTCGGATCTTCCTGCTGCTAATTAGCACTGTCTCGGTTTTTTGCTGTGCAAGCTCTAGACCTGCATCGAGGAGCCAGTTTTGAACACTAGTGATCGAGTTGTTTGCACTCTCTTCAATGTCTTTTATGTGCTTAGCTACGACCACAATGGCTATGTCATCAGCAAAACCAACTATTTTCGCCTCTTTTGGTAGATGTAGTTTCAATATGCCATCATACATTATGTTCCATAGCGTTGGACCCAGCACTGAGCCTTGTGGAACTCCGCCTGAAATCTTATATTTCTTTCTGCCTTCATCGGTGTCGTTGAGTAGAAGTCTGTCCGACAAGTAATTGTTTTGGATTCTTCTGAGATATGCTGGAATATCGAAAGTTATTAGCGCCTCTGTTATTTTCCGCCAGCTTGTGGTGTTAAATGCGTTTTTCACGTCGAGCGTAATTATTAAACAATATTCTTTTGAGCCCCATCTCCATCTCTCACCGCTAATCGCATCTTCTGCTATTCTTTTTATGAAATTGGCTGCATCAACTGTGGACCGCCCTTTTCTAAATCCAAATTGTGTTTCGGAGAGTCCTCCATCCGCCTCCATTGCTTCTGCAACTCTATTGGTAATTATGCATTCCAGAAGCTTCCCTGTTGTATTAAGCATACATATTGGTCGATATGCAGAGGGATCCCCAGGAGATTTTACCGCCTTTGGTAGTAGAACAAGCCGCTGGCGTTTCCATATTTTCGGAAATACGCCCTCTGTAAAACATTCGTTAAACGTGTGAACGAAAACCTCAGTATTCGCTTTCACTGCTAGTTTAAGAACTTTATTCGGAATTGCATCAGGACCTGGGGCCTTTCTGTCTTTTAATTCATCAACCGCAAGCAGCACCTCTCCAAGGGTGACCTGGGGGAATTTGCATTCAGCATGGGAGAGGATCTCTCTACTGAATGCTTCTTGGCCTGGAAACAGTTTGCTTACTATTATACCCAGTTGGTCGGCGCTTGTGAGCTGCGGCTGGACCGATGCCTGTAGCTTTTTAGTAACCACTTTGTATGCCATACCCCAAGGATTTTGTTCGGCACTGTCGCAAAGCTGGAGAAAACACTTCTTCTTGCTCGCCTTAATGGTTTGCTTTAATTCCTTTCGCTTGGCCCTGTAGTGTATTTGTTGTTCCAAATAATTTGCCGTTTTTCTGGCCCTTTGGTAGTCGCGTCTAGCTCTATTGCATTGTTGACGAATATCTGCTATCTGCGAATTCCACCAGGGACGTCTACCCGATGGGTTTCTTCCTCTTCTCCTCATTGAAGCATCACAGGCGTTTGCTATGGTGGTCATGAGCTTGTTGGCCATATTCGTAGCTCCTTGTGTTAGGGTAACTTGAGACATCATAACTTTTAGCGTCTCTTCATCTAAAGAGTCGATTTTTCAGCCCACTGTTCTCCTTTCGGTGCAAGACCCTGTTTGCTTTGGTTCGTTTATAGTGAAGATAATTGCTTGGTGATCGCTGTGAGTATAGTCGTCACTAACCTCCCAATGGACATTTCGGGATAGTCTACTAGTTATGAATGTTAAGTCTATTATAGACTCACTTCCGTCTTTTTTGAATGTAGCTTTACTTCCGGAATTTAATAGCACCACTTCTAGGGTCGAAAGAGCTGTCAGGAGCGCTCTGCCTTTGGGATTTGTTTTACGGCTTCCCCATGCTTGGGCCCATGCATTGAAGTCACCTGCGATTACAACCGGCGTTCTAGTTCTAGCATCGGTGACCAAGTTATCTAATATTGTTTCAAACTCCTCGAGGTTGAAGCTAGGTGGTATGTAGCAACTGTACAGTATGATGCCAGCAATTTTCACGCAGACGAAGCCTACTTCCGATTTCAGTTTTTCTAATTGGAGTGGTTTTTTGGCACAACTCCATACCGCTGATCGCCCTGCGTTGGCCTTGGCCCATAGTTGACAGTCGACCACTTTGTATGGTTCACTCAGTAGAGCTACGTCGATATTCAGTTCTAATACCGACTGCTGCAGCAATTCCTGTGCCGCCTTACAGTGATTTAGATTTAGTTGGAAAACCTTCATTCTTTACGTGTCTTTTGTACTGCCTGTACATAACAAGGGCATTCTCTTCCACCTGTTCTGTGCTTCAAATCTGCCAAGTTTTTCCTCGTGCAAATGGCACACCTCAGCTCTTTCTTGCAATCACGGGCCATATGACTTGAGTCACCACAGTTGAAGCACGATCCCTTCATATCGTGTGGAGATCTGCAGTTTCGTGCTACGTGTCCAAACTCTAAGCATTTAAAGCATTGCATCGGCTGTGTTTTTCGCCGAATTCGGCAAACCACCCATCCTACACGTATTTTTCCTGCTGCTATTACTCTATTTGCGGCTGCAGCTGGGAGAAGTATTGTCGCTGTCTTCGTACCACTGTATGCCTTTCGCATAGATTTCACTGCGTCTTCTTTAAACTTTATCCCCTCGAACTCTTTTTCAAAATCGGCGCAAATCTCTTCTTTCGTCGTAACTTCGTCCAGATCCTTAACCTCTATCGCACTTTGCGAGGTGAGAGTCTGGACAGAAACGTTTTCGCCAAGCGCTTCTTCAACCGCTTGCTGTACCACGGACGTGTGCGAGTCTGTCGGTTTCTCCAGCTGAATAAGCAAGTCCCCATTGGTGGTCTTCCTTATTTTCGTAACCATCTCTCCTACATGTTTCAGCTTTTGGGTCGCTCCTAACTGCCGGTAAAATGTCTGCGTATGACCTTCCATCACGATCCTTAATTATTATAGCATCAGGTCGTGGAGGCTTCGGCTTTGTCTTCTTCCTCCTTTCAACGGTATGCCAATCTGCCCTCTCCGCTTCTTTCTTACTTTCGCTAGTTTGAACGCTAGGCAGCGATGACGCGCCTGGGACTCCCCTATGAGAACTCCGGATCGAGCGGTTAACCGTTGTTGTTTGGCTGCCTGTATTGGTCTTTTCCTTCGGAGTTGGTGGCTTTGCTTTTTCATACAAGGCAGATAGTTCGCCTATAACATCGCGCATCGGCTGATTGATGGATCTTTTTTTTCCATCCTCAAGCATATCAACAAGTTCGCGGATCTTTGACCCGAGGGTAACCCATGGTGATGGCTGCTTCTCTGTCAGGGTCTGGCCAGCATTTTTGGGCACTTGACAAAGCTCTGGAGGCGAACTCATCAGCCTAGGACGCTTTCCGAATAGGTTCAACATCGTTCCTGCTTCGGATGACGCACTCCCTGTCACTTGGGGTCCCGCAGCGTCCTTGTTATTTCGCCCTGCTTGGGGCGACCTAGAGACACTCATTTTGAATTATCTTAATTCACTCCGGCTCGTTTTATTTATTATTTATTTATTTATTATTATTTTTCTTATTTATTTACTATTTATGATTTTTTATTTTTTTTAAAGATTATATTTACTTATTGTGGTAACTCGCGTTAGAAATCAGTGAGAGATTTCTCTTATACTTACATAGGTAGATGAACCGCTCTATACGTACTTACGTAGTTAACTTCAATACAGTGCCGCAAAGCTTTTAGTTTTCAGTCGTTCAGTCTCCTGCGCCTTATTCGGTACACTCACATACATATTAAGTTAATAAAATTAAATACATATATATTAATACTGAATTCGATATACAATTACGCGTGTTTCAATTATAACACTGGCGACGAGTTAAAAACGGGCAATGTCGATTATTAGAAGTGTACCTCGGTTTGATTTCAAAGAAAATATATGGAACGTTTTCCACAGTCAACTCGGCCAGTTTTTTATCGCTAATAATATTGAGGATATGAAGCAGAAAAAGGCAATTTTTCTGAATGCTCTCTCTGAAAAGGCTTATGTGCTTTTAAAAAACATCATGAATCCACTTAGTCTTGATGGTGTAACGACTACATATGACCAGTGCATAAAAGCTATGTCGTCTCATTTTAAGCCAACCGCGTCAGAATTTCCGGAACGATTTAAGTTTTATCAGTCTACTAAAAAGACAACGGAATCTATTAATGACTGGGCCGCAAGAGTGCGATCACTAGCGGTAGGATGCTCTTTTGGCAGTCATCTGGAAATGGCGATTCGCGACAAATTTATCATGGGACTGGAAGCTGGTCCAGCCAAAGATAAAATATTCCTAGAAATGGAAAATGCCTTCGCAACAGATTACATAAGACACCAGTACGAAATCAAACTGGAAGCTGAAGACAATAGTGAGCAGTTATACTACAGCAAAAGTCAATTGAAGGTCAAGCGTAGAAGTGAAGACTCGAAAAACAACAGCGCAGAGAGGACGGTCACGACGCCAAGCATTGCAGCGCCCAACGTCAACAGCAACAGAGGCGGCAGAACCAGGAGCATCAATGCAGAGTGTGTGGGAGCGTGGACCATAGCCCTAGTGTTTATAAATTTAAAAATTATAAATGTTTTACATGTCAGCGCAGAGGGCATATTAAGAGAGTTTGCAAAGTCGGCAGAATTAATTTTATGACAGAAGAAGAGTTACCTCTCTTTAATATTGCATGTAATAAGCAAGGTCCGATTTGTTTTGATGTGCTTTTAAATAATATTCGGTTAAATATGCAATTGGACACTGGACACTAGGCAGCTAAGAAATAGGTTCGACTTGATTAATCCAAAGAAAAAGTCTTGTAATATAGAGTTAAAACGCATCCATAGAAATGTAAAGAAAAAACAAAACGATCAAAAGCTATATTATAGGGGAAAAAAGAATTATAATTTTGAAATCAACGAATTAGTGTTAACGAAAGATTATTAAGTTCCTGGGCGTGTTTCTTGGGAGAGGGGAATTATAGAAAGAAATTTAGGTAAACAAACGTACTATGTTCACATAGAGGAAAAAAATAAAAATTGGAAAAGACATTCAAATCAAATAGTTAAAATAGCAGATAGAAAGAAGATGGATTCTAACGTAGTAGGCTATTTTCCCATTACGTTAAAAAATGAAGAATCATTGCAGCTAACAAATGAACATGTAATAGCCGATGGATCCCAAATTGTGGAGAAAAATGCTAAAAGCCAAATTGAAGAATCTCAAATTAATGAAAATAATGAAGCTTTGAGAAAGCATAAGTATAATCTAAGGAGCACTACTTTAAGGAAATGAAATACACAAATTGTAAAGATTGAACGACTAAAAAGAAAAGAGGGGATAGTTGTGGTAACTCGCGTTAGAAATCAGTGAGAGATTTCTCTTATACTTACATAGGTAGATGAACCGCTATATACGTACTAACGTAGTTAACTTCAATACAGTGCCGCAAAGCTTTTAGTTTTCAGTCGTTCAGCCTTATTCGGTACACTCACATACATATTAAGTTAATAAAATTAAATATATATTAATACTGAATTCGATATACAATTACGCGTGTTTCAATTATAACACTTATTAATTTATTTAAATATTTTAACTTCTAGTTTAGTGCGCTGCACCCCACTGTGCGGCGATCTCAGCTCCACCTACCCCACCGTTGCTTAAGACTAACGCCCGATAGGGGGAGTGTGTCTCCGCTATTTTACTGGGCTTTTCAAGCACAGGAAGTTTCGGAGATGTGAGACCAGCTGGCGATATTTGGTTGTTGGGGCAGCTAACAAAGCCAGACTTGTTTTCTTTTATTCGTCCACTTTGCTGAACTAACCCCACTCGCTCAGTTGTTTTCAGCTAAGTAGTTTTGGCGCGATTCTTCCACCTCCTCGATTCCGCCTTTTATTTCTTTTTTTTAATTTTTTTTTTGTTGTTGGGTTGTGAACTCAAAATAAACAAAAACTCACCTGAGGGAAACTCGAAAAATAACCACTTACAGCGGAAAATCCTCTACACCCAGGGCGGGGATTTGCAGCTTGCTCGTATATCAACACTTTTAAACACTTTTAGGATGAAACAATTGGTTTTTGTTCTAATGTTTCACTAAAAACGTATACGTTTTTCCCGAGCTTCTACAGAACACGTCCACTCAAAACCAACACGAGAGCGTGTGTTTGTATGTCTGTATGTTTGTTATATTGTTTTTTTTTTTTTTTTTTTTTTTTTTTTTTTTTTTACGGACGTTGGGATAGCGCGCTATCCATCAAGAGGCCCGTATGAATCTCTGGTGAAGCCACCTCCCCGGGACTACTCACGCATTTCATCAGGGAGGGGCTATGGCATAAATATGCCTGACTTCCATGACGCCGTTTCCATAGTCCCCCATCCACGTAAGGTGATTAGGGGTTCAGGAGCGTTCTACTACGACTTCACCTGTAAAAGATACAAGCAAATAAAAGATTAAACATATTCAGGACTAACTTAATCGCGTTGCTAAACGACGGCGTTGTTCGCGTATTCTGAGCTCAGTCATTATCTCTTTACAGATGTTTTTAACTGTATTCCAAACTGCTTTATCATTAATCATATAGGATATCAGATTTTCTGGCCTTGGATCTACCTTCATAATGATTCTTAATTTCTCCCGCTCAAATGAAAACGAAGGACAAGAAAACAGTATGTGTTCTGCGTTCTCCGCCACAGTCTCACACGAGGCACAAACCATTGTATTATCATGACCATATTTACATAAGTATTCTCTGAAACAACCGTGCCCACTTAGCACCTGGGTCATATAAAAGTCTATTTCGCCATGCGATCTGCCTAGCCAAGCCTCGATACTCGGGATGAGTCGGAAAGTCCAGCGTCCCTTTGTCGACGTGGCCCAGCGTTGTTGCCATTGGGTTAGGCTTTTATGGCGTTCGGCCGCTGTCTCTTGTACTGAGAGCGCTGTGCCTTTATCTCGGGCCGTCTGATAGGTTCGCTGGATTTCGTTAGCCAGCAGATCGGCAGGCATTATGCCAGCAATTACACAGGCCGCCTCATATGAAACAGTGCGGAAAGCGCTACAAACGCGTAGTGCACTAAGTCGAAATATGGACTTCACATTTTTTGCATATGACGTATGCTGAAGCGCGTGGCCCCATACAGGGGCCGCGTACATAACCACTGATTGTGTGACCTTAGTTAGCATCTTCCTGCGATTTTGACCAGGTCCACCTATATTTGCCATTAATCTAGCTAGAGAACTATGGACTGTTGCGGCTTTTT
Organism: Philophylla caesio; assembly: GCA_963971545.1. Classification (NCBI taxonomy): domain Eukaryota; kingdom Metazoa; phylum Arthropoda; class Insecta; order Diptera; family Tephritidae; genus Philophylla; species Philophylla caesio. Next base: position 64,361,622 of record OZ020606.1, read on the forward strand.
GTGTCACAGTTTCTATATGTAGTTTAAATGACAGCCTGGCATCTATCATAACACCTAAATACCGTACTGCAGGCATAGTTTCGAATACATACCCATTGATGTCTAGACGTGTAGTTTCCTTTTTCTTTCTGCTTGTTATAAGCACCCCTTCGGTTTTGTGAGCTGCCAATTGGAGCCCTTTGGTCTTGAGCCAGTCATCGATTAATATAGCCGTGTCTTTCGTAGCCAATTGAATTTTTTCTATGTCTTTCGCTACAATGATAACCGCAATATCATCTGCGTATCCGATTACCTTCACTCCTTTTGGAACAGGTAGACGCAGGACTCCATCGTAAGCAATAATCCACAAAACTGGGCCGAGAACTGAGCCTTGGGGAACTCCTCTGCTGACGTCATATCTATTTCTACCTAGATCAGTATTATAAAACAGAACTCTATCAGTAAGATAGCTATCTACTATATTTATAAGATAAGGTGGAGTATTTATTGCCTTTAATGCATTAATAATGTGCGACCATTTTAATGAGTTAAACGCGTTTTTTATGTCTAAGGTTACTACTGCGCAGTATTCTTTCGAACCGTACTTCCAGCGCTTGCCTGATATTGCTTCTTCCGCTATTTCAGTGACGCGACAAATAGCATCGACTGTGGATCTTCCCTTTCGAAACCCGTACTGGGCTTCCGACAAACATTGATAGGTGTCAATGTGTTTCAATAAGCGATCGCAAATTACACGTTCCAGCAATTTGCCTAAAGAATCTATCATACAAAGCGGTCTGTAAGAACCTGGATCACCTGGAGGCTTGTTGGGCTTTGGAAGCAACACTAACTTCTGCTTTTTCCACCTCCTCGGGAAAACGCCATTTTGCAGGCATATATTAACGACATGTGAGAAGGCCATAGGGGAATCAGCTACTGCCGCTCTGATGGCAATGTTCGGTATACCATCGGGTCCCGGAGCCTTGCCGTTTTTTAGCCGTTCAGCTGCAGCTAGAATTTCATCCTGTATAACAGGTGGACAAATTGTCAATGTATTGTTATTCACAGGCCTCATTTGGGGGCTATCTTTGGGAAAAAGCGTTTCGACTATTTGCTTGAGCAGAGTGGGACATGTTGGCATCTGCTTTTGGCTACTTTTAAACTTTTTCATAACAATTTTATAGGCGCCACCCCAAGGGTACTCGTCAATCTCACTACAAAGCTCTTTGAAACAAGATTTTTTGCTTGCCTTTATTGCATTTTTTAATTGTTTACGCAAGCATTTAAATTCATCTCTCAGAATATCAGATCTGTTTCTTTGGTATTTTCTTCTGGCTTTGTGGCATTCAGACCGCAAGTCTGCGATTTCAGCATTCCACCAATAAACAGGGTTGCGGCTATTTTTGCGCACTTTTCTATTCATAGATGCATCACAAGCCCTAGCTAATACTTTATAAAGTTCATCGGATAGACTTTCTGCATTGGCCTGCATTTGTGTTACGCTTTTCATACCATCCAGTACCAACTTAAACATATCGGGATCAAATGAATTAGTGCACCAGGCCTTTGCGTCGTTCTTCACATATCCACGAGCCCTACTTCTCATGTAATCAACATCGATTATTACAGCCAAGTGATCGCTATGTGTGTAAATATCGCTTAATTGCCAGGAAACTTTTGCCATCATTGATTCACTACAGAAAGCAATATCGATAATGGAACCTCTTCCATTTTTTTCGAAAGTATTTTTGTTTCCTCTATTCAAGAGAAGCAAGTCTAATGGTGCAAAGGCTTTAAGAAGAGCGCGTCCTCGCTGATTTGTCCTGCTGCTGCCCCATTCTAGAGCCCACGCATTAAAATCTCCGGCTATTATTTTGGGAGAGCACAAAACCGCATCTTCAACGAGTCTATCCAGCAGAAGTTCAAATTCTTGCTGGCTAAGACTAGGGGGTGCATAACAGCTGTATATATAAGCACCGTCAATTTTGGTCCTTACAAAGAACTCATGGCTGTAAGGCTTTTCGGTAATGCATTTTTGCCCACATACCCATATGTTTGTTATATTGTGCGGAATGTGTATTGTGTGTGTGTATCAGTTATGTATGTGCATACTACACCACAATGGCGTCTGGTGTAGATCCAATCAAGAAAAGGCGTTTGCGCATCATCTTTACTCAATATTACACCCAAATTCAGATAATGACACAACAGATGACGAGGATATTTTCAACTTTTTAGAAGCACCGTGCCAAATGAGTCTTCCGATCAGTATTGTCTCCACAACTGAAGTAAAAGTAGAGATTACAAACATTAACTGCAAAAAACACTTTAAAACATCTGCCCCCTAAGTGCATACAGCTACTAACACTAATTTACAACGAAAGAATACTTTTGAGAAGAATGTTGCCAGTTTTGGACAAACTCAACATAATACCGGAATATCAGTTTGGGTTTAGGAGAGGTCATGGCACACCTGAACAATGTCATCGAATAGTAAATGATATAGTAAAAGCACTGGAATGTAAAAAATAGTGTACAGCTGTCTTTCTAGATGTACAGCAGGCATTTGATCGTATCTGGCACACGGGAATTTTATATAAAACTAAAAAATTAATTCCTGCTCCATACTTCCTTTTGCTAAGGTCATATCTAAGTGACCGACAATTTTATGTTGTAAATGAAGGTGTTACATCACGTATGTACTCCATACGAGAGCATCAATAAAACAACATGTTGCTCTCTAATCTTCTCTCTTTTTATGCTCAGCTAGCACAGCGCCATGTATGCATGAATGTATGCATGTATGTAAGTTCGCTAACAGCGCAAAGCGAAATATACCAGCTGCGCTGCACTCAAAACAAACGAAGTTTTGATTTACTGATTTGATTAAACAACAGGAAAGAAATGTATGTTTCCCTTTATGCAAATTCTACACAACACTCAACTATGTTGGTTTAGCAGACCAACATGCAACCAATAGCGCTGCGCTCAAAACAAACTAAGTTTTGATTTTCTGTAAGCGACTGCTGATCTTCGGCTTTTGCTTTTACTTCATAAAGTTGAATTCGTTTTCTGGAGCACGCACAAGCGCAATACGCAATAAAGAAAAAAGATACTGCCAATGCTTAGCGGATTCCTAATTTGACAACGCTGTACTGGCAGGCAAAATAAACAATAGGAAAGTAATGTGTATTTCTCTTTATGCAAATTTTACACAAAACTCAACTATGTTAGTTTAGCAGACCAACATGCAACCAATAGCGGCGTTTGCTCGATACAACATGACAACATGTTCGATGTTCAATAGTGTAAACTTTAAAACTGTCGCTGCAGTAATGGGAGGTGTTACTTTTGTATTCACTGGCGATTTTAGGCAAATACTGCCAGTGGTTCCGAGAGTTACACGAGCTGATATCGTTAAAGTGTCAGTTAGTCAAGACTTAACTTAACTTAACTTAACCCTGTTATATGGAAAGCCGTGCAAGCGATTAGTTAACACTTCACTTACCGTAAGAAACTTAGGAATCCTTACGTAATTTAAGAGCCGTGAGATCGGCGAGAGAATCGGCTTACCAGATCTTGACATTTACAATTTTTGAAAATAAATGTATGCAAAAATTACATTTACAACGGGTTTATTTGATATGGTAATATAGGTGGCAAACTGTCAAATAACTGAAAACAAAATTGTGGACTAAAAGAATATTTTAACCTAAAAATGAATCACGAAAAGATAATCGTATACTCCAATAAAGAACTGTACGATAAATTCTGCACTAGATTTGCCACCACCTTTTGCTCTAACAGAGTGACGGCTTCTGGCAGATTTTGTACATTTGTGCTAAACTTAAAAACATTCGACACAATTTAATTTTCCTTGACCTTCAGTGCCTCTACAAATAGGCAACGGCCCTGCAATTATAACATGCAATGCGTTAGAACTATTGACGAGCTTATTGTTAATGTTTTTCCAAACATTGCAAACACACCAATTATGAATTCGACTTGGCTTTGCGAACGTGGAATTATCACTTAGAAAAATTCGGCAGCCGAAGAAATTAATGAAGCAATATTGAGCATAATATCATCAGATTACAAGCTCTATAAGTCTATAAATACAGTGACTGACCCCAGCGATGTGGTTCATTACCCTGTGGAGTTTCTTAACTTCTTAAATCCCGCTGGTATGCCTCCACACGAGCTGAAACTTAAAACTATTACACCTATAATCCTTTTACACAATCTTAAGCCTCCCGAGTTGTGTAATGGAACGCGTCTTGAAATCATACGTTTTTTCCCCAACCTTATAGAAGCAAAAATTTTAACCGGTCCGTCAACGGGTGAAAATACGATGATTCCAAGAATACCAATGATCCCAACAGATTTTCCATTTATTTAAACGTGTCCAGTTTCCAGTAAAGACATGCTTTGCCACTACCTTCAATAAGTCCCAAGGGCAAACCTTCAACGTTGTCGGAATTGATCTTCGTAATGAAGTGTTTACCCATGACCAACTATATGTGGCCTTTCACATACCGGTTCTTCAGCAAATCCAACTTTTCTTATTCCCGGAAATGGAAATGAAACGCAAAATGTTGTTTTTACTGAAGTTTACAATAACTATTTTATAATAATTATGAAATGTAAAAAACCCTATTTTATAATAATTATTATTACATACTTTTAATTTTTTACTCTTTTCTATAAAAAAAAATATAAAGTACATATGTATATCTGCATTCCTTTTATTATAAAATTTCTAAATGTATTTAAAAGTTCAAAAGTACATAGCGAATCCTTGGGTAATAATAAAGACAACATGTTCCTCCTTCACATTGATGTAAATTGCTCACGAGGCGTGGCAAAGCACGCCGGGTATTAGCTAGTGTATGTATGTATATAAATAACACAGTGCTACAAAAAAGAATGAAGTCAAAATACTTTTGCGCACTTATTAGCCCATATTTTAGCTAATTATTTTTTAATAAATACCAGCTTCACAAACTGTTTCATGTATCCCAGCTTTAGATGTAGCGGTGGTAAGATAACATCCCCAGATTTAATAATTTGTTTTCATACCTAGTTACTTTTTATTTTTTTTATAATATATTTATATAGGTATTTTCATTGGACCTCAAATTCACAAAATTATGAGTGACGTTAACTTTATGAACAAGTAAAGCTGTGTTGAGAAACGTGAATGGAAGAGTTTTGTAATAATATCCTTGGAAACAACAGAAGCGACGACTATATCACGGTTGTAAACGAATTTTTAAGTGCATATGGTGAAATGGGTTGCAACATGTCGATTAAAATTAATTTCTCGCATTCGCATTTGGACTTCTTCCCACATAATCTGGGCCAGTTCAGTGATAGACAAGGTGAACACATCTACGTCGAAAAACGTTTCGAAGGAAAAAACCAAATACGTATAAATATGATGGAAGAATGTTGTTTGTCAGTACAATGTGGAACTGACGATGCTTACCTAATGAAAAAACGGTCATAAAAGAACTTTTGATCTATATATTTTCATTAATTAATATTTATTGGTAAATTAAGTTCGTTGTAAATTTTTGCAAAAATTTCGTTTTTATAAAAAGTTGAATAACTCAGTAAATTTTTGGCAGATTTTTGAAAAGAACCATTTTTTAAACTCGGTACTAAACGTACTCTTTGAATCAAATCAAAACTTATTTCGTTTTTTATAAAATAGTGTGTGAAAATATCGCCAAAGAAAAAAAAATTAGAAAAAGGGTTAAACAGTTTCAGTTTGTTGTGCAAAAACAATTAAATCTCTTCAGCTTTATTAAGACGTCTGTGTATCATTTGAAAGGTCTGAGTTTCTTCTTTCTTAAAAAATCGGTTGATAATTAGCTAAGATATGGGCTAATGAGTGCGCAAAAGTGCGAAAAATCGGTTTTTTAAGCTTAACTCGAGATTTTGGGGGTGTTTAAAAAATTCCAAAATTGGATTCTCGTTCTACTCGATAAGACCTACAAGAAAAATAACATCACTTCCCGGGGTATTTTCGAGTGTCACACTGTCGCCTGATATTTGCGCGACTAATGTTTAAAGAAGCGAAGGACAGAAGAAAGCGAACGACAAAAGAGAGGTGGAAGCGCTGTACCAGACTAGCTAAGGTGCCACCACGTTGGGATTTATTCATCTTTTTAAATCTTAAAGATTATTTTATTTATTAATTTGATTATTTGATATTATTGATTAAATATATTTTTGGTTTTATGTTGTTATACTCATACATTCATAATGCCGACTTAATGTAAGGAGTGTACTGCCAAACTTTTGCAAGTAGATGAAATGATAGCATGCTTTGGCGGTTGTGGATATAATTTTTGTTTGAAATGTAATAATATATAAAAGAAAGAGATCAAGATAATAGCAGAAAACATAAACTTGAAATGGTTATGTAATCAATGCACGTTGTCGGACACAAACACTTAGTTTATTAAAGTTAAACATTTAATAAACAAATTTGCGCAATCTAAAATAACAGCATCAGATGTAAAGGAAATAGTCGATCAAATACTTAGTAGAAAATGATCCGAAATAAAAACTAGCATAATAACAGAGTTCAACTCCCTTCTGGATCATAATGTCGATGTTAAATTAAATACAATGAGGACCGAATTGATAAAAGATTTATCAAATGAATTTCAAAAAAGTAATGAATTTATAAACAAATTCTGCATAGCTGATGTGAATGCATGATTCAATTATAAAAGGTTGGATACTTATTGACGTTTAAGTTTTCCGACTGCCTTGTAAGGTTGCATTTAGGAAGGACTGATAAAGGGGAAAATATTTTATCCCTTTTCGCGCAAAGGTAGTAGAAAAGTAGGTAACTAGTAGCGAAATGCGGTTAGTACATACAATGAAACATATTTGCAGAAATTTGATATTTCAATTTAATATAATAAAACCGAATATTCAACCACACATGTATGTACATATATACATAGCACCTTAATATAACGAACTATTTCGAAGCAAATATTTTTTACACATTTTGTTAACGAAAACAATGTGATTTCAACTTTTTTGAAGTTTTTACATGCAGAAAATAGAACCATCATACTTGGAAAAATTTTGATAATAAACTTTTCTTTAATTCAATATCAATTTTAGCAACCAAATAAGAGGTATATATTAAAAGCCCAGTAACCAGGACTGTATACATATTTCATTACAATTTCAAACTTTTTTAAAAATATTATTACTATTTTTGTAGATCATAAAATTACACAGTACAACAGCTAATCTGGGGGGTGAGAAATTCCAAGTCAGGGTGATGGTACTAGGTCAGTATAGTAAAACCCTCAAAGGGTTTGGCTTTCGTATGTGTCAGTTTTTTTTTATGACCTTTTAAATTTTTTCCTTATCTTGATGTTTTTTCGCTTAGTTGTAACATTTTGGCAAAAACGTAGTTTAACATAACTCGAGAACCACTTGTCCGATTTTGATGAAACAAATTTAGAAAAATTAAGAATTACAGTTTCTCTAATCTGTTTCTATACCGTTTTCCTATATGTGCAACACTTTCGAAGTTGAATGTATGAAGGGAAAAAAGTATTTTTTTCCTAAAAATTTAAATATTTTTTTTTTAAATCATAAAAAATCCAGCAACACTGGTTCTGTAATGTTCACATAAAACATGCATGGTCATTATACTTCTTCTCTTTCTCACACTGGTTCTGTGATTTTTGTCATTCAACAAGTGCCGACGAACGCGGACAGTAAAAGTAATTTTTCTCAAATTTTTTAAAAGTGAACCAAAGAGAACAAAATATGGAACTGTGCAAGCCAGATATAAATAGCTTTTGCTACTGCTGTGGTCAATATGTCTCAACACATAAAAAAAGGGGAAATTTCAGTACTGATTTTGTTCAAACATACGAGATGTACTTCAACCAAAATGTTATAGTGAACGAAAATTGGGTACCAAATATAGTGTGTAAAAGCTGCTACAACCGTCTAATGGATTGGAAAAATAAAAGACGTGAAAGTATGCCATTCGGTATCCCAATGACTTGGACTAATCCTGGCGAAGGTCACAATCCATTGAATTGCTATGCATGTGCGAATAAAGGAGCCGCAAAAAGGATAAGAAAATCGTATAATTACGTTGGTGTTGCAAGTGCCGCAACACCATTGCCTCATTCGGACCACATTCCTGTGCCAAAAGCTTCTAGCCCAGATATTTTTTCTTTTACGACTGCTCCGACATATCATGCATGTGATTATCCCCCATATGAGCCATCAGTATCCAATGAGCCAATTTTAATAAATCAAAATAAGCTTGATTCAATTGCTGCCAAGTTGGAATTAACACAGCATAAATCGGAAGAGCTGGCTTCCATTTTGAAATCAAACAATTTCTTGGCACCCGGTGTGAAAGTCACAGCTTATCGAAGTCGTCAGGCAACACTCCAAAGTTTATTCCTTGTGAATGATGAAAAAACTTCTGCATATTGCCCGGATATAGGAAAATTGATGAACGCAATGGAAATAAAATATGAAGCAGATGACTGGAGATTATTTATTGACAGTTCAAAACTCAGCTTGAAGGCGGTTTTACTGCATAAGACCAATAAAAAACCTTCAGTTCCAATCGCCTATAGTACAGAAACGAAAGAAACATATGATGCACTGGAAAATATTTTAAAAATGGTTAACTACGCCGAACATATGTGGCGCATATGCTGCGATTTAAAAGTTGTAGCAATGCTTTGCGGTCTTCAAAGCGGCTATATAAAATATATGTGCTTTTTGTGCGATTGGGACACACGATTTTCCGGTGACCAATATGCATGCCACGGATGGAAACTCAGAGAGCACAGCAGGTTACAAACGGCCAATATTATTCGTGAGCCTCTAGTGCCGAAGGAGAAGATATTGCTGCCTCCACTGCATATTAAACTTGGAATTGTTAAGAATTTTATCAAAACTGTCGCCAAAAGAGATGAAGTTTTCTTGTTTTTGAAACTAATTTACCCGAGACTCAGCGAAAGTAAAATTAAAGAAGGAAAGTTATAATATCACATTCATTTCCCATGGTTTTCCATCTTAACAAATTAATTTTTTCCAAACAGGCGTACTAAATGGTCCAGATATACGAAAGCTGATTAAAAGTGACGCATTCAACAATATTTTGATTGACGCTGAATTGAATGCATGGCAGGCAATCAAAGAAGTAATAGAAGGCTTGTTGGGAAAGCATCGTTCTAACAACTACGATGTTTCTGTCGCAAGGATGTTAAGAGCATTCTCGGAAATTGGTGTCCACATGTCCTTGAAAATCCATTATTTACATCATCATCTGGACTACTTCAGCAAACAATTGGCTACCGAATCTGATGAACAAGGTGAACGCTATCATCAAGTTGCTATGCCATTTGAAATGAGGTAATACTGATTTTTTATTTTTTCACACTCATTTTAATAAAACAAAAACTTACAGATATAGAGGCAAAAAGTCGCCGAGTGCAATAATTGCGGAAATTTGCTGGTGGAGTAAGCTTGTGTGGCAAGACAGGGATGATCTTGATGATAAAGAATTTTCAGGAGATGCAGAAGGGCCAACAGTGGAGTCACACATTGACATTATGTGTGGTTCAGAAACTGATGATAGCGTTGAATGCGATGCCACTAGTCCCGAACAACCACCATCGAAAAAGTCTAGGCAATATTTATTAAAATAAATAAAAATAAATAAATAAAATAAAAATAAAAAATTATAAAAATGTTTACTTTATTTTTTTAGTAGTTTATGGCCAGAAGTCTGGAGTTATTGGGGAAAATTTATAAAAAAGGCGATAAATGACACTTTTTTGAATAAAAACAAATAAAAACAAATAGAAATTGTAATTCTTAATTTTTCTAAATATGTTAAACTACGTTTTTGCCAAAATGTTACAACTAAGCGAAAAAACATCAAGATAAGGAAAAAATTTAAAAGGTCATAAAAAAAACTGACACATACGAACGCCAAACCCTTTGAGGGTTTTACTATACTGACCTAGTACCATCACCCTGACTTGGAATTTCTCACTCCCCAGACAATAATCCCAAAAATGTTCCACAGTGTTATAAGATTCAAGTCACTAAAAATGTAACATTAGTTGTTCGAATTTTTTTTTTTTAAAGGGAAAACACTGCACAATACCTTCGTCAAAAAATAAACGGAATTTTTATTGATATACATCTGTTAGAAATCAAGTAAAGACGTTAGTCAAAACTGGTCGAAATACTAATAAATGTTCTTCTATTCGCTATTTTAACTGTATAATTTTATAGTTGTTAATATTTATATAAATTATTATTATTTTTTTTTATGTTATTTTATATAAAATATATACAGCAAAAATTTAAAAACATAAAATGCTTTCTTTGAAAAAAAAAATCAAACAAAATGATCGGACCTGACCGGGAATCGAACCAACGACCTATCAATTTCATACATGCAAAGACAAAAAATTTCAATTCCGGTTCGCTGCTAGATAAGCAAGGCAACTGGAAAACACAAGAAAGCCGTCAATTCGATTACTTAATGTAGGGCATGCTGAAATAATTTAAAACTACAAAAAGGCGACAGTGTTGCCTGCCAGGCCATTTCACAAGAAAAGTACTAGTTTCCACGTGTTTGATAACATTTGTTTTCTTAAATTAAAAGAGAGCAACACAGGCGACTTTAAGGCAGCGTGCAAGAGTGAGACAACTGCCTAATTATCCAACCTTGTATGATTGAATCATGATGTGAATGTAAATACCAAATTGTCATATGCTCAAGCCGCCAAGCCAACTGAAAACAGAATTTTTATTAGAACTAAAAATAAGAGTAAAACTTCGAAAGAAACTAAAGAAGCATTAAAAAAAGTAGTTGAACCTACATCAGGTCTGGTAAAACTCTTAAAAGATTTTAATAGTGGAGGAATAATTGTGGAATGCAAAAATATGGACGCCACAGAAAGTAAGAAAAGCTTTATGAGATACGGCCTATTAATACGTTACCATGTGACGAAAAGATACTCGAAACAGTGGTAAAAACCAGGTTGTACAATATTTACACGATAACAATATTATTATACCACAGCAAACAGGGTTTCGTGAGAGGCATTCTTGTGAAAGTGCTTTAAATTTAGTCATTGCAAACTGGAAAGAAGACCTGAGTTTAAAAAAACATGTAGGTCTACTATGTTTTTTTAGATTTGAAACGTGCTTTTGAGACAATTGACCAAAAACTGCTCCTAAAAAAGTTATCCAATACATGTATCGCTGACATTAAACTAAAATGGTTTGAAAGCTTTATAACGAATCGAAATTAAAAAACAGCAATTGGATCGGCACTATCCGATAAAAGAGATGTTTCAGTTGGACTTCCACAAGGGATGTAGAGTGTACCAACAACTGGTTGCACGAAAGGAAGCACCTGTGCGCAATAACATGCACCAGAATAATACCAGTTTCAATGAGGCCATCAGAGCTAACATAAGTAGTACCAACGTTATACATCAATGTGCAAATCAGCCAACATATGCCCAAATGCTTTAAAGTAAGACCGCCCCAAAGAAAGTCAATCCTCTAGAAAGAATAGAGAGTTTTACTTGCAAAGCAGTTCGAGTTAACCAATAATCTTTTGAATATGATAACCTTATTAGTTAACAAGCTATGCAAATAGATCTACGTATTGCTATATGGAATGCTAATGAGCTTTCCAACCACAAAGATGAAATTCAAATATTTTTAAAATTGAATAACATTGACATTATATTGATTTCTGAAACGCATTTTACTAGCAAATCTTTTTTTAAAACAAAACGGATATGACCTTATTACCGCTAATCCCCCATATAAGAAAGCTCATGGAGGAGCAGTATGAAGTTAATGACAGTATCAGAGATAACGCAATATGTACAAGCTGGTTGTATACAAATTAAATGCCTGCACTTTGATGTGAGTTTGACGGCGATATATTTTCCACCTAGATTTTCATTTAAATGCAATGACTATTGGGACTTTTTCCAAAAAACGTGGGTCAAAGTTCATTGCTGGTGGTGATTACAATGCCAAACATCCTTGGTGGGGATCCAGGTTGATAAATCCAAAGGGAAGACAACTTTGAAAATGTATTACTGATAATAATCTATCCATACTGTCTACGGGCAAACCAACTTACTGGCCTACTTATCCGAGGAAGATTCCCTATCTTTTAGATTTTATTGTTTACGCAGGCGTTCCTCAATATCATTTAAACATTACTGAAAGCTTTGACTGAAGCTCGGATCACTCGCCACTCATCGTAACGAACAACATGTTGTCATAAAAAACGAATAATCTGTATAAGGTCATTACGTCAAAGACAGACGTTACTGCATTCAAAAACTGGCTTGATAACAGAATAAGTTTGAGTGTATCCTTAAAGGCAGGCGCATAAATAGATTCTGCTGTTGAAACACTGACAGCCTTAATTCACGAAGCCGCATTTTTCTTTACTCCTGTCCCGCAAAAAAATCCAGTAACTAATTCATTCCTATCAACAGAGTTAATGCAACTTATCAAGAATAAAAGAAGGCTGAGAAGAAATTGACAATTAAACCAGAACCCAGTGGATAAAACACTATTCAACAAGGCCAGGAAAAGCTAAAGAAACGACTGGCAGAGATAAGGAACGTATCAACTGCAGATTATCTGGCCTTGACCCCTTTACAAGCGACTTTGAATACAGTCTCTGGAGAGCTACGCATTATCTGAAACGTCCTGCAAAAATAAATATCGGGGGAAAACCACAATGGAGTCTGGTGTAGATCCAATCAAGAAAAGGCGTTTGCGCATCATCTTTACTCAATATTTCAGCCAAATTCAGATGGTGACACAACAGATGACGAGGATATTTTCAACTTTTTAGAAGCACCGTGCCAAATGAGTCTTCTGATCAGTATTGTCTCCACAACTGAAGTAAAAGTAGAGATTACAAACATTAACTGCAAAAAACACTTTAAAACATCTGCCCCCTAAGTGCATACAGCTACTAACACTAGTTTACAACGAAAGAATACTTTTGAGAGGAATGGTGCCAGTTTTGGACAAACTCAACATAATACCGGAACATCAGTTTGGGTTTAGAAGAGGTCATGGCACACCTGAACAATGTCATCGAATAGTAAATGATATAGTAAAAGCACTGGAAAGTAAAAAAATATTGTACAGCTGTCTTTCTTGATGTACAGCAGGCATTTTATCGTATCTGGCACACGGGAATTTTATATAAAACTAAAAAATTAATTCCTGCTCCATACTTCCTTTTGCTAAGGTCATATCTAAGTGACCGACAATTTTATGTTGTCAATGAAGGTGTTACATCACGTATGTACTCCATAAATGCTGGCGTACCGCAGGGCAGCGTTCTGGGTGCGGTGCTTTACACAATATTCATTGCTGATTTGCCTGTTATGACAGATGTTAACATTGCGACTTATACTGATGATACAGCCATAATTGCAACAAGTAAGACACCAGAAGAAGCTTCACAGTATGTACAAAAGCAACTCTGTGAAATAGAGAAGTGGTTAAAGAAATGGAAGATTAAAGTTAACCCTCAGAAATCTACACACACACAACCTTCACCCTCAATGGTGCACCAATACCCCAAACTTTAACAGTTAAATACCCGGGTGTACACCTTGATATGGACCACAAACAAAAAAGATGTACTGGCTCTTTAGAAAGAACTCACAATTGAGTTTGGAAAACAAAGTGAGACTATATAAAGCAATCCCTAAGCCGGTTTGGACCTATGACATTCAGCTCTGGGGAACGGCGAGTGACTCTAATATTGAAATCCTCAAACGATATCAATCAAAAACTCTAAGACTCTTAGTAGGTGCCCCTTGGTTTGTTAAAAATGCTGAAATACATAAGGATCTAAAAATTCCGCATGTAAAAGAAGAGATAGTAAAGTTAAGCAAATAATATATTAATAAACTTAGCAGTCATATTAATAATTTAGCTATAAACCTCTTAGATAATAGTCAAACCGCTCGAAGGTTAAAGCGACATCATGTCTTAGGCTTACCAGATAAGTATGTAAAAAGTTTTATAGTTTCTAAACTTATAAGGTATACGTATGTATATATATAAACGTATATTGGTTACTCTCACTGGAGACTAGCCATTCCTGGTATGCATATAAAAAGTTTTGTTTAATTGTTATCATAATTTGCTTATTGTCGTAAAGATAGATTGCAAATAAAAGAATACACAAATAAAAAAAATGACAGATGTTAGAGCATCAGCTATTTTCTGTGGAGATGTCGGGTATTGATTTCTATCTCTGCTTCTTTCTCTGTCAACCTTCTGCTGGAAACTTTTTCGCATTACATTTATTTACCCCTCCTCCTCCTTTAGCATTTCTTTGCTTTTCGTCGTCATAGCTTTTGCTACCTGAACGGCTCTCTCAAACTTATTTATATCACCATCGTCAAGTAATCATTATTGAATTTTCTCGTTACCGATCTGACAGACAAACTGTATCGAAAGCGTTCGTATAATTCTGACATCCTCGTCGCCAGTGTATAATTTTGAAACGCTCAGCTTAGTTTATGTTAAATAGTATAGTTAAATTTTGCTATCCATTACAAAATTTAATATTTTTTTCACATCAACTCATATCTGGCTTATTCTAATTATTATATATAAATACATATATGTGCAATTCTAAATTGATTTACAAAAAAAAAAAAACGATATATCTGTGGTCACAAGCGATAACCGTCTAAGTCCTATGCTTTAACACAGGACTTAGGCGATTATCGCTTGAGACCACAGATATTTATTTAAAAGAATTCAAAGTATGCAAATAAATATACTATCAAAGAAAGGTAAGTTATTTAAGAACAATTACATAATCCTTTTTCTTACAGTGCACTAAAACTTAAAATCCTGAACTACCTTAATCTGTTCTGTCTATGTGGTCATTGACTTCAGATATACCCATATATGTACCCGCGCACAAACAACCATATTCATAATTTTGGCGCGTACACTATATAAATAGCTTAGTGTTTGGCCGAGCTCCTCCTACCATTTATCGTGTGCGTCTTTATATTATATCACAAATGGAGGGACCTACAGTTTTCTGCTTACTCCGAACGGCAGATATATTTAATGAGAAGTTTTTTCGTGGCAGAAATACCCTTGGAGGATTGCCATTGCCTGCCGAGGGGTGACCGCTGTAAGAAAACACTTTTTCTATGAATAAGATTTTGCTTGCCCTGACTGAGATTCGCACCTCCAACTCACCGGCATATCGAGTTATTGCACGCACCGTTACCAACTCGACCACAGCGGTCATACATACAAGTGAAAAAAAATGCGAGATCAAATATGATTTTGTTTTCTTCTCATTCACTCCTGTAGAAGAAAACAAACAATTGTAAAAGAAAAACGGAGGCTGAATATACCTCACATGGTTGTGTGTACATGTACATACATACATATTAGTATGTAAGTTATGAATCCGCTCCTAGTGATCAATAATAACACGAATGGTGTCATGCTAGTTAATCTTTTATTAAATCCAAGAGTGACTGGAAAACTCTCCTCGTGTAAAGTCTAGGGCGAACTAACTGAACTAAAATATTTTTGACTTAACTCTACCCTAAGCGATGGGCCGCTCGCTGACACTGCAACGTTGGCCTTGAGTAGGAACCTCGTATTCTACAGCGGTCACTCGTCGCTAGCTCCACGTTGGCTGGTATACACTGACACACGCACACACGTAGTACTCAGCAGTTGATGTGCACCCACACACGCACACACATAACTTACGTATGGGATATATGTAGTTGTTAATGTGCACTGAATTCCGCACATAAGTGTCGGATATCTTACTTGTTGACAAAGTCAGTAGACGCTTGGCTTTTTCAAATTATGAACATTCAATGTGAACAAAAAAATATGATATGGAATAATAGTAGAAACGAATTAAAATAAAAAAACTTTTGTTAGTGGCGCCTAAAAAAAATAACTTGGTCACTGTCTTCAAAGTACGACGGTACACACCCCACACCTAGAGTGTTGGTGCAATCAATTTTTGGCATCCAGTATGTCCTTACGAATGTATATTCCGTGATGTTTATCATTTCGTCTTCTAACTCATACATACAATTTCTCTTGACAGCGGTAACTTTCGCCTTTATGAATTTTGGTGCGAACTTCGAATTAAATTTCTTCGACGCATCACTCAGTACAAAGTTTCTTCGGTAGCCTGTGCCACCTATCGAGAACACTTTAGCTGAGCTGTGCAAATTATATCGCATCTCTGATGCCTCAAAATCTTTGGTTATGTTGTCCGATAACGCTTTTCGTATACATTGCAACCTATCTGTTCTTTCTATGATATCTGGTTGACGTAGCAATTGGTAATCCTTTCTGTGAGTAACCATCTGTTGACCGAATAAAGCGAAATACGGGTAGCAGCTAATGGATTGGTGGAATGTACTTCGAAGAGCTTCGGCGATATTTGGCAAATGTTTGTCCAATAAAGTATGATCAGCCTTATGCCTTGTATTGATGGGTTGATGCGTTGAACTGTGCTGACTTAAATTGCTTTCCATTATCGCTCAGAATATTTCGGGAGTTCCAAAGGTACGAAAAACGTATTCATTTCAAAAGTTGCATATTGGTTCATTTGTAAATTTTCTAATTGGCATTACAAAAGCAAATCTACATACATAAAGTTTCTGAAATAGACGCTGGACGCTATACTGCGAAACCATAGAAGGACGAAGCGTATTATTAGGGGATTTACTCTGGCGACAAACGTCGTATTTTGCAATGAATTATTTTACATCAACCGTGATGTTTGGCTAAAAGAAATTTGTCCTTAGACGTTCAAGTGTTTTTGCCAATCCTCCATGACATTTGTTGGGAGGACAATGATAATTTTTAATCACTTCCGGCACTTACGCCTTCGGTACCCACAGCCTCCAGATAAATGCTTCACGCTCGGGGGCACCATCTGCGAATTCTGGGCGTTTATACACGTATTGGTTGACAATTCTAAGGTCCGCTAAACGAGATTCATTTCTACGCACGTAGTTTTTAAATTTCAAATAATCTACAGACTCAATTTCAGGGGATTTCAAATCTATAAGTGAACAGACTTCCAATTCATTCAGTTCCTTATGCTCAAAAATATCTTCGATGTTCTGACGCGATAGGCAATCAGGTACAACATTAAGGGATCCTTTCCTATGTTCGATCTTGAATCTAAATCCTTGAAGCTTAAGTGACCAGCGTGCTAAACGACCAGACAAATCAGTTTGGCGCATTAACCATTGTAAACTGGCGTGATCGGTCACCATGGTAAAGTCTAGACCCTCCACATAGGGTCTAAGTTTCTTCAAACTGAGAACTACTGCTAAGTATTATAATTCTGTAACCCGGTACTTGCTTTGAGCTTTATTTAATTGTTGCGAAAAGTATGCAAGGACTGCACCAACGTCAAGCTTACTTGCGTCGCATTGTATACAAATTTACTTGTACCCAAGTTACTTTACTTCCCTAATACAAAATTTACTTTTTTGGACATTTATCGTTAATCCAGCTTTCCGTAGGTGATATGCGACATCCGATAAGACATTAATATGGGTATCGAAATCTTCAGGTACAACCAAAAGATCATCCGAGTATGCAAATAATTGATCTTTCAGCTTTGGAGGTATAACTCTGTCCATTGACCTGCAAAGTGCTGGTGACGCATTACAGAGCCCAAATAGCATGACGCGATAATGATACAATGGTCGATTTGGTACGGTTAAACAGGTATAATCTCTTGAACTTTCGAACAGTGGTAGTTGCGAGAAAGCTCGACGAAGATCGAGAGAGCTAATGAACTGTGCATTTGTTAGCCTACTAAGGATTCCGTCAATGTGTGGAAGAGAATATGCATCCTTGATAGTTAGTCCATTGACTTTCCGTGGATCTAAACTAAACTAAGACGACGGGGCTAGACCGCGGACTGTTAGATGACTCTTCGATCCCTCCTAACTTTAACATCTCGTCGATTTCAGAGTAGACTAACTTTTCAACTGCACGATATCGGGAAATAGCGCTGTTTGATTGGGCGTACTCTAGGTTCGAGCTCGATTACATGCTCCATTAGGTGAGTTTTCCCTAAACCATCTTCACAAAACTGGGAAACCGGCTAACAACAAGCTTAAGCTGTCGCTCTTGTTAGTCAGTTAATAAAGGGCTATTTTCATCAAAAAAACTTTTGTTGCAACTTAAACTAATTTCAGACACAATATTTGGAGCTATTTGAAACTTGCTCCGGAAATCTACCCCCACAATAACTTTTTGAGTTAGCCTTGGTATAATAAAAATAATAATTTTAAGAGTTTGATCGTTGAATTTCACTGCTATTTCAATATTTCCATATACTACTTGTGTTTTTCTATCTGCGGTACGCATAGAAACATGATGTTCTCTTAATTGATTATTTTCGTGAACTTCTTTAGCTAAAGAACTGTCTAGACACGGAACTTGTGCTCCGCTATCAAGTAAGCCTAAATACTTTTCACCCAAAATCTCTGCCTCCGTATAAGGCCGTATATCCTTAGCCGTGTGCTTTATTGAAGAAATAAAACTGTTTATATTTTTGCGAAGTCTTTTTCTGTTCGCCCAAAACTTCTTTAGCTGGGCTGTCGAACGGTTAGTTCGACGGTCAGCTGTCTCTTTATTATAATCAAATAACTTAGCGCGTACTTCATTGTAGTTCTTTAACCTTGCACATAAGCTACAATATCTGATCAGTATGCAATAACCTTTGTGTCTGTTGTATCCGTACGTTGGAGTAATTTTATTTCAAATTGTTGTTTCGGTCATAGCGAGGATTCCGATTGCGCTTTTCGCTCTTTCGCGAGTTTTCCGATGCACATTTAACGCAGTTCGGTTTGTATACCCTAGGAGTACCACAACCGTAGCAAAATATCGTTCGGTCCGACAAACAATCAAACAATCTATGTCCTGCCTTGCGGAAGTTCCAGCATTCCAACTTCTCAGAAATATTTGTGTGTTTGCGTAATTCGCTCACTTCATCTATTGCATGTCTCATCATCGGTATCTTCTACATCATCAGCCTGAACATTGTTACCACCAACTAATTCATTCAACTGTCGTCGTGGCAGGTGACGCTGATTTTGATAGTGTACTTGTTGTACGTTGGTTTTTAAAATTTCATTGAAAAGACACTATGCCTTCAAACATAATCGACGTAACTCCGCAAGTGAATTTACCTACACGTAAAGTAACTGTTGGCGAATGCGAGGACGCAGGTTTTTCTGAAGGATTTCGACCAACTCTAACTCAGAATCGCACTTCTCTAACCAACGAAACTTTCCGTGGGATCTTGTTTCCTAGCTCTTATTAATTCTTTTTTTGTTGTTTTTTTACTCCGACAAGGTTGAAAGTTGATGTATTTTGGAACGAATTTCCGTCGATCCTTGTCAAAATTGGTTTTGAAACAAACCGGTTTCGGCGTTGTACCATCTTCAGTGTTATTTTTCGTTCTGTTTAGTTTACGTCTGGCGGTCCCTATTTATTGTGTTTTGTCCTTCGTAGGTATCGGTATCTATCGTTAACTAGCAGCCATCAAATGTTTGTAGGTGTATGCTACCTGAGTTTAGGGTTAATTTGTCAGCGTGAAAACCAATTTTGACAAGGATCGACGGAAAATCGTTCCAAAATACATCTTATTAATTCCTTTATCTCAGTATCTGTTTTATGCTCCTGAAAGTTTGTACGCAGCGCTTGGCATAGTGTCGGCCATGTAACCCGCTCGACCCATCGTCTATATCGCTAATACCAATCCTTTGCTTCATTTGTGAAAAGGCTGTGGACATGTTCGCATAAAACATTAAAACTCCTCCTAACATGTCTATCACTTGTAATTCAATCCTGTAGATAAAATTGTCAACTGACAACTTTGAAGTACCGTCAAATTGTATATCCCAGCTAGTAATTAAATAGGCAATTCTACCTGAGTTGGCACCATTAGATACGTTACTAAATCTAAATTGGTCTATTTGCCTATTAAAAGGATCAAGGATATATTCGTTATCGCGCGCCCAAAGTGGCTTCGAATGGACCGTATTCTAACATCGTTGCCTGTCTAGCAGAGATGATAGCGCCAACAATGTTACGGATACGTGTCTCTTCTTCATTATTGTTTGCCTTATTGCTAACAAGTGGATTTTGATTTCCGACTTCAGTATCCGGCGGCAAACATGCAGCACCTTGACTATCTAAATCTTCCTATACGGTATTTACTCGTGGTTGATAACTGACACTTATGTTTGCGTGAGTAGCTACAGGCGTTGGATGTGATCAGGTTCGAGGACCAGAATAACCAAAATCTCTACTGTTGCCAGTCGCTCTACATTGCGGAAAGGTTGGGTTGCGTTTAAGCCAATTTAGTAAAAAATGTCGGTAAAATGTATGAGAACAAGCTGTTCCTAAAATATCATCGTTTTTCGAAGAAGTTTTACGACATATCGTGCATTCGCGTATCTGCGCCGGTAAGCTTTTATTACTATGGCGCAATTACATTTTTACAAAAACATTTATATTTAAAAATTCATGGATGATGTACTCAGTAGTCAATAATTCAAATGCGCGTTAAACTCTACGTTATGTATCGTACGTTTTTTATTTTAATTCATTAAAAGACTAACCGATCAATCGCCCACTAATAAGGGGAATAGAAAACAGTAATAGAAAAAAATAAGATAATATTTAACTTCAGTTGGTTTAGTATTCAAATGCAAATTAATATTGATAACGATAGCGGTAAAAAAATTGTTTAACTTTATCGAGTCTTCCTACTCAATAACAATAATTTTTGTGTCAATCGCAAAATCAAAAATCATACAAAAAGTTTTGGTCTGTTTCTTGGGTTGTGGGTAGTATTTTCCGGTAAGAGACAATCCTGGGCAGCAGTAAGAACGTACCATCATAACTGGGGCATTGACGCAAAACACCATAAAACTTCCACTGGTTACGGTATATTCCCAAACCGTAATATTCCAATAGCTTCCTTAACCCTACGATTCATAACCAGCAAAACTCCTTTAATTTCATAACCAGGTACCCGGGTACCCGAAGTAGGTTGTTTTGCGTTTATTGAAATAAAACAATATTTTCCTGGAAATATTTTTGTTGTTGATTATATTTTGCGTTCTCAACTGTACAAATTTGATATTTGGAAAAAAACTGGTTTCTGTTCGTATATAAGTACCTAAAGCGACACAAGTAGGCAGAAACTGGTTTTATGTAAGGGTTGTTTATTTGCTTAGTTTGCTTATTTTCGGTACCTACTTGCTTAATTGCTTTTGAATTAGATAGCAGATGTTCATTTGTGTCGTAAAATTGAAATATTTCATTTGCTTCGTCATTCTGTGTTGAATATTTGAACAGTGAAGTTGGTGAAAAATGAGCCGCAACGACCGATATTTGTCTACAAGGGAATACTGGAATTTGAGTGACGAAGCAAGAAGCACATATATTCAACGTTTATTTGAGGAAGTGACTCAAGATGAGGACCTTGAAGTGGACCCTGTGGAAGGCCAAAATGAAGGAAATGTGTCCTATACTGGCGAAGTTTCGGAATCAGAGAATGAAGATTTGAATGTTGACAACGCAAACGAAATTGCAGCTGCTATTGACGCACCAGAGGAAATTTTCTTTGATGACGAAAGTGAAGATTATGATATGCAAGAAGATGCACCAACAACAAACCCAGCAGACTACATGACTGCACGTGACGGCACACAATGGCAGCGAACACCACGTAGTTGCCAACAAGTGAGAAGCCACAATATATTCAGAGACCGCTGTGGTCCAGCGCGGATTACTGAAAATATGACGCCTTTGCAGTGTTTGAAATCATACCTCACAGTGGAAATGGTGGATGTAAAAGTGCGCCACACAAATAGAAAAGCGCATGCCAAATATAATGCGTACAATGAAGCGAATCCCAATAGACGTCAGTTGACGTGGAAAGACACGACAATCAACGAAATTTATGCGTTCATTGGAATGATTTTGATGGCTGGCACAAATCATTCTAATGACGAAAACGCAAGAGATTTGTGGACATCACAGGCTCACCCAATATTCCGCGCCACCATGGGAATAAACAGATTTTTCGATTTGCTGCGTTTTATGCGGTTTGACGACCCCAGAACACGGGTAGAGCGGCAGCGTCAAGACAAAGCGGCGCCAATTCGCGATATTTGGATAATGCTCAATAGAAATCTTGCCAGATATTATGTGCCATCAGAATATTTGACCATTGATGAACAATTATATCCATACCGTGGTAGAACCAAATTCACACAATATATACCCTCGAAGCCAGTAAAATATGGTATAAAAGTATGGTGGATTTGCGATGCCAAAAACTCATATCCACTTCATGGCCAAATATATACTGGCAAACAAGAAACTGTTCGTGAAGTTGGTGTTGGCGAAAGAGTGGTGAGAGATTTAGTTGGGCCATACTACGGTAGCGGACGAAATATCACAATGGATAATTTTTTTACGACGCTGCCGTTGGCTAGGCAACTAAAAGTAGAAAAGCTCAGCATTGTGGGTACACTCCGCCGGAACAAAGCTTACATCCCTGCGGAGATGAAAGAAGACAAAAAAAAAGACGTTGGTTCAAGTTTATTTGGCTTCCACGACAACGTAACACTGCTCTCATATAAGCAGCGGAAGTCCAACTCGGTCATCCTTCTTTCTAGTATGCATGATGATGCACAAATTGACGAGAATGGGAAACCAGAAATTATAAATTTTTGCAACCAAACAAAAGGTGTGGTGGACGTTATGGACCAAACGCTCCAAGAATACACGACCCAGCGACAAACAAGAAGATGGCCGATGGCATTTTTCTATAACATCATTGATGTGAGCGCATTTGCATCACACATCATATATTATGGAAATAATCCAACTGCACGATACACCACGACGCGCAGGAAGAATTTCCTGCGTCAACTGGCAGAAAGCCTGTGCATTCCTGTTATAGAAAATAGAATTTCAAATGTGCAAAGCGTGCGCCAATTTTCAACAAAAAATGCAATTGAAAGCATCATTTGAAGGCCGTTGGAGCGTGTGCTTTGTGCTGCAGGTCCGTCAACATCTCCGTCAGCACGACAAAGGGGCAGAAAAGCACATACGGGCGTGTGCTACATGTGCAACCTTCTTCCAAATAAGCGCAGAAGAAAAACTAGAAAAAATTGCAGCATATGTAGCACGCCGATATGCGATGAGCACGCCATAACAATTACTAAATGCTACAATTGCCACAATAACAACGATAGTGATTCGGATGAATTATAAGATAATATATATACAATATGATAAAATAAATAAAAAAGACATTTATTTCCAATAAAAACAACACAAAAAAACGTTTTTTCATTTACATGTCAGGCATTTACATAGGAATTGCATTAGGGTACCCGGGGACCCGGTTGTGTGTTTATGGGGGTAAAACATTTAAAATCATTTTTTAAAGAAAATATTGAAAATATTTTGAATTTATTTAAATCTTAGTTTAGCCAAAATCTCTGATGATTCGGAGTTTTATGTCCATATCTCAAAAATTATAGGCACAGCAGCACTTTAAATTCAAAAATGGTACACGGGTACCCGGTTATGAATCGTAGGGTTAATTATGGATTTAATAAAGATAAAAAACTTAAAGCTCTAAAGTCTCGAAGCTGAGGATGAGACAAATTAATAATCAAGCTCTCTAAAGCGTTTAAATCCCGCATGCCATTAGTAGGCTAGATAGCATATAGCTATGCCGTAGCAAAAAATGCTTAAAAATCGAAAAGTAAAATGCTATTATATTCGTTAAATAGTGTATTATATACCCATCTTAGTGCGGTATGTTCTTTAGGCGTGTAGCCTCTAGGAGCATCAATTCCGGCATTAGATATTGTATACACCAGACGAAATAAGCAAAACAAAAAATATTATATATATAAAAAAATCTATGTATTTGCGTAACCTGGTCAAAAGCATATTTCTGTTGCTATAATTTTAAGTTCCAAAATCTACGTTATCATATTCACAAAAATACGACTATTCAAATCAGACTGAAGAAAAAAATACGTTAGAGAGGGAAATTTACGGGGGTCTCACACGCTATTAGGGCTACTCTAATTCAGCCACGGATCGTCATGTTCGGGTCCCACGTTGGGCGCCATTCTTTATCTGTTATGGACTTTCAAAGGGCTGAGTTGAAAAGCGAGAGGAGCTCGCACCGACGTCTGACACTGCGGTGGCTTAAATGCTGCGAGCTTCAGCATCGTGAGTCCTTTACGCATTGCGGACCACGAGCTATCTTCCCTCATCCCATAGTTCAACAGGATACATTTCGTATTTGCACACTGGAACTACCATCCAACTACCACCAGTCATTAGAAGTACTAATTACTTCTTACGTGTCCAGGCCTTTACCTTGCAGCGCGCGTAGCTATCAATAGCTGCTCTACACCCACCCTACCTTGGCCTTGTTGATAGTAATAAGGCCCCATCTTATCTATCCACACAACCTTTCGAAATCAGACCATATAGATAATGTTAAATTTAGCTTTCCATTACACACATTTTTTTTTACTTCAATTCATATCTGGCTTATACTACTTAATATATATAAGTACTAGGCCGGGTCGATTTGTGGTGAGGCAAAAAAATCGCCCATTGCTCTGTGAAAATCATATTCTAGGGATCAAAATAACAAACTTTTCCGAAGGAACCATACCTCTAAAACGAATTCTGATGTCCCCCAATTTGGGTCGAACTTTTGGGTATGATGAAGGTATCACTGTGACACAATTGCAGATCGTAAAATTGCTTGTGTGCGTTTTTAAGCCACCACAAGACACAGCAGGTAGAATTGAAATTACCATTTCATTCTTATTACCTCGTCTCGTAGACCATATATATCGCAACAGTTTTTGTGAATGCATTAAGTCGTTGTGAAGAACTCAAAGTGTGAAGTGCTAATTTCAGATAAAAAAATATTTCAAAAAAAATAATAAGTGAAGTGACCATTCCAAGTCAAAAAGTTTACAATGATTCCACCATCCTCTACACCGCAAGATGAAGCAACTACATCAACAACTATCGAAAACCCAATGAGTCATATACCCAAGCATGATGTTACTGTTTTTAGTGTGTCTACTGATTTAACTGATCTTAATTTACCAACCCATCTGGATATCTTGAGATATTATTTTTACTTAAGCGAACGTGTTAAAACAGAACAAAAAAAGTTTTCTCATAAATCATTCACTATTCAAGTACAAGATAAGTTGATTGGAATTTGGGAAAAACTTGGTATGGAAATAATGCTGAAAAAAAGTGTATTTAATAAATTTAATAAATTGCTTGACAAGTATCAAGAGCAAATCAAGAGAAGAAACAACACCCAACAATTTACAGAGTATGTAAAATCTCTGGAAACAATTTTTTACATTGGAACATGTAAATGCGATTTGAAGGCAGCTCCATGTGCATGCGGCTGGGTTCCCTAACGCCTCAAAGAGTTCATGCACGATCAACATAATCAGAGAAGACTATCAATTGATGCATTTGTGATGGAAACTGAAGAGCAAGGAGCAACGTCTATATCATCAATGCCAACATACCAATATCCCGATGATTTTGATTTTAAAATTAAGTATAAGCATGGGAACCTCTCATCATGGATAAATCGAAAGTTCGCAGAGAAAAAGAGAAATGCAGACAAGAAGTGCTTCGCAAACGGTTAGATGATACCAATTTGTTAGCATTTTCATTCGATGGCAGAAAAGATGATACTTTAACGATAGATAAAATTGATGAGAAGTATCATACTAGGATGGTAAAAGAACCTCATCTTGTTATTTTGAGAGAACCCAATTCTGAATAGATTGGTTACGTAAGACTGGAACATGAAACCGCTGAATACAAAACAATCAAATTAAATGGTTTTTTCAACGATAAAAGTATATCACTGGATGCATTAATTGGGATATGCACTGACGGTGATCCAATAAACACTGGCCCACACGGTGGAATTATACGACGATTCGAATTGCTGTTAAAAAGACCATTGCATTGGTTCGTTTGCCTTCTACACTTCAACGAACTTCCGTTTCGGCATTTGTTTGAAGCTTTGGATAAATCACCCAGCACTGGACCAAGATCGGCAACCGGAAAACTGAGCCGTCAAATCGAAACTTGTGAAACTCTTCCGGTAAGTTATTGCTATCACTCATTTCTTATAATTGTCAACCATTTTTATTATTTTATTATTATATATTTTCAGGTGGTGGACGGCTTCAGGGGGGTTCCAGGGGGTATGCCACTGGCATGGGTGGATCGGCCCTCCAAAGTTAGTGGGGTTGGTCATACATTTGGACTCGATTGGAGCACTCTAAATGGGTCAAAGTGGGATTTTTCAAAATTTGCCCCTACCCAAAAGTTCGACCCAAATTGGGGGACATCAGAATTCCTTTTAGAGGTATGGTTCCTTCGGCAAAGTTTCTTATTTTGATCCCTAGAATACGATTTTCACAGAGCAATGAGCGATTTTTAATTCGACCTGCCCTAATAAGTACATATGTGTACAATTCTACATTGATTTACAAATAAAAAAAACTATATAGTATATATGTAAAAGAATTCAAAGCAAAAAAAAACTATAAAGGTCAGTTATTTAAGAACAATTACATAATCCTTTTATCCTCAATATATTCTATATATTCTATGTGGTCATTGACTTCAGATACAGCCATATATGTACGCACGCACAAACAACCATATTCATATACATACAAGATCAAATATGATTTTCTTTTCTTCTCATTCAGTATTTATATCAATGATATTAATATGGTGCTAAAACACTGTAAGATAAAAATGTTTTCTGATGGCACACTCCTAACAGTCAGTGATAGGAACGTGCAGAATGCGATTGAAAAAATGGAAGAAAATTTGAATTCCTTATATAACTGGTTATGCTCTAATAAACTAAAACTGAATGTTAATAAGACGCAGTTCATGGTCTTAAATAGGGCAGTCAATAACGGATGCTCAAACTACAGCTTAAAAATAAAAGATGAAGTTATTAAAGAAGTTAAACTCATTAAATACTTAGGGATATATGTACATTGATAATAAATTAAAAATGGATGAGCATGTTGAATATACAGTTAAAAAAATTGCAAAAAAAAATTGGCTTTATAAAAAGATCTTGTAAATATCTAGGAAGGAGATACAAAACCATTGTCTATCGATCTATAGTAGAACCCCCCTTTATATATTGTCTAACGATATCCTTCATAGTAAGCGATATCCAAGTAGATAAACTGCAAAACCGAGCTATGCGTTGGCTGAGTGTGAGCAGCAAGTTTTTTATCATGCTATGAAATTTGTGTTTAACATAAAAGAAGGCAGACTTCCGGATTATTTGTGTGACAATCTTCGATACATTAACGACACCTACTCATACCTACTAAGAGAGAACAACAGATTTAGGCTACCCTTCTATAGAACCGAAGTGGATTAAATATACATTTTCTATAAAGGGCTAAAAAGTTTCAATGAATTACCGTCGCACATAAAAAACTGCACTAACTCTAGTAGTTTCAAGAAATTTCTGTATGACCACTGCTAAACATTGGATATCCGGTAAGGGCTCGGAATGGAAACTTCGTCTTTCCATCCGTCCTAGCACCAAATAAAGGCGATATGACCATGGATCGGAAACACGGCCTTTCCCACCATGACAAACAGTTCGTATGAGAAGTAAGAAGTGGAATATGGATCGGAAACTCGTGCTTTCCGACAATTAGAAACCAAGTAACAGATATGCGGAGCGGAAACTAGGCCTTTTCGCCCGTGGCACATAATGGTAGACTGGAAAATAGGCCTTTCCAGCTACCCAACTACGCAATTATTTTTAAGCAATTTTATATATGATTTGTAAAAATATATCTAACATGTACTTACGCTTTAATGGAAAATATATTATAACTTTGTAAAATTGTACATTTTAAAGTCGCAAGACTGTAAACAATCAATAAATAAAATTCACTACTGTAGAGCCGATTGTAATCATTGAAGAAAAAAACATAAAATTCCCTAACAAACTTTCAATGCGTTTTTAGTTTTGTAACGCGCTCACTAGCGCAAGTCAAGAAATAGGTAGGCGGTCACCGACAAAAAAAACAAGCAATGGTAAAGCAGAAACACGCAGTGAATTATGTACTTTGCGTACATATTTAGGAGAGTTTTGTCCACGCATATACACACGAGTAGGTATGTAGCCGAGATGAACGAAATTGAGGCAGCTTTGCATTTTTTTGTTTTCTTAATTCTGCGCTTAATATTAAATGAGACTATTTAATGATCATTAACTTACAAAACATTTTTATAATTTATGCAAGAAACGAAAAAATAGGAAATTGTAAATCTAGGTAAATGAAGGTAACTTAAATTCAGGTTTTTAAAACAACAAAACATTTTAAAGAGTTTTAGCAACTATTAGTCCTCTTTTCCAAAAATACAAAATTATTTTGCCATTATTTTATTTCTCGCGTTTTACTGTTTAAGAACAGACAATTTATATCGTTTGGCTTTTTCAAATTATGAACGTTCAATGTGAACAAAAACATATGATATTGGGATAACTCCTAAGCTCGTGTGACGTTAGGTTTAAGTCCCTAAAAATTAATGAAATTATATGGTCTTAATACTTTAAATGATGGTTTTGTTGTTACGAGCACGCTTGCATGTATGCGATTTGTATATCCCTTTGATGTGGCGCTGACCGTAATAATAATGTGCTGTTTATCCCGCGTAGTGATCCTGGCTTTGAGTTTACGTCAATGTTGCACGTTCTTGGTATTTGGGGTGTGTTGGCTTTGGTGATGGTCGATTTTTCAGCTTTGCTGTGACTTACGGGGAAGGTTAAGTGATCGAACAACTCTTTTAATTTCCAGGTGAAGGTGGTGTTAGCAGCAGCAAGTCTCGGTCCAATAAGAAAAAAGTCATGCATGCGGATGTCCGATGCAGGGACATGCGGTATAGTTTAGGACTTTTCTTTTTGTATCTATACTTGCTTATCAGTTAACATATGTTTTGTCGATATAGAGGGAAATTTTCCTTTTCATTATTTGGTTGTGAACTCCACTAAGGGAAATATAGCAAACCAAGAAAAATGGAATAATAGTAGAAACGAATTAAAATTAAAAGCTGGGTTCATAACTTTCATGAATGGGCGAATTGTTTGGGAGCTATATGTTATAATTATTCGATATTAATATTTTGACTGCTATCATAGTCCCAATATTAATTAATATTTGTGGAAAATTTTAAGTCTTTAGCCGCTTTAATGGAGGGGTTTTAGTACTAATTGCTAAATCTGTACAATCGGTTGTATGGTAGATATATGTTATATTTATCCGATTTTATTGATTTTCACAGCTCAAGGAGTTGTCCTAATAGGTATTATTTTTGAAAAAATTTAAGACATTAGCTGCTTAAATGGAGGGGTTTTCGTGCTAAATGAAATATCTGAACAATCAGTTATATGAAAGCTATATGTTATGTATCTTTCATCTATAATATTTTCACTGCTCTTATAGAACTTAATATAGCGGACCTTTCAGACTTCTAGCTTTTTAAATGAAGAAGTTATGAAGCAAAATATGATATCTGAACATTCGCCTCCTATATACGTCCGATCTGGCCGGTTCTAACAAATGTATAATAAAATGTAAAAAGACATCTGACTGCCAAGTTTCATTAAAATAGCTCAAAAACTGAGGGACTAGTTTGCGTTCAAACAGACGGACAGATGGACAGACAGACAGACAGAAGGACAGACGGACAAACACACAGACAGACGGGCATGGCTAAATCGATTCATCTCGTCACTCTGATCATATCGCTATACTTTTTGATGGGTCTAACTCTTCTCGTACTGGTACTTACAAACATCGGATACCATTTCCATGAAAGGTATACAAACTGTTGTTAGTGGCGCCTAAAAAAATAACTTGAATACTGTCTTCAAGGTACGGTGGTACACTTCATTAGATAAACATCGTTCTTAACCGGCTTTTAAGAAAGCGATCTTACATATGTTATCCAAATTTTCTTACCACAGCTTTAATAAATTAAAAATCACCAGTTCCTTATTCGGATTTGCAAAACATGTTTTATTGGATTTTAGAAAATATTGTATTTGCCAATTTCTGGCGGCTTTAAAATTTTAAACCAAAATGCATGTATGTGCATATATACTTACTTCACAAATATCAGCTGTTTTTGTGAGCATAACGTGAACCTACTTTGTTAGCTAATACAATAATAATAATAGGCGCTATTGCTAACACACGAATCATAAAGGGTGTTTTTTTAGATGTGAAATTATTATTGAAAGTATTAGGATGTTAAACTACCTTCTCGATTAAAAAAAAAAAAACACGAAGCTTACGCTCAAAATCCTCAACCTCACATTAATTTTTCTGAGAAGCATTGCTTGATATTGCTATTATAATGGTATTAAAATATATTCAGGCAACCATATATTTGTATAACTTAATAAAAAGGCAGATACGTTTATGTATATACTGTATATTACGATTCTAAACAGGATTTTCATAAACAGCGTTCGCGGTATCGGCACTGGCATCAAATTGGAAACGCATTGGGAAACCTTTTAACCCACTTTTGGGAGAAACATATGAACTTCAAACAAAAGACTTCCGGATCTTATGCGAGCAAGTATCACATCATCCACCAATTTCAGCTTTTTACGCAGAGTCTCCTAATTATATGTTTTATGGTTCCATTAATCCAAATATAAGATTCATGGGCAAAAGTGTTGAGATTCAGCCCAAGGGTGAAGTCACTGTTGAATTTCCCAGGCAAGTATCTTTACTTAAATATGTGGTATATGTATATGTAATTAAAATATTATTCTAGTCATACAATATCTGAACAATAGGTTGTGTGGTAGCTAAATGTTTTATTTATCTGATCTTTATCATTTTCACTGCTAATATATAACTAATAATTACTGTGTGCAAAATTGTAAGTGTTTACCTGATAAAATGAATGAGTTGTATGTTATATTTCTTTGAACTTTATTATTTTCACTGCATATATAGTTCTTGTAATACCAGAATTTCAAGCCTTTACTCAAATATATATTAATTTTTGAAAAGGCACCTGACTGCCAAGTTTCATCCAAAATGGATGTATGCGTTCAAACAGATGGACAGACGGACATGGCTAAATCGACTCAGCTCTTTTCGGTATACTTTTTGATGGGTCTAACTATTATCATTTTGTTACTTACAAACATCCATTTCTATGAAAGGTTTAAAAAGGAGGAGGTCTCGTGCACTTGCATGTTCGCTGATTAATGAATTGCCGTCCCAATTACCACTTGTTGATCGAACAACGCGAATTTGTTGATGCGGTGTTAGCAGTTACCCGAATGCGCGTGCAAAGTTATTATCCGTTGGTAAGGGTCCATTCTACTGATTTGTTGTGTTAAGTCCTCTCCTGTTAATTATGATCGTCCTCGATCATTAATATAATGGTAAGTTATTGAAAGTTACATACATATGTTGGAATGTGATTTGTTTCGTTTGAGAGGTGAACTTCCTGGCTCGTACTGGGGTTCACTTTATCTTATTCCATATATTGGATTTTCATGGATCGCTTCCTTAGGAAAGAGAACAATGATTATTAAGAATGATGCAGTTATTCGGCTTCTGAAAGAGAATTCATTCTATGTGTGTTGTTGATATGCAGATATTTCAAACTCTCTCAGGAAAGTAGTTCTATGTGGTCCTTTTCTAACGGAATTGGTTGTAGTATTGCTGTGATGGTCTCGATTGGTTTTGATTGGCGCAAATTTAATGCAAACTGGGCGCGAGAGAAACTCTTGCCATTTTTTATATCAAGTTAAGAGTATTTTTCGGGAGTTGCAAAATAAAAACAAATTATCTCGTATTTTCGTTTGTTAAAAAACTACCGCTTGTAGCATAATTCTATCTTAAGAGAATTTATTTAAATGTACATACATATGTATGTATTCTAAAAACTGAAGCACTCTAGATGATAATGCTTATTGCAAATTGTTTTAAATAAATGTACGGATAATAAGAAGAGAGAATTGTTATATACATATATAAATTAATATAACGTGTAGCGTATATTACGAAAATTTATAAATTTGTATGTATGTAGCTATGTATGTAAATTAAAAGTAGCGGTTTTTTTTTTATTTGTTATAGTTTGGCCATATAACTATTTATTTTAAATATTTTTGAGCTTTAAGGTCGATTGGTTTATTGGAAATTTATTAGGAAAAAACAACAATACTCAAAGCGGTTTTTATTGATTATATGAAGTTATATGTATAAAGGTATTGTACTTAAAGAAGTACACTAACAAAGTTTTGTGTTTTCTAAAAATGTTTATTAAAATATTTTCTGGAACTTAACTTACCACGTCTTTCGCCTGTGAGGGTCGCTTAAAGAAGAGGGCGATCATCGGTTCTCTCCCAGCTTATTTTCTTTGCAAATTGTTATATTCTTTTCAATATTTCATAATATTCAGTTTTAATTATAATATTGTTTATCCTCTTATCTGGTCGTATAATAATTATTCCAAATGTTTCGTTTAGTGATAGGGGTATTTTTACCATATATAAAATTTTCATATCTTTGCTTAATATATTACTTTTGATAGTTCTAATGCGTCTTTCGCATTTTTTACTGATTGATAATTCTCTTTCTTCTTGGCTTAACATTACTGAATTCACTAAATTATTCCGCTATAGGGGTTTAGGGTGTCTAGGATTTCTAAGGTTTTGCGAAGGTTCATGTTTTAGGATGTAGGAAATGGTCCTTAGGGATTTAGTTGGTTAGCTCGCCATATACATATCTCCGTTCTAGGCCGATGCTTTTATTAGTGCTCTATTTATTATACGTCCCATTACAGTTTTTACTGTTGTTCTATTATTTTCTGATACTATCTCTTTCTTTTATTTCGGAGTCTTTTAATTTTTTTTGCATAAATGAATGGGAAATAGTCCTTTTTGATATTAATTAAGATTTAATTTTATTTTTATTTATTTTATTTTATTTATTTATTTATTTTTATTTATCAAGCTCAACTACCTTTGTTCTTAAAGAATTTTTGGACACACGTCCATCTTTCCTTTTCAAAAGTGACGTTATTGTTGTAGTTGTTGTAGCGGCTACATCCCACTAAGAAGGATGGAACCCTCCATCGTTGGCATCAAGCACAACTAGCGGGAGGCCCAGGAAAAGGGCGGTTTCCACAGGGTGTTAGTTGAGTGGGTTTGGCAGGGCAGGCCCCGACAGCCAGTCGGCGTTCTGACAGGTCTGTATTTTCGTCCACTGGGTCCTGCTAGTTCCAGTTTTATTTTCTTTTGTCGATTTCGAGTCTATACTTTTTTTGCCCAGACTCGTCTAACTTTTTGATTACAATCCACACGGGTGAGTTGTATGGATAACGATATGGCCTAGTAATTCTATCTTTTAATAAATTTTATTTTTCTTGTTTCACTAGGTCTCTCATTGCTAGGGACTTAGGATAATATTTGGTGTATACGGGTAGACCTAAAAAAGTTCTATTTCTCCTACGGTAATGGTATAGGTAAGCTTCTTAAGCGGATGGGTAAATAGGTCCGGATATTAATTTTTAAGGTGGTTTATATGTACTTTTTGTTTTTCTGTCATATGATCTATACTTTCGTCGATTTTGTTTATGGTGTCACGAAGCTCTTTGACACTATCGGTTCCGTCAACTAACGGCATTGTTGTTGCGATTGCGCGGCGATGGTTGTTTTGCTGCCGTGTGCTGGATTGTGTGCAAGAGCGCTATCTGCGCAGCCTGGTGCGTTGGTGCGTGTTATAAAAAGCGAAACAAATAATGAGAGGGCATATTTTGTATTTGCGTATGGTGCTAGCATTGCAAGAGCAAATGCTTTGCATTTGCATAGTGCGCAAATTAAGTTGATGAAAAATAAAGACAGTTTGATATTCCATTTGCATATGGTGCGAAAATGAATTTGCAGAAAATAAGAGAGTTTGGTGCTAGTGTGATATTTTGGAACAAAATAGCAGGGAATAAGAATGATTTCGGTTATATTTAAAAGTTAGATGCTTTGTATCACTCTAGAAAATTTAAAGAATGCAAAAGGAAAAATTGAGTGCGATAAATTTGTCTTTATCGTTATATACTGTAGGTACACGGTGCACTCGGCTATGGTTTACCCAAGGGTCCTTGTCCATCAATTTTCTTTTCAGATTTCTATTCTAGAAGCAGAATGGAGTAGTATAAGCCAATAATGGAAGTAATCCATGGAAGGAATTTAAAATAAAAAATCGATTTTTTCATTTTTTTGAAGGTTAATTGTTCCACAAACGCCCGAAAGGTTATACATCATATATTTTTGGCTTAAAATCTTTATTTACACACAGCAAATAATATTTTAATCATTTTATTTACTTACTTTCTTAATTAGTGCATCAACCGCCTAAGCGATTTTGACCGAGGTCAAGCCAGCTGTCGCTATCTCTTCAAGTCTTTTTCTACTTGGTCTTTCCAACGCAGAGGAAGTCTTCCTTTTCCTCTGCTACCACCCGCGGGTACCGCGTCAAAAACCTTCAGGGCTGGAGCTATTTCATCCATTCGAACGACGTGACCTAGCCAAAGGAGCCGCTGATTCTTAATCCGCTGCACTATATCCACGTCATTGTACAGCTCGTACAGCTCATCGTTCCATCGTACGCGGTATTCGCCTTCGCAAAGACGCAAAGGTCCATAAATCTTTCGAAGAATCTTTCTCTCGAACACTCAAAGAGCCCTCTCATCTGATGCTGTCATCGTCCATGCTTCTGCGCCATACAATAGAACCAGCATGATGAGAGACTTATACAGTATGGGGTTTGTTCGTCGAGAGAGGACTTTACTGTGCAATTGCCTACTCAGTCCGAAATAGCACTTGTTGGCAAGAGAGATTCTGCGTTGGATTTCAAGGCTGACGCTGTTCTTGGTGTTAATCCTAAGTAAGCGAAGTCCTCTACTTTTTTAAAGTTATAACTCTCAACAGTGATGTTTGATCCCAGTCGTGAATGTGCCGACTGTCTATTTGATGACAAGAGATATTTCGTTTTGCCCTTCAGACCCATGCGCTTCGCTTCTCTATCCAGTTTCGAGAGGGCAGAGCTAACAGCGCGAATTATCTTCTCCAGCATCAGGTTAAAGAAATCGCACGACAAAGAGTTACCGCGCCTGAAACCTCGTTTGGTATCAAAAGGCTGGGAGAAGTCCTACCCAATCCTGACGGAGCTGGTAGTGATGCTCAACGTCATTTACATAGCTGTATAAGTTTTGCAGGGATACCAAATTCCGATATTGCGGCATATAGTAAACTTCTTTCCGTGCTGTCGAAGGCGGCTTTGAAGTCGGAAAAAATGTGATGTGTGTCGATTTTTCTTTCTCGGGTCTTTTCCAAGATCTGGCGTATTACGAATATCTGGTCGGTAGTAGATTTACGAGGTCTAAAGCCACACTGATAAGGTCCAATCAGTTCATTGACGGTCGGCTTAAGTCTTTCACACAATAGGCTCGACAAAACCTTATACGTGATGTTAAAAAGACTGATCCCGCAATAATTGGCGTAAACTGCAGGATCACCCTTTTTGTGGATTAGACAGAGCACACTTAAGTTCCAATCTGTAGGCATAACTAGCTTCTCTCCGCCGTACTTAAATAACTCAGCTGGTAACCCGTCGGCCCCGGGGGCTTTGTTGTACTTCAGCCGTGCTATCGCTTTCCGAATTTCGTCATAGTCGGGTGATGGTACATCGCCAGGTACCAGGTTTCTTCTACCTGTCTTCGAAATTACAACCACCTTGAGCTTTTCCAGCTATGTGAAATATGGGACAGTGGAATACTGGCTTTATAAGCCTGATCCAGTCATATAATCATGGATTCCCCAAGCTTTTGCAGCATTATCGGTTAGATAAGATACTTTTGACAAGGCTATATCGAGAGATTTATCTATCCTACCAAATGTTCCATCTATCTCTGTAGCCGTTATAATATTTTTTATTTTACCGTTCCCTAGATTTTTCAAAGTGATGCTATTAAATCTATTCCAATTTGTTCTGCTAGGGTTGCGAAATAGAGAATAGGTGCGGGATTTACTGCGTATGCTGGAGAGTATCCAAGAGTGGATGCCTTGCCTGATAACCTCCAGTCATCTACGAGTATTCCATCGGCCGATAGCGTTATATCCACCACCTCCTCCCATCCCGAGAACCTTTCCGAACTGGGTAAAATGAATGTA
Source organism: Philophylla caesio (assembly GCA_963971545.1). Taxonomy (NCBI): domain Eukaryota; kingdom Metazoa; phylum Arthropoda; class Insecta; order Diptera; family Tephritidae; genus Philophylla; species Philophylla caesio. The sequence continues at coordinate 64,398,088 of OZ020606.1, forward strand.
GGTTTACTGCCATTGTTACATATACAAAGATTGGTATTTAGTATAAAGTGCAGGTGCATAGGTTCTGATGCTCCAGAGTCTCCACCGTCAGTACTGTTAAATCTGCTATGCTGTAATTTGTAGAGAGAAATGTATTTAAATCTTTGTTTATTATAATATCGCCCTTGTCTTACCTACGTTACCACTAGAGAAGAGGCTATGTATTCTGCTGGTTAGGCCAAGGATTTGCTGGTATTTTACACACGGCTCCTGGATGAGGCCGACATCGATGCTTTCCTTACCGAGCAGGATCGACAGATTATCTGTCGCACATTTAGAGTGCTGTAGATTAATCTGTACGCACTTTATCCTGCTATGAGTTTTCATATTAGCCTTAGCTAAAGGCCACGAATGCTTCACTTATTTTAGTGAACCATTGGGCGAGGAAGACGGAAGAGGTTTGGTCCGCACATATTATTACTCCGGGTGGGGATCGGACCGAGTTCGAAGTCCATTACGATGCTCGACAATAATCGACGATCGCCACCTGAAGGCGGTCCTTGGCAACATCGCTGTAGTTATGGTGGGATGATTCTGGGCGTTCATAAATTGCCTTTTTAAGCTTCTCCGCGTCATTCCTAGTGCTGCTTACATTGGTTGAACGGGTACTCTTTTGAGATCTCGTATGTTGATGGTGGCTGGTTGTGCAAGGGGTAATAGATGGCTTCTTTTTCAAGAAGCTCTCATATTCCTCTATCAACTTATTGCAGTGCTCAACCCCGTCGACTCAATAGAACCGGAGGCGGTACCAGTGCTAGACAGTTTGTCCATCATGTATACCCTTTGGTATCTACTCTTACTAATCTGGTTGAGCGACTTTTTTTGTTTCTTGTTTGCACTACCCTGTTCGGCAGCGTCTACTCCAGTCACCGGCTTACTGTGGATGGTAAGTCCGGCAGCTTTTATTTATTTTTTTATTTATTTATTTATTTAAGCCAAGTAGTACAATTAAGTTATTATAGGCTAAGTAGACATAAGTTAAGTTTAATATGCAGTTATGAAAAAAAAGTATAAATATGCTATTTATAAAATAAATTTAGTGAATTCAAAAAGCGATCTTTTGAATATGAAAAATCTGTTTCGATAAGTTTAGAGACTCTATTGAACTCAATCAGAACTCTAGAAATAGGAGCCTTTTGAGCGGTGTACAGTCCACAGCCCCACGGGGCAAATCGAAAATGAAAGACAAAGATAGTATTGTTCTCCTGTTCTGCAATGATTTCAAGTTTATCAATAAGCACCGCGATTCATAGGTTGGGATAGGATCAGAAAATGGAAATTTACCCAATGCAAAATGTAAAAATATTTTTTGGATGCGTTCAATTGAAATGATGCGTACTCAAGTTTGAACCGCACAAAAGACGTATACAAAAGTTTCAGCGTATACGGGTCGGTAAAATCCATACTATGACGCCTAACAAAAGCAAGCATAGCATAAGACTTAGTAATTATGAAATTTATATGACTGACAAAAGTGAACTTCGAGTCAAATATTATTCCCAAGTCTTTAATTTCACGAACTCGAGTCAGAGGCGAGTTTGAGATATGATAAGAGGTATCAGTGACATCGATTCGTTTAGAAAAGGTAATTTGGAAACACTTTTTTATGTTCAGGAATAGCTGATTGTTGACGCACCAGTTTCCAACCTTATGTAAGTCCAATTGCATCAATTCAGAGTCATGACGACTTTTGATCAAGGAATAGATTTTAAGATCATCCGCATAAAGCAGAAATTTTGCTGAAGAGAAACAGGAACAAATGTCATTGATAAACAAAACAAAAAATATAGGTCCCAGAATACTACCTTGCGGAACCCCGGAGCAAGCAACGAAAGGAGTAGACTTTACATTATTCACTACAACCACACAACGACGCTTATGCAAGTAAGATGCAATCCATTTTAAAAAAACTGAGTGGAAACCAATGCTGGCCAATTTCTTTATTAGAATTACGTGGGAGACCCGATCAAAAGCTTTGGAGAAATCTGTATAAACGGTATCAACCTGATTACCCGATTTAAAAGCCGCTATACAATCATCAGAGAATACAGTTAAATTTGACACTGTTGATCGGCCTCTAAAAAATCCATGTTGCTCCGGGCACAGCATATTCTTAACAGAAAAAAACAGTTTGTCTTGGATAACGCATTCAAAGAGCTTTGCAGTTGCAGAAAGCTTTGAAATAGGCCTATAATTGCTTATATCGTTTTTATTACCACTCTTAAAAATCGGAGTGATGAAAGCTAATTTCCAAGCATCAACAAAGGTACCCGAAGAAAGAGATTTGTTAAAAATTGTCATCAGTGGGTACACTAAAGAACCACACTGCTTGAACAGTATTGCAGACAGACTATCAGCATCAGTGTTTGAAGAGGGTTTAAGTCGAGTAATGCCACTGAGGATATCCTCAGGGGACAATACTAACTTTCCAAAGTCGAGAGATGGTTGAATCTTAAAGGAAACGTTGTCATCACTATCAGACTTCGATGCGAAATTGGACAAAAAAAACTCGGAAAAAAGGTTAGCGGCATCAGCAGGTGTACTAGCAGTTTTATCGCCGAGGAAAAGATTTGATGGAATGTTAGAAGCAGACTTCGTCGAATTAATAAAATTCCAAAAAGGTTTTGGATTCGAATTTAAGTTTTGTTCAAATCTTAACACATAGTTCCGGTGCAAAAATTTATCCAGACACGTAAATTTCTTATTATACTCTTTATACAAATCGAAATAAGCGGTATTATTACTTATATTGAATTTACGCAAAAATTTATTTTTCTTATTTCGCAGTTTCATCAAAGCAGCATTGTGCCAGGGCACCTTATATTGCTTATTTGTTACCAAAGGAATTACCCTCATACAAATGTCTACTACAGTAGATTTAAAAGTCTCAAAGCACTCAGTGATGTCAAGATGATGAAACAAGTCATCCCAGTTAACGTTTAACAAGAGATTATCCAGTTTCAAAAAATCGCACAACTTAAAATTAAAAGAAGTATTGTGATTAGCATAATCAGTATTAGAATATTCATAAAATTCTAAATCAAGTACAAGAGGTACATGATGCATGTCCGATTTTATAATTGGTGACGTACATTCATTTATGGAAAAATTTATACTTTTGTTTAAAAATATTAAGTCTAGAGTTCGACCAAGATTATTCTGGAAGCAATTAATTTGCATGATATCAATACTTAAGAAGCTATCAACTAAATATATTTCACTAGAGCTATTTACATTACAGGCAATAAGTGCCGATTTCGAGATAGTGTTTGACCATTTCACATTACAAAGATTAAAGTCACCCAGCACGCAAAGATGATCACTGCGGCCGTTTCTTGACAAAAATGGTGTGTTAAGAGTTGGAGGTCGATTAAAAAAAGTGGAGCAAGAATATAAAACAAAACATCAGACTAGCTTACTAGGCGCATAAACAAACAATACATGGTGCGGTGCAGGTAATGATGCAGTATATTCGACAGAAATACTGAATACCACGTTTAAGTTATGAGATAAGAAAATTTCCTACATAACTGTGTCGGTTGTGTACGACACAACTACAAATTAGAAAGGCAAATAATGGCATACTTGCCGGCTGGGAGGGTGCATGCTGGAAAACCGTTTCTACACTGTAGGCTAGATTATGCAGGTTAATTTAGTGTTAATGTACGAAGATATACAGTGACAATGGCACAACATTCGTTGGCGCAAGCAAGATGATGAAGAGGGCGATTGACTACTGGACGTAGCAAGAGGTGCTACATTATTAAAGCAAGAAAGAAACTTCATGATTTCTGCAGCCCCGCATCAGGGTGAAATCTACGAGGCGATTGTTATGTCAATGAAGTTCCATTTGACAAGGGTTGAAAAAGTCAAAGAAAGCTGGCACATGGCAGCACAGGCAACCAATGCACAGTGGATCCGCTTGTATGGAACAGCGGCCAAAAATACTTTTCTTGACATAGCGGGTTGAAATTCTTTCCAAAAATAAAGATAAGAAATAATAAAAAAATTTGACAAATCAAACGACTATATCCAATAGCTCCCATAGGAATGATCGAAACAAACTTAATAATTTTTTTTTTTTTAATAAAATTGAAATTATTTTATTTTATCTACATTGCAGTTATATTTTTAGAAAAATGTTGTTTTACATATATGTACATACATATCATGTTTTACATAGACATACATATGATGATGGACGGGGGTTTTTCCAAATTATTTGATCATCTATTTGCGAAACTAGTTGGAGAGGTACGTATGATGTTACAAATAAGCTTCTATCGTTCAAATCACTGGATGAAAACTTTTGCTTATACTCGCTATGCCCCGTACTTCCGTCAAAGCCCCATTTTCCAATTAAAGTTAGATTGCTAACTGCATTCTCAGGAATAGTTTCAATTAAGTTGGTCTGAAGCTCTATTATACTAGATGCTGTACTGTTAAGTAAGCTCTGCAAATCGACTTACGCATGAGATTCGTCTACAAAAATATTGTCTGGGTATCTACTTTTTTTTTAATTTAGTATTTTTTGATAGCAAATACTGGTGTTTCGACATAGAGGTCTCCATTAAGAGTGAAATAACTTCAATGGGATTGTTTTGAATATTCCCCTGCACAACTGAAATCAATTTCGTCAGTTTTTCTGCTTTGGTTCCGTGTTCTGTGCACCATATATTAAAAATATGCAGGCGTGTAAACACACACTTATGGGAAGAACCTACATCAAAAATTATTCAAAGGAAACATAAACAAAATTTAGGTATTTATTTATTAACAGTTTTGCAAAAATATACACAGCTACAAAAGACGAAGACAGACCAACACAGCACAATAGACAAAAGGACAACTTAAACGGCCTTAGTATTTTTACGATTATACAGACATCTGCACATTTCTGCAGATAAGTTTAACACATTCAAACCTTAAAAGTAAGACAAACACAATGACGTACAAACCAATTTCTGGATTTTCTTGAAACACAACTAAAACTTCAACTAAACATAAAAAAGACGTTCACAAAATACACAAAATAGATACTATCAATAAAATTAGTTTTTCATGAAATACTTTACAAGGATGTTAATTATTAACATCTCGATTTAAAGTTAATACCTTCAACTTCAAAATGCATTTTAAATAATCTAATTCCGAGCAGTCTAGCAAACGTTTGATCTCTTTGAAGTTCGATTTTAATTTGACAAAATCACTCTGCGCGCAGCTGCGTTGCGAAAATGAACACGTGTTCACGCTTTCAATGCTGTTTTTAGAAAGTCCCGTTAGGTTTTCAGAAAAATGCGGTATGGTTTAAAGAAGATTGGACATTTAAGAGACAATTGGTTTACATATTGTTTCAATCATGTGTGGTTGATTTTTTTGATTTTTGGCCTCTGACGGATCCACTGTGCAATGGTGCGACATTTTTGCTAGATGGCAATCAAATTGGCTAAATAGTTTTCAAGAGGGGAAGAAATAGAAGAATAGAGCAAGAAAATCTAAAGGGTGGTCAAGGCTCGACACTCTCCAACAGCGCAGTGGGCACTTGGTCGATTGATCGAGATAATTGTGAGTAAAGATAAGCTAGTCAGGTTCGTGGTTGAGAAATGGAGCCAATTAACCAGACCAGTTCAGAAAGTCTGCATATTACCGATTGAGCCAGTAAATGTGGAGCCGAGCTAGAAATCAAATTATAATTAAGATTACACAAGTCTGCAAAAAAAAAATAATTGAGAGCTGTTTTGGTTTTTTGTGTAATTCTTATGTTTTTTGGTGTGCTGAATCCGAAAATAACTTTAATTTTGTCATAGAACGTCACGTTTTCTGACAATGTAGGTGTCTATGTTAAACAGGTTATCATCTTAAAATAAAATATAAAAGATTAAAAAACCACTAAACACATTTTTATTTCTCAGTGAGACTCGTTTTGGTACATTTTCGCTTGTGGGAAGCATCGGTAAGGTATCTTTGAAGCGTCGAACAGTAGTCTGCCATTATTGTAACGTGCCATCTTCCATGGTATTCTTTTTTTCATCTCCTTAATATCTTGGTGAAATCGTTCACCTTGCTCTTCACTCACGTCTCCTAAATTTTCGGGATAATAGTCGAGGTGGGAATGAAGAAAATGTACTTTTAAACTCATCAAGCAACCTAAAGCTTGAAAAGCTTTTAGCATTCTTTTGACGATTTGTTTGTTGTTAGGACCTTTGTTATTGCCTAAAAATTTTGTATGACTCTTTAAGGGCAATCCACCTTTCTCATTGAGGATCCGTCATGGTTGTGATGAATAGTGAATCAACCATAAGCCGTCTAATATCTGGTCCAACGAAAACAGCTTCCTTCAACTTTGCCTCCGAGAAGCCTGGAAACTTTGATATTAAGTATTTGAAGCAATTTCCATTTCTTGGAAGTGACTTTACAAATTGCTTCATCAATCCCAGCTTTATGTGAAGCGGTGGTAGGAGAACTTTATGAGGAGGCACCAAAATTTTATGCAGGACATTCTTTTCGCCAACTTTAAGCTTCTTTTTGAAGAATCTATGAAAATACGCCACTCTGCACGTAATTGTACCGCGCCACTTTCTACACTATCACGCACACGTTCAGGTTACAACATGTTTATGTTTCTTAATGCAGCTCACACAGGGTGTTCCTTATTTAGAAATTTAAAAACAGTAATCAAAGTAAAATTATACCTATTATTAATGCCTACAAGTTTGCCAAAGAAACCCTTTTTTATAATAAAATTTCGCGTTTTGTAAAATAACCTTACGTTCTGGAGTTTTGAGTATTTTTTAGTGTTCAGAACACCTAAATATATAGAAATCAGTTGGAAATATCCAGACATAATTTTTGTTGCAGACCTGTGTTATCATTGTAACTATGTGTACTCAAGCGAGTGGAAAACCAAAGGTTTTCGCTGGCACTGTTTCTTGCAGAGACAAACGTCGCTGCACAAAGAAGGAAAGGTCAATATAAGATGTATGCTTGAGAGGGCTGGGTATGTGCTTGGTGAAAAATGTGTGTGCAGTGGGCTGAAAATGTATAAAATAAACAAGGGTTTTTGTGGCTATGGCTTCTCCCTTTAAATTTAATTTTTTAATTATTCGGAATCGTTGCATGTGGTATAAATCAGATTTCATTCAACTTACCCTATCGTTCGAAACACCATTCGTCCGTCTCTAGGACTCTTATAGAGAAATTATTTTCAAAACATAGATAATGAGTAATATAATCTAGCTTCCTTACATCGTCCGCAGAGTTTCCAAGACCTTTGCCTGTCCGGAATTAAGATCTCTCCACGGCTGTATAGCATTTAGCTATGGTGCACTGCAGTCCGCCAGATGTTTGACAGTGAGTTCCACTGGTGGAACATTTAACATTATTTCGAGAGATGTGGCGCTATCCTCTCACAAGAAAATAAAACAATTACGTTTTTTTATAGAACTCTTAACAAAACAAAGAGAAATTTTGCTACTAAACAAAAGGAACTATACGCCATAGTATGGGCATTAAAAAATCTTCGTAACTATCTGTATGGGGTAAAAAACCTCGAAATTAATACTGATCATCAGCCAATAACTTTTGCATTGTCCACACGTAACCTAAATTCTAAAGTTAAAAGATGGCACGCGTTTGTTGAGGAATTTTCTCCAAAATTCGTGTATCAACCAGGAAAAGCAAACATTATAGCAGACGCATTATCGCGTCTTGAGTTAAATAATATGTCCACTGAAAACGAAGAAACCTTTAAATCAGTTTAAACAACAAATTTTACTAAGTAAAAATAGGTTCACTATTCATGAACTAATCAGAAATTTTGGAAAAACATGACATTTAATTGAATATTGTATATATTGAATACTGTAAAATTTTGATCACCAATTTAAAGGTATACATTGAACCTAAATTTGTGACTGCCAATCATTGTACAGTGGAGAATTTGTACGAAATACAGCAACCCCAAAAGGAATCATTCCAGAATAAATTTGTCTACACTATACTGTTTCCAACGGATATCCCTAATAGAGACGACCAAGCAGTTATAATTGAACAAAGCCATAATAAAGCGCAACCATGTAGAACACATTAAGCAAATAGAAAAACTATATTACTGGCCTGAAATGCAAAAACAATTAAAACAATATGTGCAAAACTGTGTCGTATAGCTTGTAATAAAAACGAATATGACCGTCATCCGAAGAAAATACCAATATGTAAAGCACCTATTGCGGATAAAGAAGAAATGCAATTGCATCTCGGCATTTTCCGCAAAAAACATAGAAGATAAATCAAACATTGAGGAAAAAGTTTTAGAATTGCTCCAAACTTTCCCAGATATGAAACGAATAACTTTACACAATGGACCAAGTTTCACAACACTCCAATTCAAATCATTAATGCAAAGATAAAATGTGGAAATTTATTTTTGTGACCCACGTCACAGTACAAGCAACGGACAAATATAAGGAGTCCATTCGACAATTATAGAAATCGCTAGACGCATAAAAGAAAAATATAATACGGTTAACGACTTAGAAACATTTTTTAGAGCATGTCAACAGTACAACTTAACAATCCATTCAGTGACAAAACTCAAGCCGAAGGATATCTTTCAAAATAAAGTAAATCATGAAAACTTAACTGACATCTTAAAATATGCTCAAGAAAAAAGCTTGTAACTCATAATAAAAGTTGGTACCACCCATATGTTTGCGGACTACACAAGTGGCGAATATATTTTCGGCAACATTTTTCATATTACCAAAATAAATATTACAATACATAACATAATGAAGAAAAAGAAAAGCATTCTTACACAACATCAGACTTTTTAGAGGTGGATTTGGAACTTAAAGTTAAAAAGGAATTAATGAAATAGGCACATTATGGAAATGGAGAGCAGGAACACTATACCATGACGATTACATTTTTATTTCAAATAAAATAAATGATTTCATTGTTATTAAAAAAACAGGTTACCACAAATTCAGAAATTTTTGAATTAATAACAGAATATACGAAATAACAGAATACACGAGCTGTAGCTTAACTAGATAGTAATATTTTTTGTAAAAATTAGCCAATTGCACTAAAATAAATGGCACATACTTAATAACTTTTAAAACAAATGTAATTAAAGATAACACAATAACAAAATGATTTGAAAAATTATGAAATTTTTATATTTGTCAACTACAATGATAAAACTTTAAGGTTTACTAACATTAATTTTATAGTCATTACTAAGCTTACTGCCATTCATAATAGTAACATACATAATTATCATTGATGGATCGTGTAAAAGTATCTACCCTATAAAAACAAAATACATTCGTGTTCCCTTAATGAAGTCTGTAATGTAACCCTTAGGTTTAAAAGCTGTGTTATTACACAATGAAAATTTCTTACCATCAGTTCCAATCGCGTATGGGGTTAACTAGAAAGAAACGTATGAAATGATGGAAAAAATTTTACGGTTGATCGACTATGCCACGCATAAATGGAATGTCATCGCTGACCTAAAAGTGTTGACAGTTTTATTTGGCATGCAAGGTGGCTACACAAAATATCCTTGCTACCTTTGTGAATGGGATAGTCGGGCATCCAATCGCTATGATCGCAAAGCATGGCCATCTCGAGAGTCACGTCAGATAGGTAGGAAAAACGTTTTAAGCCTCCCGCTGGTAAAATCTGAGGATGTTGTCTTACCACCACTACACTTAAAGCTAAAGAAACAATTTGTAAAGAAATTGGATGTTAATAGCGAAGCTTTTCTTCATCTTAAAACTGTCTTCCCAAAATTAAGTGAAGCTAAAATAAAAGCCGGTATTTATTAATTTGTTTCCATACCTACTTGTTTTTTATAATATGTGTATGTATATAGGTATTTTCATTGGACCTCAAATTCGCAAGATTATGAGCGACGTTACCTTTATGAACAAGTTAAGCTGTATTGAGAAACGTCACGTCACATCACGGTTGTAAACGAATTTTTAAGTGCATATGGTGAAATGTGTTGCAACATGTCGACAAAAATTAATTTCTTGCATTCGCATTTGGACTTCTTCCCACATAATCTGGGCCAGTTCAGTGATGAACAAGGCAAACACTTCCACCAAGAATTGGCTACGATCGAAAAACGTTTCGTAGGAAAAAACAAAATAAATATGATGGCAGAATATTGCTGGTCAGTACAACGCGAAACTGACGATGCTGACCTAAGGAAAAAACTGTCAAGGAGCACTTTTGATATATATATTTTCATTTATAAAAAGTAAAATAACTCAGTCACTTTTTGGCCGATTTTTTAAAAGAAATATTCGTTGAACTCGGTATTGAACGTACTCTTTGAATCTAATCAAAACTCATTTAGTGTCTTTATAAAATAGTGTGTGAAAATATCGCCAAAGTCAAAAAAAGAAGAAAAAGGGTAGCAAAATTTAAGTTTGTTGTGCAAAAACAAGTAAATTTCTTCAGCTTTATTAAGAGGTCTACATATATATCTTTCAAAAGGTCTGAGTTTCTTCTTTCTTAAACCGATATGGGCTAAGAAGTGCGCAAAAGCACGAAAAATCGGTTTTTTAAGGTTAAGTCGAGATTTTGGGGGTGTTTGACCAATTCCAAAATTGGATTCTCGTTCTACTCGATAAGACCTACTAGAAAAATAACATCACTTCCCAGGTATTTTGACTTCATTCTTTTTTGTAGCACTGTGTAATATACAAATTAGTGTTAGTTATGATTGCACAGGAATCAAGAAAGTTTATATTTTGAATTACAAAATAAATTAAATGACTTATCAAAAGAATTTGCTGTATCGGGGAAGATTCATCTACGAAAGGGGGGAGTTAGCAGCAGACCACACATAGAGACACAATTGCAAGTGTAAAGTAACTGATATACTAAAATAATAAAAATCTTGAAAAATTTAAAAATAAAATAAACACACTTATAATAGAATGTTGACATTCCAATAAGAATTGTGAAATTAGAAACAAAATAAACATAATTGTATGTTATAAATGTAACCTTTTGCAAATAAATGGCAAGTTCGATTTTGGATACAACGGAATAAGGTAAAATAGACAATTAACGACGACTACCGTATTAGAGACGATTTGAATTTTATTTGTTGAAAAAAATATATGCTAATGACTATTACAATATCTTACTTTTACATATTCTACAATGAAAATATTTCATGAAAATGTGTGGTTGTCCCGATATTCCGATTTTGTTTAAGTGTTTTTTTTTTAATTTGAAGTCAATCACTCCACTTGGTGGGGCCGCCGATGCGTAAAGTTGAACCTTTCTTATAAGAAGTCGCGCAGGTTATCTTTGGTTGTCAAAATTATTTTGAACTTGAACAAACAATTTATATAAAAGGTAAGTTGACAAATGTGTATGAAAAATATTAGTGAACAATGTAGTGCGCGTGAAAGCAATCAAAAATTTACTAAAAACACGCAAAATTGGAGCGTCTTTAATACATATGTACAGAATTTAACGTGTCGCGCTATCAACGACAATACGCAGTAAATGATAATGCTGAAATTATTGTTACTGAGTCATTAAACAACTAGCAATTGTTATGTTGCAAGAGCAGAATTGATTTTTCGTACTCACATACTCAAAATCCAAATAGCAAAAACGATTTCCAATTTTATTTAAATTTAAAAAAATGGAAGAAATGTATGAGAGCCATATGTAATTTTACAATTTTGTTTAAGGAAGATGAAATAAAAACAACAGCCAACTCGGCTAGCGTAGCACAATATGTAGCGTATTGGCTGTGCAACTCCGAGCTCCCGGGTTCAAAGCCTGGGAGGAGTTGGTATGAAAAATAAATTTAATTAATTGAATAAAAAGAAGTCTGATGAGGAAATGTGGTGATTTCCGAAATAGTACTATAATTTCTACCATTAAAAAACTGTTGTTGTTTTTTCACAAATATCTTTCATAAACTGACCTTGAGCTCAATAAAAATTGTAAAATTAACATTTACTAGGCCAACAGAAAAATAAACAAACATTTATAGCCATATGTAATAGTAATTCGATATTAATGATTTTGACTGTTATAATAGTCCCAATAATAATTAATATTTGTGGAAAATTTTCAAGTCTTTAGCTGATTTAATGAGGGAGTTATGGCCCAAAATGCAATTTTTGAACTATCAGTTGTAGGGCAGCTATATGTCCTATTTATCCGACTTTAATGATTTTCACTGCTAAAATTGTTCTCATAATAGCTATTATTTGAGCAAAATTTCAAGCTTTAACTGCTCAAATGGACGGGTTTTCATGCTATGACACTTTACATATATGTATGTCTAATAATAACTGATATATGTGAAAAATTCCAAGTGTCTAGCTGATTAAATGAAGGAGTTATGGCCAAAAATGCAATATCTGAACTAGCGGTTGTATGGCAGCTGTATGTTGTAGTTATCCGATCTTAATGGTTTTTGCTGCTATATCTTCTTCTTCTTCTTCTTTTATGGCGCTACAACCGTTTGTCGGTTTGGGCCGAGATCAAAAAGCTTCGCCAGTTCCCTCTCTCCTTCGCGAGGTTACGCCAATTACTCATACCAAGCGTAGACAGGTCCTTCTGCACTTGGTCCTTCCAGTGTGTTCTTGGGCGCCCTTGCCTTCGTTGCCCACCTATGGGTGCTGTTTCGAAGGACTTTTTCACTAGAGCATCATCGTCCATGCGAACGACATGGCCAAGCCATCGCAATCGTTGAACTTTTATGCGCTTGACTATGTCCACATCCTTATACAGCTCATACAGCTCGTCATTCCATCTTCTTCGGTACCCGTCGCTTACGCGAACAGGGCCATAAATCTTGCGAAGAACATTTCTTTGGGTAGCCCCCAAAGCTTGCTCATCGCTGGTCAACATCGTCCATGTTTCTACGCCATATGCAAGGACGGGCACGATGAGAGATTTGTAGAGCGAGATTTTCGTTCGTCGAGAAAGGGCTCTGCTTTTCAACTGCCTACCGAGCCCAAAGTAGCATCTGTTGGCAAGTGTAATTCTTCATTTGATTTCAAGGCTGACATTATTGGTGGTGTTTATGCTGGATCCAAGGTATACAAAATCCTTGACTACTTCAAAATTGTAGCCACAAGGTACTTTGGTTTGTCCTCATTCACTACTAGACCAACCTCTTTTGCTTCCTTCTCTAGACTGGAAAATGCTGCACTGACGGCCCTGTTGTTAAGGCCAACGATGTCAATATCATCCGCATACGCAAACAGCATCGTACTTTTGTTATATATAGTACCACTGCGATTTAGATTGGCAGCTCTTATTACAGTATCCAGCATTAGGTTGAATAAGTTTCACGAAAGTGAGTCACCTTGTCTAAAACCTCGTTTGGTCTCAAACGGCTCGGAGAGGTTCTTCCCAACTTTGACGGAGCTAAATGCTGTGCTCAACGTCACTCTACATAGCCGTATTAGTTTTGCGGGGATCCCAAATTTGGACATAGCGTCGTACAGGCAGCTTCTATTCGTGCTGTCAAAAGCGGCTTTGAAGTCGACAAAAAGGTGGTGGGTGTCGATTTGCTTAGCTAAGGTCTTTTCCAGGATTTGATGTGCTGTGAATATCTGGTCGATGGTGGATTTACTAGGTCTAAAACCACACTGATAAAGTCCAATCAGCTGGTTCATATATGGCTTCATTATTTCACACAGTATATTCGATTGAACCTTATATGCGACATTTAAAAGGCTTATCACACGGTAGTTGGCACAAACAGCAGGATCACCCTTCTTATGGATTAGGCAAAGAACACTAGAGTTCCAATCTTCTGGCATGTACTCGTCGGACCAAATTGTGCTTAACAGCTGGTACATGCTTCCTACCAGCTCTTCGCCGCCGGCTTTGAAAAGCTCAGCCGGTATACCGTCTGCCCCAGGCTTCTCACCTCGCCTTGGTCGAGTGGAGGGATTTGTTGTTCATCCCTAAAGATTGTTCTGAGCTCCTCTTCTTTAAACTCCTCACCAGAGATCGCATTCAGTAGCGTTGAGAAGTGGTCCCTCCATACCTCAAGTGTGCTCTGTACGTCCGTCACCAGATTTCCATACTCGTCTTTGCAGGATCCAGCCCCGGTCTTGAAACCAATTGTTTGCTGCTTTATTTTCTAAAAGAATTTTTGGGCCGCATTCCTGCTTGCTAGCATCTCAAGCTCTTCGCACTCACGCCTTTCCGCTTCTCGTTTCTTGGTCTTGAAAAGACGTCTCTCGCGTATTTCTCTGCAGCAGCGACGCGGCATTCGTCATCGTACCAATTATTTCTGTGAGGCTGGTAGTATCCAACCACTTCCTCCGCAGCGGTGCGAAGAGATTGGGAGATGTTATCCCATTGCTCGTTAATGTCGGGGCGATGAGAAGTTGCTTGCCTTAGCAGGATCGAGAGTCGAGCTTGAAAATTGTCAGCTGTCCGTTGCGATTGCAGCTTTATGACGTCGAACTTTCGTTGCGATACTTGATGAGCGTTCTTCATTGCAGAGAGGAGCTTGCGGACCTTAGCTGCAACAAGGTAATGATCCGAGGCAACGCTTGCTCCTCGGATAGAACGAACATCAAGCACGCTCGAAGCGTAACTCGCGTCTATCACAACGTGATCAATTTTGCGTTTTTTGATCAGGGGACACCCAAGTGGCGTGGTGGATGCTTCGGTGTTGGAACCTGGTGCTACTTATTACCATGTTTCGCACCGCGGCGAAGTCGATCAGCCTCTCCCCGTTGCCGGAGGTATTTTTATGAAGGCTGAAGTTTCCGACTGTTGGACCAAAAATTCCTTCTTTGCTCACATTAGCGTTAAAATCGCCGATCACAATTTTTACATCGTGGCGAGGGCAGCGCTCGTATGCTTCCTCCAAGCGTTCGTAAAATTCGTCCTTGCTCCCATCATCCTTTTCCTCCGTCGGGGCGTGCGCACCAATCAAGCTGATCTTATTAAATTTAGATTTGATGCGGATTGTGACAATTCGTTCACTGATGGGGGTGAATCTGGAGACAAGATCTCGCAGTCTCCGCCCAACCACAAATCCAACACCAAATTTGTGCGCCGTCTCATGGCAGGTGTAGTAAACATCGCACGATGCATATATTTTGCAGTGAAGTCAGCCTTATACTTTTTTAGGACATCCTGCAGTTGGATAGAGGCACCTTCCCTATAAAGGGTCCGGACATTCCAGGTGCATATCCGTAAATCGTAGTCCTTGTTTCGTTTGCGTGGGTCGTCAACGTGTGGGGAGTCATTATTCGCGGCTGTTTCGTTCTTTTCATTGGACTTGAATTTAACATGGTGGGTCCCAAACCCAACGCATAACCCATTGCTGGGGGTAAAAAGTTTGAGTTCATTTATATAGCGAGCCGCTTGCTTCAAGACAGACGCCCGCTTCTACCTTCGCACACACAAACATCTCCTCCTCACCATGCAGGTTATCACATAGTGTGATGTCACAATATTTAGCGCCTCCACGCCTTTGGATACGAAGTCGCAATCTTGGAACCGTGGCCTCACGGGGTCGTTTGCATGCCGCCAGTCCTTTAGACAGTCACTAGCTCGCTTAAGTCGGCGAGACGAGTCGACCTGGCTCGATCATGAGCAGGTGGTATGCGCTGATGGTGTCGATAAGTTGGCTGCGTCCTATTGAGCGGTGGTCGGAATGGGTGTGCGAGTGCGTCATCATCCGTCTTAGTGGGCGGGGCTTCTTTCTGCTTGTCAGCTTTGATTTCCGCTAACAACTCGTCCTCTAGATCTGTTGTGCCAGGAGAGCTCAACCACGTCTTCATCTAGTACGTCATCGACTACGTCGTTATGCAACATCGTGTGGTGAGCCTTTCCGAATCGTTTGCACCGGATCACCCTGTCACATTCGCTTATTGTGTGGTTTGCAGCGAGACAGTTGCTGCAATAGCGATACATTAGCGCCATTATCAACCGGAGTTCGGGAGTCATTCGACGAAGCTCGGTCCACAAGCGTAGGGGGTGATTTGCTTTGCAGAGGCCACAGTTAAATTGAGACATTTTCTAAATAAGAAAATAAATTAGTTTAGAATAAATCGTTTGGTAAAACAATTGATTTTACTACTGACCTACTGATTATACCGCGCTGGATTTGAATGTCGACTTGTCGTACTTTATTATCCACTCATTTGGAGGTATATTTTCTTCGCTAATAATTACTAAGTCGCTGACAGCTACTTTTTTCTGTGGATACTTCCACTTATACCGCCTTTGGAGTTCTGACAAATATTCAGATTTCCATCTTCGACAGAACATATGGTTCATAGCTTTCAACTTTTGCCATCGGTTGACCAATGATATAGGGTTATCATTAATTTCTGGCTCGGCCTTTGCAAGAATAGGTGCACCTACCTGGTGTAAGGGATGCAATGTCATTAATATTTCCAGACATTGGGCTTATGGGGCGAGAATTTAAACACGCTTCGTTTCTAGCTAATAGGGTAGAAAGCTCTTCGAAAGTGTATTTGGGACAACGACGGCGAGAGACAAATCTTGACAAAGCTGCCATGAACGAGGCTGTTGAAAGGTCACTTGTGGCTTCAAGGTGTATGGCCTTTGTAGAAAAGCAGACAAACAGGCACGACCTGTAAAGTTTTTAACATCAAACGGGCTTGTGAAATCGACACCCGTTGTTTCAAATGGTCTCGATATTTGCGTTCGAGACGCCGGGAGAGCCGCCATTAGCTGCGTTTGTTCCCGTTTTTTATACAAAACACATGTTTTGCAGTTGTGGACAGTAGACCAGCCAATATCGCATGCGAAAAATAGGCAGGACTAGCTGGTTGCCACCGTGGATCGAGACGAAATGAATAAAGTTTACCATTAGTTTGGAGAAATGGCAATTGTACGGCAATATGATTGGCTGCCATTCATCAAAGCTCATTGAAATGGCATTATTCAGTCTTCCACCGACTCTTAGAAGTCCACTGTCGTCAATATATGTGGTCAACGATAGTATCGTAGACTTTTTCCCACAGTCTTGTATTCAGAGGCATAATGCGCTCTTTGGAAGATTTGGATAAGCCTTGATTGGACGAATTTAACCTCACCTGGAGTGATGAAGAAATAATTTGAGTGTTCTTTGTGTGCAGGATGAACCCGTTTAAAGAACCTAAAGAGTCTAGCAACTATTCGAAGGGCCCTTGGAAAGCTGGAAAAGCGTGCTAAATATCTTCAAATGGAAGAACTGACGCAAGTATAGTTTCAAAATCCTTGGGCTGAGAGAATGGCTAGCATTTTTAATTGAGGTTAAGCCATTTGGGACCATGCCACCAAAGATGACTCTCTCCTAACTCTTGAGGAGAAAGGCCACGACTAGCGAGGTCTGCCGGGTTATCCTCAGAACTTACATGATTCCAATACCCGATCATTGTGCTTTCCGAAATTTTGGAAACTCGGCTGGCTACAAATGTAGACCACGAAGAAGGTGGTTTTCTAAGCCACGCGAGAACAATTGTGGAATCGGTCCAGAAGTACAACCCTTGGCTTTCTATACACATTTTAGGCAGGAGAAAATCTACCATTTTTGCGAGGAGAACAGCTCCACTTAGCTCTAATCTGGGTATAGAAATGGTTTTGTCAGGAGCAACTTTTGTTTTTGCGAGAAGCAAATGAGTTTGAACATTGAAACTAGTGTCCTGTACACGAATGTATATCTCAGCCCCATACGCCTTTTCTGAGGCGTCACAAAACTCATGAAACTGTATATGACAGTTTTGAGTATAACTAAACCATCTGGGGATTTTTATAAAATTAATATGGGGGTAATTATACAAAAACGTCTGCCATTCACTGAGAGTCTTTGGATTTAACTTCTCATCCCAATTGGTTTGTTCCAACCAGATTTGTTGCATTAGCATTTTTGCTACTATTGTTATTGGGCTTAACCAACCTGCGGGATCGAACAGCTTGGCAATCGTGGACAAAACTTCTCGTTTCGTGAACGAATCTTTGTTGGCCAAAGATTTTGCGATAAAATAGAAGTGATCCGTTTTAGCATTCCATCGGATACCCAATGTCTTAGCTTCGCTTGAGTTGTGTAGTTCCAGAAAGACAGAATTTCTTTGTTGTTTGAAGTCCACTTTCTGAGTGGAAAACCTGTCGAGTTTAAGGCCTCAATAAGCTGATCTCGTGATTTTACTGCTTCGGGTATATCATGTGCACCAGCTTATACATCATCTACATAAGTATGTACTAGAGCTGAGGATCTCCGATGCTAGGGGGAATTTCAAGTAGGAGTCTTTGGCGAGTTACAACAAAGTACGGATTGACAGATATGGTGCGCAATTTAGACCGAAAGTGACTCTGTCCAACTGAAAGTAGCTATTCTCCTCGTTAAAATAATATCTAAAGAGGATTCTTTGATATGCGGTGTGCTGCGGGTTCATGTTTATTTGAAGTAGTGCTGTCTGGTTTATGCACATCTTGGTGTGGAATGTAGTAAGAATTCGAAGACCTCTTTACCATATTTAGCTTCATGCGTATGACCCAAATCAGCATATTCTTGAAGTACCTTATTATATTCCTCCTTTATTAGGGGTTTTTTGCACAAAGATGTTTCACTTCTGAGAAATTGTCTCATAGCAATATGGCGAGAGGCGACTATATGTGCATTTGGAGATAAGAGTTTGAACGAGAGCGAAACTACATACCGTCTCTCATTATTGCAAAAGGTGGTATCTGTGTAAAGTCGTTCGCACTGTTTTTTGACCGTCAGAAGCTTGGTCTTTGGTACTTCTTCCAACTTCGAAAATTTTGTGAGTTGCTGATCTAATAACACCTCATTGAAATAAGTGAGATAATTTGTTGGTTTAAGGTCCTTCCGACTTGGTACGGGCCCGGTTAAAATCCTTCCGAACACCGTACGTTGAGCAATCAGTGAGCCAAGAATATTTGTCTTTACTCCATTTAAAATGATTTTAGGATAAAGATCCCCACCGATTAACAAGTCAGTTGGTTGACTGTTTAAGAAGTTGTTGTCTGTCAATGGTAAATAAGAAAGCGTTTTTAAGATTGCTTCACTGATCGAATGTGATGGGAGTGAACCTGTTATCTTTGGAAAAACCACTTTGATGCAGAAATCTTTATTGCGTGGGAAGCCAATACTAAAGGTACAAACCTTTTGAACTTTTCGAGATATGGTTTCATTTAGACCCGATACTTGTGCAGATATACCTTTACTGGGCAAATTCAGGCACTTTTGTAAGCGTTCGGAGACAAATGTGCCTTCAGATCCTGAATCTATCAAGGCTCTGACAGTGTGTGTATTTGATGACAAATGGTCACCATAGCAGTCCCTAGTAGCATACTACTATTTTTATCAATAGGACAATTTGAAGTATTAGTTTTTATGGACGCCGTATGAGACTTAGTTGAAGTGTTAGCGATAAAATGCTACTATTAATTTCACGTTGCATTTTTTTAGCGCTCTCCCAGACACTGAGGAGATGAGTGGCAGATTAAATAATACTTTTAATTGAGAATTTATTAAAGTTCTTTTATTCTCATACCTATCAATTAAGTTCGCCCATGCTAACGCAAACCCATCATTAGTGAGGGAGGCCTTTTGAATTATTTCCCTCGCCTCATCTAGGGGTTTTTGATCAAGGTGGAAAAGTTTTTCCACCGGAGATAATCGTGCGTTATTCCGATAAATGGCGGTGAACATGCCCCTAAATGAGGGTTATTTCAAATAGTCACCGCACTGGCGGTTCAACCAACCGTTCAGGTTGAATTATCGCTGAATTTGTATTTTGGTTGAACGTCGACAGGTTATGAATTTGTTCACCCATCATTGCTCCGCATCAAACATATGCTAAATAGCAGTTAGAATATTTGAGCTTGATGGATTCAACTGCACTCTCATTACCTGCCGAACTTATCTCAGACAAACAATTTTTGTAGTCAGCCTTTACTTCAGCCCAAAGCAATTTTAACTCCTCTTGCTGAATTTCAAGGCAGAAAGTGCTTTGATTTCCGACTGTAGGCGAAATGTTTGCTTCAAATTCCAAATTTGTCAATGCCATTGTAATTTCAGAAGAATTGAAAATGGCACAAAAAAAAAGTTATTTAAAAATGTTAAATAAGTTAATTTAATTTAATTGAAGGAATCGAATAGCGATTGTTTATTCAAACGTGAATAAATAGATCAATAAATAATCAAAATCCCCACAGAAATATTTAAAATGTAAATTAACTTCCAGAAAAATTAAATAATTTGCCAAAATGTTGACACGCACCGCAAGTGTAAAAATATAACAAAAGTGTTGCTCAATATAAATTAAATTCAACAAAAGTTGGCGGAATAGAGGAAAAATGTAAAATATAAATATTATTATTTCACTACAGCAAAGGCACAAGAAAGTAAGAATGAATTAATTTTAAATTCAGAAAGCAAAACAAATACTCATATATGTACATACATACATATAGTTGTATCGATATATGATCGCTAACTAAAAACCTTTATAAAAATATTTAATAAAGTATTTATTTGATGCGGACTGAAATTGCGAGGTTGCAGCACAGTATTGGTCAAATATAAAATTTTGAAATTTGCTTGAATTTATACCGCGAATTAAATTTTTTTTGCAAATAAAAATATTCTAAATTTATTTATCAAGCATCGAATTGAATATTAAAAAAGTCACAAAAAAATCCAAAATAAAAATTCGAATTATTTTCAAAATTAAACTTTTATATCATGGCTGCTCAACAAACGAAACGATACCATTTTGTTTTGTTAACGAGCAAAATTAACTTAACGAAATGAGTTTGTTGCGTTTCGGCGCCATGTTATCAAAACGAAATCAAATCGTTAATGTTGCAACGTTATAAAATTTCCGTTTTCGTTAATTCTAATGAGTCTAAAAGTATGCAGCGCTTCTGTTTGCGCCTGTTTGCGCTTCTGTTTGCGACGAGTGAATCTCCAGCGTTTTTCTTAACGTTTTAACGTTAACGCCAGCATTTCGTTTCGGTTAAAAACGTAATGAAATTTATTATGATAATTGCTTTAACGATAATATTTTGAAATGTTTCAACCGAAACAAGAGAAAACATTTCGGAACGGTTAAATTTAACGTTAAAATGCATCCTTGTTTTATATATAATTCACTAATTTTACTTCCTTTCAAACACTGTGCCAATGCTTAGTTAAGCGCACCAGTTACATATATACATGCACTTCTGATTATATGTACATACATACACTTGCATATGCAC
The DNA here is from genome assembly GCA_963971545.1 of Philophylla caesio. NCBI lineage: Eukaryota > Metazoa > Arthropoda > Insecta > Diptera > Tephritidae > Philophylla > Philophylla caesio. Next base: position 64,419,391 of record OZ020606.1, read on the forward strand.
ATACATACACTTGCATATATACATGCACTTCCTTGTATATAAGCGCAACTTTCAGAGTTGGCTAGAGCAAACACATCAAAATGTACTTAAAAATAATTTTATTTGCTGTTGCTTGTCGGTATACAATTCAATTTCACAAAATATATTTAAATTTCAAAATTTAACCACACACAAAAAATTGTATTCTTATAAATTTTAAAATATATTAATGAGCAACACTTTTTTATCGGGATGAGCCCACTGTCATAGGTATGCCCGCTATTTTGCTTTGGTCAGAGTAAGTTGTTGTGCTGCTCCCACACTGCTATTCTGCTGCTCTGCTATGCCAAAGTTCTGTTCTGCAGCTCTCAACCACTGATTTGTTTGTTTGTTTTTTTTTTGTTATTTACACTCTTATTTTCACTCGCGTATTCAGCATATACATATCTATGTTATATGTATTGCTATTCAATATTCGCTAATTGTAGCGACAATTTATTTATATGTACGTACATATAAATATGTATATATATATTTTTGAGATTATAAGGCGCAAATTTTACGCAAAAACAAAAGCGCAAGAAAAACTCTTGAAATTTTTTAAATCGAGTTAAGAATTATTTCGGTAGCGGGGAAAACAAATTCTCTCGTCTTTTCTCTTATTTTAACTTAAAAGATACCGCTAGTAGCATAGTAAATATGTATATATGTAAATATGTTTATGTACTGCAGCACTCTAAAGGAGAGTGCAAATATGCAGTTTAGTTAAATATATAAAGTTAATTCGGCGCAATGGTCGAGTTGGTAGCGGTGCGTGCTATAACTTGATATGCCGCTGAGTTCGAGGTTCGAATCTCAGTCAGGGCAAGCAAAATCCTAATAATAGAAAAAGTTTTTTCTAATAGCGGTCACCCCTCGGCAGGCAATGGCAAACCTCCGAGGGTATTTCTGCCATGAAAAAGCTTCTCATTAAATACATCTGCCGTTCGGAGTCGGCACAAAACAGTAGGTCCCTCCATTTGTGGTATAATATAAAAGACGCACACCACAAATGGTAGGAGAAGCTCGGCCAAACACTGAGCTTTATAGTGTACGTGCGAAAATTATTATATTATTATATTAATTCGGCGCATAGACGAGAGAAAATATTTTTATAAACATACATATATAAAATAAATTAAAAATGTATACGTGGGATATATACGTATATATGATGTACACATATGTATGTATGTATGTAGCTATGTAAATTAAAAGGAACGGCTTATTCTTTATTATATGAGAAATATAATTTAAGGTATTGTACTTATCGCTCTACTTTGCTCATATTTTATTTTTGATCGCTTTTAAGTTTAAATGCAAATCAAATAAGTTGATTGCATCTTTTTTCAATTTACCATTTTACCATTTACCATTTACCATTTTATCGAAGTTGTGAGCAGAGCTTTTTTTGACGAAAGTAAGCGTTGCCACATAGGCGAACGGAGTGAACAGATGATATACCCACGAAAGGCAATAATGGCCGCGTGCTTTTTTTTTCATAGAAATAAAGGAAATAAAGTTCTTGGGTGTTTTTTCTTTTCAATTAATCGCTCTATTTTTGGTACATCTAAATCAAAATTTTAAGAAAACTCACTAGCCGAATCCAAATTAATTTACAAGGAGACAATAATAAAAAAGAATTTTGCAAATACGATATTTATGTCACCAACGATTTGCCAATTCATTAATACTTCTACACATCTGGAGAAAAATTATTTTACGGGCGCCATTTTCAGTATTGCCATTCAGTATTGGGTACAAACAAGTCCTCATAGTTCATATTGAACATTTAAATCATGTAAATACACAAACAATAAAACTACCTGTGTTATTGCGAAGAAGGAGCGGGTTAACGCATTTCCTAAACTATGTTATTAACATTATTTTGTGTAATTTGTTTTAATAAGCCACGGGATATCCTCGTAACTCATTGCAATCATTTTGAACTTTGCTTTGATTGCTTTGCAGAGCACAGTAGGTGTACTATTCTAAATGGTAATACAAGTATTTTGTGTCTAATTCACTGGGGCAGAAATTTGTATGCTTAAAAAAAACGCCCAAAGCTCCTAAAAATATGAAAATAAAGCTCGAGGGTGTTAATTCCGCGGGCTTTATTGCACTGCACCGTTTACATCTTGTATTAATAAATTATTAATTCTTTTCCGGTATTTACTCTTCATTGATTAATTTCGTGCATTTGCACCTACAATTAAAACCGTATCTCGTGCGCGAGTGGTGGTCAATATTGGACTATGGAGCAGCATCACCATTTTTTCGTTTTTCTATTACATTATTGCAATTGTTTGTCGCTGGACATTCTACGAATTACTGTGGAATTTGGGACTACTTGGCTGTAGTTCAGTGGTGCTCACGGCTAATGCACGCAATGTATTTCGCGTGCAAGGCGCCAGACTGTCGGCAAGTGTATGTACACGCTGTTTCTCTGCTTTTATTCGCTAACAGACAAGCAAGCAAGCAAGACGTAGCAAGCAAAACACTGTACGAAATGTTTAATGTTGATTGGGAATTAGAATATTTCTTCATTGAAAATGCAGATAAAAATGCTCAATGCCTAATATGCAATCGCATTTTAAGCCGTTGCACTCGTTTTCACTTAGAAAGGCATTATCGTTCCCTTCATCCACAATTATTTTCAATATTTGAAGATGAACGAGAAATTTATCTTCAAAAATTAAAAAAAAAAAAATTGTAAAAAACCCCAAACTGCTATATGCAAATATGAAAAAGCATCATATGTAGTGGCTCTTGCTTTAGCAAAAAAAGGCAGGCCATTTACAGAGGGTACATTTTTCAAAGAAATGACTGCAGAATTTTTGAATTGCTTTGAAGAGGGCAATGCAATGTAAGAACATTTAAAAAAAACTCCGTTGTCCAGACATACAATTATGCGAAGAACTGAGGCAATAGCTGAATATATTAAAAGTAACACTTTTCAAAGACTAAGGAATTGCGAGTATTTCTCACTTTGCTTAGACGAGTCTACGGACTCAAACAATTTATGTCAACTTTTAATATGTGCTAGGAGCGTAAACCACAATTTTGAGGCATTTGAAGAAGTGGTTGCCACAGTTACTTTGCACAGTAACGTCAAAGGTGAAACCATTTATGAAGCATTACAAAATAATGTTTTTGCTTCTATTGATAAAAGCAAATTAAGCGCTATTTGTACTGATGGTGCAAAAGTGATGATTGGTCACAACATTGGACTTGTAGGCCAACTTAAAAAAAATGACATCCTAGTTCCAAATTATCACTGCATTATACATCAGCAGGCGCTTCTTTGCAAAGAATTTAATTGTTTAAAAGTAATGGAAACTTCTACTAAAATAATTAATAAAATAAAAGGCGGCCATAACTCTCTTTCTCATGGAAAATTTAAAACTTTTCTAGAAGAAATAGAAGCAGAACATAAAGATTTATTATTGTACACAGAAGTCCGTTGGCTAAGCCGAGGAAAAAGTTTGCAAAGATTGTTTGACTTGAGGAAAGAAGTTTCCGTATTACTGGAGGACGATACTTCTCAAACAGGCACATCTTTACTTGCCGAATTGAAAAGTGACACTTTTCTAATATATTTAGCGTTTTTGTGTGATATCACAAAAATGCTAAATCAGTTAAATTTATGCTTACAAGGCAATGTTAAAATAATTTCTGAATTGGTATCTGCTGTTGACGAGTTTAAAAACCGCTTAGTAAGGTTAGAAAATCAATTAGAAAACAAAATATTGGACAATATGGTAAATTTAAAAGTTATTGAGGAAGAAATTGATTTGCCACTTCCACTAGAAAATCTCTGTGAAATTTTAAAACGTTTAATAAGTGAATTTAATAATAGATTTCAAGATTTTGGTAAAATTCGTCACCTATTGCACATGTTCGACAACCCTCTCACCTGTGATTATGCACAATTTGAGCCATTACTCAAACCAGAAATTACAAAACTGCGAGTGGACCTTAGTTTGCCCTTGGGAAAAAAAGGAGTAGATTTCTGGAAAGAAATTGACCCCAAAAAATATTCTTTGGCAAGGAACGAAATGCTGAAATTGTATTCAATGTTTGGAACAACATACTCATGCGAAGTGGCATTTTCCTCTTTGAAACTAATTCAGAATAAGTTTAGGAATACATTGTCGGATCGCCATATATCAGATTTGATATGTATAAAACAATATAATTATGAAATTGATTTAAATAAGATTTTTGAAATAAATAATTAAATAAAACAAAATTATAATTCATTTTTTTTTTTGAGCTCAAGTCTGCTCAGTGTATTTCGCTGCCGTTGTCTCTGCTTCACTAATACTACCATATATATCACACCATCTCGTTGAGCACCACTGCTGTAGTTGAAGAAGGAACTGTATTTGAAGCTTAAGCATATCTGTATTTTTTAAATAATCCTCACTGGACTTTACTACTGCCACTGCTAACATCGGCGGTTGCAAATACATAGTTGCGTCGGTCGTCGCGTGACTATTTTCTGCTGCCGCCGGCTGAACTTTGCCAGCCCGCTGTGTTGCCACCGTATAATTGCCTTGCTCACAAAATGCTGTAGCTGCAAGTATTAACAGCTGCCGTTACCTTGATACGGCGCTGCGTCATCGCTGAATTTCGGCAATTCTACTGTTTCGCAAATTATTTCGTCGCTTATGATCTGCCTTCGCTTTCAGTACATACAGTCAATCTCTTTTTAACGCGGTTCACTGGGGCAGAAACCGATATTTGGAGAAGTAAAAAAAAGTATTACTTATTCGTTTTGCTTTGATACATACATATTAACTACTCTATGTTTTACAGGATTTTGACAAAAAAATCATATTGAGATCAGCTTTAACTTAAATTATTTTAAACTACTAATAAATCCATACTTCAATTCTTAAAATAAGCGCTGAAGTTTTTCTTTCTGCATGTCTTTATATAAATCCCGGTAGCACTTCATAACATTTTTAAAATCTCGACGAAATTTCGCTTAACGTTCATCAAATCTCGCAAGCGATTTTGATACTTTATAGGAAGCTGGTGAGGAGACAAATAGCAACTGGAAAGAGTCGTTCGATTTCAAAGCACTTGGGATGCCTGCACAAAGTTTCTAGAGAGGTATTTTCAATATTTCAATTAAATCGAAAATGGTCATATTTCCGTGTTGTCACATCAAGGTGGCAACATGGCTTCAAAATCAAAGAACCAACATAATGGGTATTCGTTCATTTGCTCCAAATACTCGTGTTTGATGTGTTCGAGTAGCAACCACAGGATTCATAACTGCGATCGTTTTAAGGCCTTTACTGTAGTTCATCGGGTTGAACATGCGAAGAAGCATGGTATTTGCATCAATTGGCAGTCAAAGGGGCACCAACTTTCAAACTGTCCGTCGTCGCATAAATGCAGGTTTATTCTTTCGACAACTTCATCGTGGATCTGTGCCAACTAGGGTGTTCGATTCTTCACCTTTTTTTCTAAAACCGGTTTTCGAATTGTTCGAAATTTTTAAATCAAGAAAAACAGGGTAAACCGGTTCTTTTTCTAAATAAGAAAAAAACTAGATCAATGTAAAGGGTGTTTTCTAGACGTGTGGCTTTCAATGAGGCAATACTTTTATCGGAGTTGGTCTTTTAGACTGCTTTTGCATGATTTATACTCAGTTTGGTTTGCCATTTCATAATGAACATACTAACTGTCGAACAAGCGCGTCGCACGTTCGGTGAATGGGCCCAAAGCGAGATGGCCACCGATTCCGATTTTCACAGGAATGTTTTGTTCAGCAATTAAGCTCTCTTTTGGTTGAATGGGTACGTTAATAAACCAAATTGTCGCATTTGGGTTGATGATAATCCACAAGCCATTGTTGAGACGCCGTTACATCCTCAAAAAGTCACTGTTTGGTCTGCTCTATAGGCAGAGGGAGTCATTGGTCCATATTTCTTTCAAAATGAAGCCGTCGATAATGTTACGGTCAATGGCAAATACTATAGAGACATGATTAATGACTTTTTCGTGCCTGAATTGGAGGATGTTGATGTGGACGATTTTTCGTTCCAACAAGACGGCGCTACAACCCATACAGCCAACGAAACAATCAATTTATTATAGACAACTTTTAGTGAGCGCATTATATTGCATCGTTGGCCTGTATAAAGACCTCCAATATCGTGCGATTTAACACCGCTAGACTATTTTTTGTGGGGTTATGTGAAGTTGCTAGTCAACGGAGATAAGCCCGAGATGATTGACGCCTTGGAAGAGAATGTTCGGCGCGTTATTGATGACATACGGCCCCAATTGTTGCAAAAAGTGGTCGAAAATTTGTACTCTCGGGTGGAATTTCTTCGAGCCTTCCGCGGCGATTGTCTGAAATGTGGAACTTTCTTAGATTCTTGGAAATTATGTACAATAAATCCGATATTTCAGTCCGGTGGCTGCAATGATATTTGCAATTCAGACCTATAATTAAACAGAGCACCCTGGCAACGTAAGCGAGCTATGTGTTAATTGCCAGTTTGGATTTTTGCCTGGGAGGTCTACTTTATTTAGCCTTAGTCCCTAATCTTAGTATAAATGCTTTCGAGAGTTATTCAACACAACTAAACGTCATTTACAGACTTTTCAAAAGCATTCGACAAAATCGATCATTCAATACTGTTACGGGAGCTAGGAATGTACAGGATTAGTGGACAACTGTTGGAATTTTTCTCCAGTTTTCTATCGAGCAGGAAATTATTTATGTAATTTTGCCGCAAAGTCATCTTTGATAATCGATGCTTGGTCAGGAATTCCAAAAGGGCTTCGCTAAGGGGCTTTATCTGTGACTGAATCGAGATATTTTTTCATTGATTGGCTTTGTTAGACGTAACTCCAGAGAATTAAATGATCCTGGCGCTAATTGGAAATTCCTCTGAAACTACCAGCGGGTACCGCGTAAACAATTGCAATTCGAACGACGTGGCTCAGCCAGCGCAGCCGCTGGTTCTTAATCCGTTGCACTAAGTCTACGTCTGTGTAAAGCTTGTACAGCTCATAGTATGCGGTATTTGCCGTCGCAAACTCGCAAAGGTACATAAATCTTTCTCTCGAACATTCCAAGAGCCCTCTCATCTGATGTTGACATCGTACATGCTTCTGCGCCATACTTAACCCTTTCAGACCTAGCTTAATCAATTGTGAGATCTGCTGTGACGTTCAAATATTATTTTATTGCTTTGTTACCGATATAATGATTGTGCGTTCTCTTGTTGTCTCACTCTAACCAAAAGAAAACTAAAAAACCGCACAAAAGAATTAAAAGAGGCAGTTGTTTGAGAACGTCATCCGATAAGTGTAAACATGCGGCCACATGGTGAGTATTTACTTATTTGTTTTACATAAATATAAATCATAAGTAGTAAATTTTGTTAATAGTAAGTGTATTCGATCTTCTCACAAGATAATATTGAATTGTTTAACATTTTTAGGCAGCTAACGTTAGTAGTAAAGTTGACATATCACAATTGTGCTATTTAGGCGCAACATGATGTAAACTCACGTTTGTGCGATCTTACATTTTTTTGCAGTAAAATACTTTGATTTAAATGATGATAATGACGTACAAGCTGTATTATACCTATTAGACGATTCTGATGTAGATTTCAGTGTTGATAATGATATTGATGATGAAACTTGGGTATCATTCAACATTTGTCCAGAATCTCCAGCAAGTGATGAAGATGAGAATGAGAATGCAACTGCATCTCCTACTGCATTAGCAATTTCTCACGACCATTCAAGGGTCGTAGTTCCGCAAAGAACACGGCCAATCATTACTTCAACTATTTTATTAAATGCAGCACAGCCATGATCTATCAGAAATGCTTTACTAATTACGACTCCGTCGAGCACTTCCACAAGTAATACAGCGAAAAGACGACAGCTATGGAAAAGTGCTCCTTTTGATTGCAACGATCTGCCACTTACATCTGGTTGTCAAAACATAGCATTAGTGAAAACACCATTGGAACACTTCAAGAATTACTTCCCAGAATCGCATTATGACGATGCTATAAAATTTACAAAAATGTACTTTATGAGCACACGTGGGCAGGAAGTCCGATATCAACCAGCCGATTTTAAACGATTTTATGGATGCGCAATGATAATGGGGTGTCTTGGATTTCCAAAAATAAGAATGTACTGGTCACATGAATGCCAAATTCCTTCAATTTTTAATTCAATGTCTCGTGACAAATTTTTGCAAATGCGATCGGACATTCACTTTGCAGATGTTTCTGTGCCAGATCCCTGTATCAAACTATGGCGTGTACAACCAGTGATCGATTTAGTAAGAAACCGTTGCAATAATTTAGCAACTGAAATAACACAGTATTCAATGGATGAACAAGTTATTCCATTTACTGGAAGATGCCCGGCACGTCAAACGATTCGATCAAAACCAAGACCTACTGGTCTAAAAAATTTGGTATGTGCAACTGCAAGTGGCATGATAGTGGACTTTGAAGTTTTTCAAGGCGCTGGCACTTTTCAAGATTGTGGTTTAGGGCATGGCCCGTCTATTATAATGAGACTAACATAACACCTTCCGAAAGGCAGCCATATATATGTGGGAAGATCTGGTGACCTTCTAACATAAAAGACCGAAGTCAGCAATCTGGCAACTATGTCTCCGAACTACAAAACGACGAGTCAGTTGTTGCGTGAATAAAAAGACGACGAGACGTTTCAAAACCTCACACCTAACGACGCCGAGTATTAAATAAACCTATTCACTATTTCCAATTATATATTAAACTTTGTAACATTAAATAATCATTAAATTAAACTTCATACTCATATTATAAACCTAAACAGTGTAGTGACCACAATATTGGGGGCTCAACCAATAAAAAACCTAAAAAAAGCGAAGCGTTGTGTTTTTAACCGCGTACAGTATGTCGCTAGGTACATTCTCGAAAGTTCGCGAAAATTTAAAACGTTGTAAAAAAGAGTGCATAGCGGCGCTGCACAAATATGTTTTTGAGTACGAAGGCGACCGAAGCGACGCAAGCGACTACGCGAGTTTTTAGGCTTCGAATTTGATGAAAATGCAGACGAATATAGCAATAAAATGAAATATATAGATGCCAATTTGAGCTCAAGCGATCTTGCTACAATTTGCAATGTGTTAGACTTAAATTACAAAGAAGAAAATTTAAGGTTCCATATTTTTAATAATTTGAGAAAAGGCAATTTGCTTTGCGCAACCGCAAGTGACGACGAAGACGACGATGTTGAAAGCGACGACGGCAGCGACGGCGACGGCGTGAGCACAGTAGACGGTGCAAGCGGCGTCCAAAGCCAAATCAACAACAACAGCGGTACAAATCGACGAACAAAAGCAGCGAGTTTGCCTAAGCAAAGAATTGAAAACGAGTGCTTTTTGTCTTTCGTTGACAACGAAGAGGCAAATAGAAACGATGACGACGTGGCAGGTTCGGTAGGCTTTTCAAATGTAACAGGCAACAAAAACGACGACAGAACTAAGAGAACAAGTGCACACGGTGACGAACGTGGCATGAAACAAAAAAATGACAATTATTGTGTGCAAACAACAAACGAAAATACAGTGATGGCTCAAAATAATGCGATGGCAAATGTTGTGCCTCGTTTTGCAATAAATTTTCGTGATGTCGAAGATACTATTAAATCATTTGACGGCACTGAAAAATTTTGTGTTGAAACTTGGGTGGAACAGTTTGAGGAGACAGCTGCGCTAATGTACTGGGACGATTTTCAAAAATTTATCTTTGCCAAAAAATCCCTCAAAGGACTTGCGAAATTATTTATTACAACAGAAAGGGGAATAACGTCGTGGCAAAGGTTAAATGACAGTTTGTTGAGTGAATTTAAAATAAATACAAATAGCGCACTCTTGCACAAACTTCTGATTGAAAGAAGACAAAATAAAGATGAAAGTGTGCAAGAATATTTTTTTAATATGAAAGATTTAGCATCGCGTGGAAACGTAGAAGAGTGCGCGTTGATGCAGTATGTTATTGACGGTATCAAAGATTTAAATGTAAACAAAACCATTCTGTACGGTGCGGCAAATATAAAAGAACTTAAACTTAAATTAAAATGCTTCGAAGTAATGCGTGAGAAAAACAAGCAAATGCAAACAAAAGAATTTGCAAAGAAAGACGGTGAGAAGAAATCAGGCAGTGTTGAGAAACATTTTAAAAGCGAAACTATGTGTTTTAACTGTGGGCTGAAAGGGCACAAATCGATGGAGTGTAAAAATAAGAGCAAGGGTACCAAATGCTTTGAATGTCAGCAGTTTGGCCACATTGCAAACAATTGCCCTGTTAAACAAAACGGTGGCGCTTCAAAGAGTGTTAATGTTGTGAGTGAAATGAAAGACGAAATTATGCGTAAGCATATAGTAATCGACAGTGTGAATTGTGATGCACTTTTTGACACCGGCAGCAAAGTCAACATAATGTCTGTCAATGTGTTTAAAGCTTTAAATAAGCCAAAGCTTAACAACTCAAACGTAATTTTAACAGGTTTTGGTAAGAAAAATAATTGCAAACCACTGGGTGAGCTGACAAAAGCCATAGAAGTTGAAGGTGAGACATTCAATTTACTCTTTCGCGTCGTGCCAACAGATTACTTGAGTGTCGATATTATAATTGGCACCGACATTTGCTCACAAGCTGAACTTACAATCAACCCTTCCGGTTTCATTATTAAAAAACTAAGTAAGATTGCTACCGACGAAAGTGAAAGTTTTTCTGTTTTAAATATTGAAGTTGACTCAAATAACGATTGTATAAATATCGAAGAGACAGTTAGTACGATTGCTAAACAAAAAGTTACAGACCTTGTAAAAAATTTTAAAACGAATCAGTGTAAATCCACAAATGTTCAATTACATATTGTGCTAAAAGAAGACAATCCAATTTTTTGTAGGCCGCGAAGATTGCCATTAAGTGAACGGTCGATAGTGGATGAGCAAGTTGAACAATGGCTTAGAGATGGTGTTATCGAAGAGTCTGATTCAGAGTTTAGTAGCCCAGTTGTACTTGTTCGAAAACGCGACGGCACGCCAAGACTATGTGTAGACTACCGTAGACTCAACAAAGTCACTGTGAAAGATCGTTTTCCGCTTCCGCTTATTGAAGACCAACTAGACAGGTTGCAAAGAGCAAAAGTGTTTAGCACAATAGACTTAAAAAATGGTTTTTTTCATGTGTCAGTTGCGCCAGAGAGTAGAAAATATACCTCATTTGTAACCCACAATGGACAGTATCAGTTTTTGAAAGTTCCTTTTGGTCTTTCAAATGCACCAAGTGTTTTTCAACGGCATGTAAATGCAATATTTAGAGATTTAACGCGACGTGGTATAGCTTTACCATATATTGATGACATTATTATTCCGGCAAATAACGAAAGTGAAGCATTAAGCAATCTTGAAGAAGTGTTCAAGTTATGCCAAGACTATGGACTCCAACTTAACGTAAAAAAATGTAATTTTCTTAAAAATAAAATTGAATTTTTGGGGCATGTAATAGAAAATCAACAAATTTCCCCATCTCCGCATAAAGTTGAAGCCCTAATAAAGTACAACATTCCTAAAAATTTGAAAGAGTTAGAAAGTTTTATCGGACTAGCGAGTTACTTCCGAAAATTCATCCCTAACTTTTCAATAATCGCAAAACCCCTCAGCGATCTACGAAAACAAAATGTAAAATTTGAAATAAAAGAAGCGCAAACAAAATCGTTTAATACCCTAAAAGAACTTTTAAGTACAGGTCCAGTTTTAAGAATTTTTAACCATGATTTCGAAACCGAAGTTCACACAGACGCATCAATCGATGGTTATGGAGCCGTTTTGCTACAACGATCGCCAGAAGACATGCAACTACACACTGTTTACTACATGAGCAAAAAAACGACGGATGCTGAGCGCAAACTTACAAGTTACGAGTTAGAGGTCTTAGCCGTTATTGAAGCTATGAAAAAATTCAGAATTTACTTGCTCGGATTACGGTTCAAACTAGTGACTGACTGTAACGCTTTTACTCAAACCTTAGATAAAAAAGACCTTAGCACTAGGGTAGCAAGGTGGATTCTGTTCTTGGAAGAGTACGACTATATCGTTGAACATAGGTCGGGCTCGCAAATTCGACACGCAGACGCCTTAAGCAGACATCCTGTTATGGCAATAAACCAAGACAACGTTTTAGCTAAGATTCGACAAGCGCAATCGCAAGATATGGAATTGCAAACCATAATAGCGTTATTGAAAGATAAACCATCATGCAATGGGTACTGTATGAAGAACGACGTATTATATAAGATTGTAGACGATGACGAGTTGCTAGTGGTTCCAAAGGCAATGCAAAGAGAATTTATTAAACAAGCGCATGATAGAGGTCACTTTGCGTTAAAGAAAACAAAGGAGCTTGTAAATAAGGAATACTTCATTCCGCAACTTGAAGACAAAATACGTAGTCACATCGCGAACTGCATACCTTGTGTTGTTAGTAATCGAAAGCGTGGTAAACAAGAAGGCCAACTTCATCCCTTAAGTAAAGGAGAGCAGCCACTGCAAACGTACCACATTGATTTTCTTGGACCGCTAGAGTCGACACATAAACAATATAAGCACATTTTAGCTGTAGTAGACTCGTTTACAAAATTTTGTTGGCTTTATCCGACTAAGACGACATCTGCCAAAGAAGTCATTGCAAAATTGCACATGCAAAGCATAATTTTCGGCAACCCTTTACGAATTATATCCGACCGTGGTTCAGCTTTTACTTCGATTGACTTTAAAAACTACTGTGAAGCTGAAAACATTAAACACTATCAAGTTACCACCGGTCTACCACGTGCCAATGGGCAGGTGGAACGATTGAACGCGACAATCAGCAACGTTTTGGCAAAACTCAGCATTGAAGACCCAACTAAGTGGTATCGTTTCGTTGGCGATGTACAGCAAGCAGTTAACTCTACCTACCCGAGAAGCACAGGTAGAACACCCTTCGAACTTTTAGTGGGAATAAAAATGCGCACGAAAACCGACCATCATTTGAGGCAGTTAATTGAAGACGAAATTGTTTCCCGTTTTGACGATGAACGAGATACTATGCGAAAAGCAGCGAAAGAACAAATCCTCAAAATCCAAAACGAAAACCGAAAGTCATACAACCTTCGACGCAAAACACCGATCACCTACAAAAGCGGTGATATGGTAGCCATTAAACGCACGCAATTCGGCGGCGGCCTTAAGTTAAAGCCTAAATTTTTGGGGCCGTATCGTGTTGAAAAGGTTAAGTCAAATGATACGTACGATGTTGTGCGTATTGGCGAAGGTGAAGGCTCTAAACAAACCACGACGTGTGCAGAATTCATGAAACCATGGCCTGGTGAAAACGACGACTTTGATGATGCATTCGAGACGAATGCTTAGCAGGATGGCCGAGTTGTGGGAAGATCTGGTGACCTTCTAACATAAAAGACCGAAGTCAGCAATCTGGCAACTATGTCTCCGAACTACAAAACGACGAGTCAGTTGTTGCGTGAATAAAAAGACGACGAGACGTTTCAAAACCTCACACCTAACGACGCCGAGTATTAAATAAACCTATTTACTATTTCCAATTATATATTAAACTTTGTAACATTAAATAATCATTAAATTAAACTTCATACTCATATTATAAACCTAAACAGTGTAGTGACCACATATATTTTGATCGTTTTTTCACAACAATACCCCTCATTCAGTCGTTGCATCAAATCGGTTTCCATGGAACAGGAACTATAATGGCAAATCGATTAGACAAAATTTTGAATTTTCCCCAGGACAAGGAAATGAATAGGGGCGTTATTATCCAGTTCACGAACGGTGACAATGTAGCCGTTGTCAAATGGAAAGATAGCAAAGGTGTCGTATTCGTTTCCAGCCAGTGCGGCAAAGACCCCATCGGCGAGACAGATAGGTGGAACAAAAACAAAAAACGCCGTTGCCCTGTACAAATCCCAAAAGTTATAGAAAATTATAATGCATTTATGGGGGGTGTCGATATAGCTGACCAGATGCTTAAATACTACAGGATACAAATGAAAACCAGAAAATGGACTGTAAAAGCATTTTTTCATTTTCTTGATCTGGCGGTATTCAACTCATGGATGGAATATAAAAGAGATGCCAAATTAGCCGGCCTGCATGAGTCGAAAGTTAAGCCCTTCTTAACGTTCAAAATGGAGCTGGGGACAGTACTTGCGGGATATTATCAAGCTCCTAACTATGATGAACCGTTTTAAGTCGATGACAATATGTACGGAACGAAGTATCGACCACATGACGCCCCTGATGACGTAAGATTTGATCGCTACGATCATTGGCCTTCATTTGCAGATGAGGCAACTAGAGTTTGCCGCAATAATTGCGGTAGTCGGACAAGAGGACGATGCCAAAAATGTCGCGTCAGCCTTTGTCTAGCAAAAAACAAAGATTGTTTTGAACAATACCACACAAAAGACTAAATATATTCCTTATTAATTAGCTATTTTATTTCTAAGGCAATGAATTCTATTAATGCAATGAATTTTAGGCATTACTTTTTGTTACTTTTTTTTAATAAAAGCTAAAACCAAATATTATTAGTGTTTCTTATTTCTTGGAGCAATTTTTCAGCCTAAGACCTAGATATTACAATTGTGCGATGTCATTTTTCATATGGAATTGCAAACCATAATAGCGTTATTGAAAGATAAACCATCATGCAATGGGTACTGTATGAAGAACGACGTATTATATAAGATTGTAGACGATGACGAGTTGCTAGTGGTTCCAAAGGCAATGCAAAGAGAATTTATTAAACAAGCGCATGATAGAGGTCACTTTGCGTTAAAGAAAACAAAGGAGCTTGTAAATAAGGAATACTTCATTCCTCAACTTGAAGACAAAATACGTAGTCACATCGCGAACTGCATACCTTGTGTTGTTAGTAATCGAAAGCGTGGTAAACAAGAAGGCCAACTTCATCCCTTAAGTAAAGGAGAGCAGCCACTGCAAACGTACCACATTGATTTTCTTGGACCGCTAGAGTCGACACATAAACAATATAAGCACATTTTAGCTGTAGTAGACTCGTTTACAAAATTTTGTTGGCTTTATCCGACTAAGACGACATCTGCCAAAGAAGTCATTGCAAAATTGCACATGCAAAGCATAATTTTCGGCAACCCTTTACGAATTATATCCGACCGTGGTTCAGCTTTTACTTCGATTGACTTTAAAAACTACTGTGAAGCTGAAAACATTAAACACTATCAAGTTACCACCGGTCTACCACGTGCCAATGGGCAGGTGGAACGATTGAACGCGACAATCAGCAACGTTTTGGCAAAACTCAGCATTGAAGACCCAACTAAGTGGTATCGTTTCGTTGGCGATGTACAGCAAGCAGTTAACTCTACCTACTCGAGAAGCACAGGTAGAACACCCTTCGAACTTTTAGTGGGAATAAAAATGCGCACGAAAACCGACCATCATTTGAGGCAGTTAATTGAAGACGAAATTGTTTCCCGTTTTGACGATGAACGAGATACTATGCGAAAAGCAGCGAAAGAACAAATCCTCAAAATCCAAAACGAAAACCGAAAGTCATACAACCTTCGACGCAAAACACCGATCACCTACAAAAGCGGTGATATGGTAGCCATTAAACGCACGCAATTCGGCGGCGGCCTTAAGTTAAAGCCTAAATTTTTGGGGCCGTATCGTGTTGAAAAGGTTAAGTCAAATGATACGTACGATGTTGTGCGTATTGGCGAAGGTGAAGGCTCTAAACAAACCACGACGTGTGCAGAATTCATGAAACCATGGCCTGGTGAAAACGACGACTTTGATGATGCATTCGAGACGAATGCTTAGCAGGATGGCCGAGTTGTGGGAAGATCTGGTGACCTTCTAACATAAAAGACCGAAGTCAGCAATCTGGCAACTATGTCTCCGAACTACAAAACGACGAGTCAGTTGTTGCGTGAATAAAAAGACGACGAGACGTTTCAAAACCTCACACCTAACGACGCCGAGTATTAAATAAACCTATTTACTATTTCCAATTATATATTAAACTTTGTAACATTAAATAATCATTAAATTAAACTTCATACTCATATTATAAACCTAAATAGTGTAGTGACCACATATATTTTGATCGTTTTTTCACAACAATACTCCTCATTCAGTCGTTGCATCAAATCGGTTTCCATGGAACAGGAACTATAATGGCAAATCGATTAGACAAAATTTTGAATTTTCCCCAGGACAAGGAAATGAATAGGGGCGTTATTATCCAGTTCACGAACGGTGACAATGTAGCCGTTGTCAAATGGAAAGATAGCAAAGGTGTCGTATTCGTTTCCAGCCAGTGCGGCAAAGACCCCATCGGCGAGACAGATAGGTGGAACAAAAACAAAAAACGCCGTTGCCCTGTACAAATCCCAAAAGTTATAGAAAATTATAATGCATTTATGGGGGGTGTCGATATAGCTGACCAGATGCTTAAATACTACAGGATACAAATGAAAACCAGAAAATGGACTGTAAAAGCATTTTTTCATTTTCTTGATCTGGCGGTATTCAACTCATGGATGGAATATAAAAGAGATGCCAAATTAGCCGGCCTGCATGAGTCGAAAGTTAAGCCCTTCTTAACGTTCAAAATGGAGCTGGGGACAGTACTTGCGGGATATTATCAAGCTCCTAACTATGATGAACCGTTTTAAGTCGATGACAATATGTACGGAACGAAGTATCGACCACATGACGCCCCCGATGACGTAGATTTGATCGCTACGATCATTGGCCTTCATTTGCAGATGAGGCAACTAGAGTTTGCCGCAATAATTGCGGTAGTCGGACAAGAGGACGATGCCAAAAATGTCGCGTCAGCCTTTGTCTAGCAAAAAACAAAGATTGTTTTGAACAATACCACACAAAAGACTAAATATATTCCTTATTAATTAGCTATTTTATTTCTAAGGCAATGAATTCTATTAATGCAATGAATTTTAGGCATTACTTTTTGTTACTTTTTTTCAATAAAAGCTAAAACCAAATATTATTAGTGTTTCTTATTTCTTGGAGCAATTTTTCAGCCTAAGACCTAGATATTACAATTGTGCGATGTCATTTTTCCAAACAAAAACCGTTACAGTCATGTTCATCATGTAATTTGTGATCAAAAAATGCAAAACATTATTTCAGATAAGTGATTTCGGTGGAATTAGAAGTAATCAAAAGCATAGGTCTGAAAGGGTTAACTGCTCAATTGCCTACTCAGTCCGAAGTAGCACTTGTTGGCAAGAAAGATTCTGGGTTGGGTTTCAAGGCTGATGCTGTTATTGGTGTTAATGCTGGTTCTTAAGTAAACGTAAATCTCTACTTTTTCAAAGTTATAACTGCCAATACTGTTGTTATATCCCAGTCGCGAATATGCCGACTGTTTAGTTGATGACAGGTGATACTTCGTCTTGCCTTCGTTCACCTCCGGACGCATTCGCTTCCTTGAAGGGATACCAAATACAGACATTGCGGCATATAGGCAAATTTTTCTAAAACCTCGTTTGGCATTAAACGGCTTGAAGATCTTGGTTTTTTCTGCAAATTATTTGGATTTCGAATATATATAATGGTAATATAATGGATGTCAAATTAGTCGATGTACTGCCGTATTTCTAATATTTATCAAAGGCTTTAAATTTACAACTATGTAAAAAACCGGTTTTGGAGATAAAAAAAAACGGATTTCTTCGATATTCGAAAAAATCAAGATTTCAAAAAAACCGTAAAATAATTTATAAAAAAACCGAATAACACCGGTTTGGAAAATCACATCGGTCAATCACAATTGTGCCAACCCATCGCTAACATCAATCTCGAGGGGAGCTGCGTGCTCACACACATTAACAATTCGTTTTCGGATCAAGTGATTCTTGCTACTGCTATGGTCTTGGTTATGACATATTACATATGGCATGTGAACGTAGTCCCAAATCCAAATTTAAAGACCTTCACTATTATATTCCGCAACACGACGCCTTGAAGTCAACCAGCATATCAACAAAATTGAGGGTAATTTTTGACGCATCATGTCGAACCACAACGCAGAAGTCGCTCGACGACATACATACGCCCACGGCACGCATAAAAACCGAAGTAATAGGTCTACTAAATTAGGCGGATTTTACCTAGCTAAATGGCATTCCACCCATCGAAATTTTATAGACGAAGCCTCCTTAAAGGACTCAACACTCGACAGGGTTGTAACAAGCACACTTGGCTTAAGGAGGAATCAAACGCATGACTTTTTTATATTTTGCTTTGAACCTAGGCAAACCTTCAATGAGCGAGTAACAAAAAAATCCATCCCCCCAACCGCATCGTCGCTGTTTGTTCCGATTGGTCTTTTAGCACTAATCAACATAAAAGCCAAAACTCCTCTTCAGGAACTTTGTCTGCTTAATCTCAACTGAGTTGAATCTGTTCCACAAAATAACTAGTTCGCTTGGCTAAACTTCGTCGTTGGTTTATCGCACCTATCACCAATCAAATTAAATCACTTCAGCTTCATGGGTTCTTCGACTCATGACTTCGTGGTTATGGTTGAGGTATTTATAACCGCTGAAGCTGGAGCTTTGCGGTGCCGTCCTACTCGCTCAACTTTTTACTAAACTAAAATCGTTTTTTTTTATCGTAGTTTTGATACTTATCTTTAGATTGATTCTCAGATTGTGCGTCACTGGCTCAAGATGCATTCCGCTACACTCTCCACCTTCGTCGGTAACAAATGGCAACCAAGCGGAAATCGTTTATCGTGGAAGTACAGGTGCAGAATTGGTAAATCCAACTTGGTGTACTGGTCCTTAGTTTTTGTCCGAAGACAATAGCAACTGGCCTCAACAAAGGAATGAGCACATCGACATGAATATAATGAATTTGGAGATGCGAAAATCGGAATTGAAGTTATAAGTGGAGGCCAACTATATTCTCGAAATATCGACAAGGGCATCTCCTGCAGTTCTTTGTTAAAAGAGGCTACGCAGGTATCAAACGAAAAACTTTACTGCAAATGCAGTTCGGTACAAACCAGTTCTACTGCACATATGATGGGTAACCTACCAGTGGAGTGTTTAGCACCTTCGCGTCCATTCACTCACTGCAGTATCGACTTTTGTGGGTCTATCATCATTTATCTACGCAACCGTGGAAGAGTTTCTAAGGCCTTCATTGCTATTTTTGTGAACCTATCGACGAAGGCGCTGTAGATCGAGGTAGTATCAGACCTAACAACGGATGCCTTTCTTGCATCGTTCAAGCGAATGATCGGGAGAAGAGGACTTCGCACCGACATATTTTGCGACAATGCAACCTATTTTGTTGGGGAATTCAGAAAACTTTCTAAGTTGAAAGCATACATTTCTAACAAACCAAATCAAGATATCGTTACAAAATATTATACTAATGAATTTACTTATTTTCATTTTATTCCCCCCAGAGCTCCTCACTTGGTGGTATCTGGGAATCTTGAATCGAAGAGTGATGAATGCTAAACTTACCTTTGAAGAACTATCGACGGATTTGATCGAAATCGAAGCCGTGCTTAATTCACGAATAATTGCACTTTTTTCATCCAAACTCAGTGATTATGACGCATTTACTTTTGGTCATTTTAATATTGGAGGTGCTCTGAAGGGTTTGCCGGAGCGAAGAGTACTATGGGATAACAACCACACTGCAAAATGGGCTCAAATCACGGGCATCAAACAAATGTTTTGGAATCGATTGTCAGACGAATTCTGGAACGAGCTTCAGATGCGTAGGAAATTCTTTTTTGATCGTCTAAATATTGGCAATGATACATTGGTGAGCATCCATGAAGACAACTTACTACCAAATTGGCAAATGGGACGACTCGTCACTTACTTCCCTGGCAATGATGCAGGTGTCCGAGTGTTTGTTATACGCACTCTAAGAGGCATCATTTGGCGTCCAATAAACATAATCGTCATTCCATCTGCTTGAGAGTTGCTTCAACGGGGCCGGGATGTTGGGTCAAAGATTGGAAATCGGTGTATTTGTCATCAGTTGAGAACACCTGCATATATATACATACATATATATCTACATTTCTTTTACCGCTTGCTACAACATAATCTCATTCCATGTACTCAGCGTCTTAATGTTCCAGCACCTATATTAACAAATAATCATATTTACTTACATACACTCTAACATTGTTAAAGCTAATGTCCTTGAATGGTTGTTCTCAATTTTTACTTTACATATGTACGTAAATATTTGCTTATATTTAAGAGTTAACAAGTTGTCTTTAATATATACAGACATATGAGTAAAAATACTCACTAGCGTCTCTTTGTATACCGCTCAATTCGTATACCTATATATACTATGTACATATTCGTATATACTACACATACAGATGTACATACATTCGCATAGGCTCTCTTGTCGCTATGAACTTGTTATGAATTAGAAGATTTTGGAACAAATCATAATTGACCAACACTGTGCGTGGCTTATTTTGTACCTCAAATGGGGGACCTAAAGTTTTATGTCAACTCCGAATGGCAGATGTATTTTATGAGAAAACTTTTCATGGCAGAAATACCCTCGAAAGTTTGCCATTGCCTGCCGAGGGGTGACCGCTTTTAGAAGAAAACTTAGATTTTACATTCCCTGACTGAGATTCGAACCTCAAAAACAGCGGCATATCGAGTTATAGCACGCACCGCTTCCCACTCGGCACACAGCCTATATAGTGCATATCCCTAAATATTTATTGGAGATATTTTTGCGTACGAGTCCCAAACCCAAAGCACATCTTTGTGAACAAACCTGGGACCACTTAAGCTCCATCTTGTAGCCGTAACTCAAAGCTCCAATCGGGTTGGTTACCGCAATTCACATATGGGTTAACATATGAGTACAGGAATGAGCCAGAGTTTTCCCGGCCAAATTCTGCTGTTTCGGTGGCCTGACCCTGTTTAAGTGGTCCAACAACATTACTTGTCTTTCCTCCCTGGATCATTCCCTCTACTCCCTTCTCTTTCCGGCCACGGCTGGTCCGGATTTTACTTCGCACCGGAGTATTTCTTTCAACGGATTGTGCCATTTTAAGGTCTTAATAAAAACAAGGTAGTTGTCCACGCAACAATTGCTAATGGCACACAATGAACTGGAGCTCCCGGCATCACAAAATAGCCCAGTATCCCCCCTCACTCCAGTACTAGTGGTATTGTCAAGCGGCTGTTGGTCCTGCCCACTATCTGCTGTGAGTATCAAGTCGGGGTGCCCCAGAATATGTGCTCAGTCAAATGCACTTCGTTCGCTTTACTGAAAATGAGAAATACTTATCCGTATTCCCGCACACCTCACCGCAGTCGTGGCAGACGCCACTCGATTGCTGCAATCTTAGGCTGACAAACGTACCGTTACCAGAATGCTGCTTAATTGAAGACCTGCGCACCGATTGTTTTCTCCGAAAACAAGTCAAGGGGTAATTTATGTTTATGCTGAAGAATTGGAGTCTGGCTATGCTGTTTCACCCTTCTTCTGAAATCAGGAAAACCGGCCGACAAAGGTGAGTCCTATCGGCCGATTTCACCAGTGACAAGGACACTTCCGGCATGGTCGCTCATGTACTTCAACAACCATCTTGGCCCGGCGAAGTATCACTCAAGTGAATCGCAGCTTCAACTGCGACCACACCTGTGAGAGAACCGTCCTCATGGTCGAAGGCCTTCAATTCAGTCAGCCACTCAACTCTTATGAACGACGTACTGGCGTCATCTTTCCAGTGACATTGAAGCGATAAACTACGAATCGTCTGGCTCCACAAAAGCGATAGAAAAACTCATGAAATGGCTTATGGTGAAGGTTGCTTCGTTTACGTAAAGGACGCCAGGTTATACCTCTATAGATTTTATATGCCTCACAGCTATATTTGCAAAAAATTTATATTTTTCATGGACAGAATAGTTAACATTGTGCAAACCAGAAAACACATGATTATAGCGGAGTATAAGTGTTATGCAGCGGGTTTCTTGTTACATTTCTTTATTTTGCTTCTCTTGAACGGGAGGCCGATAATTAACTGAATATAAGACGTACCGAAAAGCGAATGACAATAATGTTTATAATTATACTTGACTCTGCTCTCACTGTGACTGCAGTTGCTACCCCGTGATATTATGCAGCTGCTGCTGGCGTCGCAACTTAAGGGATCGTTGTTGCCGTTGCTATTATGCTGTGGTTACAGGAAAGGTTACAACTATGTTTTAGAAGTGTTTATCGCTACTGCTGGTGTTGGCGTTGCTATTCTGTATACGTTGTTATTGTGTTAACTTTGTTCTCATACTAATGCAGTTAGAGTGTCATGCGCTTGTGATAATTCCGTTTTCAAGTAAAGTGCTGACATAATGTATGCAAGCAGATACTCTTGTAGAATTTTCGATCTCCTGGAGAGTTTTGACGCTTTGTCTGCTATGGTAGCGACCAGTTGGACGTGTAGCTCGTTGATGGGTGTTAACTTATACACACAGCCACCATTTCGCAATTATTTTCTCTATACTGAAGAAAACGCAAAACCGGCGTGTTACGGTAACAGTTTTAGAGCTACCACATTGGATGAGGAATGACTCGTGCTTATGGTCCAGAAAATGATGCTTGTGCAGAACAACGTCACATAAAGTAACGTTGGTTTTCTCAGGGTTCTTTCCAGCCCGGGTAGTGACAGATCCCGAAGAACATGCGAAGGTTAGAGTAACGCAAAGCCGCTTGCAGCAGTGTCCGTGCCGTTAGGACCATTCGACAAGCGAACTTTAGGCAAATAATGTAATACCAAGTATTAGCGACCAGTTGGGCGTATAGCTCGTTGATGGGTGTTAACTTAAACACACAGCTACCATCTCGCAATTATTTTCTCTATTCTTAAGAAAATACAAATCCGTCGTAGTACGGTAACAGTTTTAAAGCTACAACATTGCATGAGGGAGCTACCATAGCGCATGAGTCTTAACAGAAGACATGGAGAATTGGATTCCACCCTACCCAAATACATAAGAGACGTGCTTATTATTAATCTTTTCTATTCGTTTCGAGGTGGGCCCTGTACTGAACAGGTAATTGAAGGTGATTTATGGTTTGTCTAAAACAACTTGAGATCACTTATGGTTGGTAATACTATGGGTATCATCATTAACCCAAACTGATTCGAAGAAGATTGGAGTTCGGAAGTCCGAGTACGATCATAAAATGCAGCTAATCATCAACAATATTTCCTACTATAGAATTCTTAAACGTGACCCTACAAGCAAGCCGCAAGATAAAAATAATGAAATAGTGGAAAGAATGTTTAAAAACAAGTTTTTAGATTCAAGAGAAAGGATCCATTTAATCTGCATAACATCAAACCCACCACGGATTTATGGTTTGCCAATAATATACAAGGGGTATACCCTCCCTTAAACCTATTTGTTCGTCCGTTAATTCTCCGTCCTACAATTTACGTAAATATGTCGTTAATGTCCTCAAACATATAACAAAATCTGCAAAATATAACGTAAAAGGCGCAATGGAGTTTAAAGATAAAATGAAAGGCACTTACATTTATGATGACGAAAGCTTAGTGTCATTCGACGTGGTGTCATTGTTCCCTAGTATCCCGGTAGACCTAGGGTGCGTTTATGTTGGAGCTTCGATAAGAGCGAAGATAAGAGCTGCGATTAAAGCAGAGAAAATTGTAAGTGGGTACCTCGTATGTGTGTTTATGTTGGAGCTGCGATGAGAGCTGCGATAGTAGCAGAAAAATTGTAAATGGGTATCACGTATATGTGTTTATGTAGGAGCTTCGATAAGAGCTACGAGAGAAGCTGCGATAATAGCATCGCGTATATGAGTTCATGTTGGAGCATAGCGGAGAACAAAGACTAATGATAAGAGCATATAATATCGTTGATAACAATTTCTTCGTTCTAGTCGCTTTGATCAACATGAACACGGAGGACCTTATAAGTGAAATTTTTGCAAGCCGGCTATATGGAACCAGAAAATATGCAAACCACAACAACTGGAAAATATTATTTTGCTTTATTAAGTTAAAAAAAATATAATGTTCATGTTTTTTGTAATACTCCAGCATGTTGAACGAGACTGAAAATAAATCACTCGTCATGCAAAATAGGTATGCTATGACAATTGTACCATTTTTTCCTAACTTTTCCTTAATTTTAAATAAAACATAATTAAAGGTTTCAGTATTCATTCGCAAATACTGCGAAAACTTGACAAATCATAAAACACGTCAAAAATCTGCCATTCCCCAATAATTGGGTATGAAGAAAATTTGCAGGCTTCCTGTGTACATTTAAATAAATTATACAAAGAAGTTGAAGACAAAAACAACATTTCTTCATCGGAATCGGACAACTTTTTGCTTTTATTCACCTTCAAACTAAAACCGCACTGATATCAACTCTTTTATCGCAGCTTCAACATCAACACCAAATCGAAGCGTTGTTCTACGCTATGCTCTAGTCGGGGCACTCTCAGCTCTCTTCGCTTTTACCGCAGCTCCAACATAAACACCACATCAAAGCCTAGATTTGTTGCAATGCTCTAGTCACTGCTATCTTCGCTATATTCGCTCTTATCGGAGCTCCAACATAAACGCACCCTAAGCCATAGATTTAATCGCTTTTAAGTGGAGTGAAATTAAGGAATACACAAATTTAAATAAGGAACTATTTTTAAGTATTGTAAAATTTTGTATAAAAGAAAACCGCTATTTCAAATACAATGGCAAGATATATGAAAAACGGTCGGGAATGCCAATGGAGCCACCGGCGTCACCCGTAACAGCGAGTATAATAATGGAAGATTTATTGACAAAGTTTGAAAAAGGCTCCACGAGTAAACGTCGTCTTTCAACTAAGTACGTCGGTGATTTGTTTGACGTGGTCAAAACAGAGGACGCGGACAAGATGCTGGACTTACTAAACAACTATAACAGAACTATAAAATTCACAATCGAAAAAGAAAAAAACGGAAAACTCTCTTTTTTGGACACCCTGGTTATTAGGAAGAACAAAGAATTTAAATTTAACTGATACTCGAAGCCTCCATCGTTGGGCCGTTTAATAAATTACTTCTCGAAACATGATAAGAGGACGATTTTAAATACTGCATCCAATTTCAAACGTAGTGTTCTCCCGATTAGCGACAATGTGTTTCTAAGAAGAACAAGGAAATAATCAGAAGAACCCTGGACCAAAACGAATTCAATGCATACATCACTAAAAGCCTTTTACGAAAAGATAATGATAGGAAAAAACATACAAATCCTGGACTTATATTCCGGCAATATCGGTGAGGATTAAGCACTCCAATCTATACGATAAAAATAATATACAAATAGCTTTTACGCACAACAATAATCTTAGATAAGTCTATAACAACATTAAGGACAAGATTCCGGATCAGGAGCAATCTAATTTGGTATACAAAATATTATGCAATGGCGACAGATCCCAATTATGCAATAAGGTATAGATTTCCAAGGATTTCCGCTCAAAAATCGAATATTAAATTAAGGAACTGTCAAACGGACAATAAGACGGCCTTATCAGAACACTGCATAAATACCGGACTCCATCCAGACTTTGAAAATGTTGGCATTTTTCAGGAAGAAAGGACTTACAATAAACGCTATATTTAGTGAACACCCCTAATAATAACAGAATCAATTACAAAGCGGACACATACAATTGCACACTTCTATCGCAATCTGGTGCGAAAATATAATTTTTAACAATTTTTAACGCATGTGATCAGTGTTCCTTTTCCACTCGTTCCTTATTCGCTAAATGTCCGCCGATTAGCAGCAAGCAATGAAGTTATACATGCATATTTACATACACATACTATACACATATGTATATGTCTCTGCACACGTCTTATTTCAATGTTACATATAATTGTAGTTTGTATGTTTTTGTTTACCATTACGGGATTTTAATTTGTTTACCTTCTTTTTGTTAATGTTTGTTTGTTTCCCATTTTCGTTAGTTTAATTTTATGAAATCCTAATCAGTCGAACAGGCACAAACAAGAGTGTAAGTTTTGTTTATTTATGTTTGTTAATACTTAATTTTAATAATTGTTTATTCTTGAGTGTTTTATAATAATTATAGTCCTGAAGATGTTCTCAAATTGAGATCGAAATATCGACAATTAAATATACTCTTAAACAAGCATCGAAGTTTATTTAATTTTGGGCCTAGAGCTTGGCAAAATAAATTACACAAAAAAAAACAAAATTAATTTAATTAATTAAGAAACAAAACTCTTTCAAATAATATTATTAAAATCTTAATAATATAATTATTATGTCATTTTAGGTGGAAGGAAGCTTACACATGGAGTAACGTTAATTGTGTTGTACACAATGTAGTTGTTGGTAAACTATGGATTGAACAGCATGGCACAATGGAAATAAAAAATCATTCTAATGGTTATCGTACACTTCTCGAATTTAAAGAAAGCGGTTCTTCTAAAGAGGCCAATCAAGTTTTTGGAATCATAGAAAATAATCAGTAAGTACGATATTTATATGAATATACATATACACTTACTTAACTTCCCAATATATTACTAGTAACGATATTCTGACCATGTCGAAAAAGATTATGAAAATAATAAATTAAAAGTGCAAATCAATAGACTCAAGCAAGGGTTAGACCATGAGTCCACTACAAACCAGGGTGGCATGCTCAAAAACGCGGCTTATGACTCTCGGTAGAGATTAAATGACAAAAAACTAGCGGAGAGTTCACTCGATGCATAACATGATGGGAAATGAGAAGTTTTGTAAATATTTGAAATATTTTGGTGGGAAGAAGTTAAAAATTACAAAAATGGAAAAATCGAAAGTCTTGGAACTTGAAATTTTTGGTATCATTTGAAAGCTTAAACTTCAACTAAGAAAAGTTTATAACTTACCTTGTGATAAAATATATTTTTACCATTACACATTTTTATCATTAACAAGATATATTTATGCAACTTTATAGAGTAATTACGGTAAATATATTTCATAAAAAAATTTAAAAAACCTATATTTATTTGTAAATATTATGGAAATCCTGGTTATACGATGCTAAAACCCTAAAATTGTGAAAATTTAGAGACAATAAAAAAATTGTACGGTTTATGGTGGTTTAAATTACCTCCTTTATCACGGGCAAGCAAAGTATACTCAATCTTTTTCCGTCTCCCAAATTATTTCATTTTGAAATAGTACATACTATGCATGCCCTTTTTTCATAATATTTAGCTTATCTTCACAAAGTATAGCACAACTTCATATTGACAGCTTTGGGCACTTTATGTTTCTCCTAACTAAATAAAATTGTTTTTCAAGTAAAATATGTTTATTTCTTTAAGAAAATCCATTGATGAGCTCGGGAGGAAAAAAGGGCTGGTTTTCCAATGCCGTGAAATAAAAAACATACAAATTGTATTAGAAAAATGTTTATTAATATATTTACTGGAACACAACTTACCAAGGTCTTTCGCCTGTGAGGATCGCTAATACATAGCAACCCGATCATCGGCTCTCTCACGAACTTCAGAAAATTCAAAGTTTTGAGCAGAGCTTGTTGACGAAAATAGCTAGAGTTGCCAGGTGGGCGAACGGAGTGAACACCCATTAACACCAACTTTTTACACTATTTACAAAATGCACAATGATTAAACAAAACTTCTTCAAAATTTCGAACTTTTTAAAATAAGTTTTTACAATATTAGTGTTAGAATACTAAACTTCGCTTGATGGCGGTTTCTTACAAACTGTGTCGTCTGTCCTTTAATTCATTTTTTCAAAGTCTTGCGTTGGGTATGTTTAGTGCGGTCGGTCAACTCCTGTTAGTGTTGTATTCGTCGATCGGTGTAAGTCCTGTTCTCACTGTCGAATTGTCCTCGTGAACACGTAGAAAGTCGCATACGTCATTTCCTACATTCGACCATTCTGTGCGACCATTCTACCTCGGATTACGGATTCCATTTCTTTAGGTATTTCACAACGGTTATTGTGCGGCTTGGTCCTTCGTGCTCGCCGACCTTCTCTACCGCACAACGCCCGCGCTGCATAATATTTGTTATCTTGTATGGCCCAAGGAACTTCGGCTTTAACTTGAGTCCTGATCCGTATTGCCTTAGCGTTGCTACTAGCTCGTCCATAGCATACTCATTTTCGGCCCGTCGATACTTGTGAAAGGTTCTGCGATTTTCCTTTCGGCGTTTCAACGATGTTGTCACTTGCTTGACGACGCACCTATTCTCTTTCTGCGTTCAATTCATCGATATGTTCCTCTTCGAACAGTTCTTGCAACTGCGGAACACCCTGCATGCACATCTCAATTCCAGTAAAGATTTTGTAAAGCGAGATCTTAGTGCTGCGCGGCGGTGTGTTATGCAAAAATTCTTGAACGCGGTCGAATTGCTTGTGCCAAATCCCTGGAGTCTCATTGCTCAGCTTTGCTATCATGGCCACTACAGCCATACGAACTTTGAGAAAGCGTCTATTACAACGAGAATATAGTTATACACCTTTTTCGTTGATTCCAGCTTTGTTAATGGTATTCAAATCGCCTTCCTTTCCCGCCTTGGAATTGGTTATAATACCCAGTACGCAGTGGCTGATGACTCTCGTAATCTTTGCGTTTAATTGGGATGTGAAGAACGTGTTCTTGATCGCATCTTGCGCCCTGCGCACAGGGAAATAGCTTTTTTGATAAGCCACCTTTATGATATCTTCCTCCATTGCTGACGGCACGACTACGAGTACCTGATATAATTTGTATATATGAAATCTAGTTTGACGTAGACGTCCTCAAAATCACCTCTTAGCAGCACTTTGCTAACGGCTCGAATCCAATCGCCCTGCTGTTAATCTTGTTTCAGCCGGTGACGCAGCGAATCCTGCATGGTAAGACACGATACTCGACTCAGGGCGTCAACATCTTTCCTATCCGCATAGGACATTCCCTTGTTCGTTCAAATACTGGTATATCGTCTGCCAAAACAATCTTCATCTCTACTGGATATGCGGAGTTCCTAGCTGACTTGTACGCCTGTGTCAAACTTCGCACCTTGCCCGCTTGTGCCTTATCCAAGTGGCACAGGCCTGCCTCATTTATAACTTCTTCTTTTTCTGTCTCTGCTAAAACAGGTCTGACCCTGTGTCAATAAGTCCGGATCAAGACTGATTTGACACGTTGAAAAGATTTCCTTAAAGATCAAGCCTCTCCGTTGCAGGTTCATCATGTTCATTGGCGATCTCCCTTCTTACAACTTTGTATTCGCTAGCGCGATGATCTTCTTTTCCACTTTTGAAACATGTCAGCTTTTTACGCGGACAGCTCCTGGCAAAGTAAGATCAATCACCGCAGTTGAAACATCTTTTTTCTGTTACTCCGGAACTTGGAGTAAATTTTGTTAATGACGTTGTCTGATTCGCGTTTGGCGACGGAGGCTTGCTGGATCGAACTCTCTCGTAAATGCGGATTTGCTCCTTCAAATCTTTTAAGGTTATCGCTTGGTAGAGGTTGCTCTTGGTAGACCGGCTGTCACTTGACCTCCATCATCGAGTACAAGTATTTGCGCAATTCGCTGACGGCGCCTCGGCAGGGCTCGATGTATTTCGGCAGACGACATAGTGATTCCAAACTCTGAGCGTAGAATAGATTTTAACGAATCCCAGCTTTTTACTTCGCTTTGGCTGAGAAAATAAGATACTTAGTATCTCAGCTCAAAATTACTTGATATTACTTTTATATTTCTGCTAAATATGTGCACGCTACTGTACTTTTTCCAGTTTTATGTACTGTATGTACATTTATGTAAAATTTAATACAACGTCACAAAATACGTGTACTGCTTATATTTGTATGTTTAAGCTAAAATACGGTAAAATAACTTAGCTGCTCTGTGGCCTCCCCCCGCTGCAGTCTACTAGGCTAATTGTTGTTGTTGTCACTGTTTATCGCTAACGATTTTGCACATGCTGAAGCTATGCTGCTTTGACAATACTGCTGCTACTATTGGCGACGCTGTCGCTCCTGCTGCTTCGCTGCACTTTATACGACCACTGTTGCTAACACTGTTGGCGTTGTGCTGTCGCTACTTTCGACCGACTCAGATACTTCTGCTGCATGCGCTGTTTATTTGGCGCTACCACCACCAAATGTGTCGACATTTTAAAACTGTTCTCGTCGTTGTTGGCGTTACTTGGCGAAGTAAGGGTTTTGTGGCGAGATTATTCCGACGAAAAATGCGGTTCGAAAATGTCCTTTTCCATACATGCGGGAGTGCAATGGGGTACAGTATTGCTTCTGGGTATGCGGTTACAGAAGCACGGCCGAACTCAATCCCTACTCTTCGTCCACCTTCGTGCACCCTGGGTAACGTGAGCAACCCATGTGCGAAATACGGTAACCAACAGGTGTGGAGCCGTTGGCCACTGCTAATAGAGAAGGAGCTTTACTGGAGCCACTCCGACATATTCGGTTTAAGGGTCCAATAAAGTCCGCAGCGTCTGTTCACCAGGAGGCGCGGCTGCAAGCTGGCGTCTGTCTTGGAGCAAACAGCTCGATATATAAACGAATTTAAAATTTTAACCCCCAACAGTGCGTTGTGCGCAGGGCTTGGGACCCGCCACGTAAAACAAATATGCAATGAAAAGCAATGTAAGGCCTCGAACAGGACCCCCCTTTTTAGATGACGACCACGGCAAAAGATTTAAGGCCCTGATTTAAGGGCATGTAATTGGAATAACCTAACCCTTAATTGGAAAGATGCCTCATTCCGGCTGGTAGATGTCCTCGACACAGGGAAGGCTGACTTCACCGCCATCTAAGAAATTGATGGGCGGGGCAAGGGAGGAAAACGGTAGGCCCTCGCGATGTAAATGAACGCCAATTTGGTGTCGGATTTGTGGTGGGAGAGAGACTTCGCCGTAAAGTACTGCCGTTCACTCCGGTGGACGAACGTCTCGCTACAATCCGCATAAAGGCGAGATTCTTCAACATCCCCCTGATTTGCGCCCATTCCCCGACGGAAGAGAAGCACAATAGCACCAAAGATCACTTCTACGAACTCCTGGATAATAAAAATTGTGCTAGACGATTTTAATGCCAAGATGGGAAAGGAGGTCACCTTTGGTTTCACTGTCGGAAAATGCTGTTTTCACGACGAAACGTCTGATAACGGAATTAGAAACTCAACTTCGCCAGGCCCCGAAACAGGGTAGTCTGTAGTACCTGGTTCCAGCCAGGAATATACATCAAGCTTCGTGGCTGTCTACAGATGGTAAAACACGAAACAAAATCGATCATGTTGTGATAGACGGAAGACATGTTTCTAGTGTCCTAGATGTACGCACGATCCGAGGAGCCAACTTCGACTCGGACCATTATCTAGTCGCAGCGTGTACTTTGCCCAATCCACAAGAAGGGTGATACTGCAATTCGCGCCAGCCTTTTCCAAACTGGATAGAGAAGCAAAGCGAATGTGTCTGGAGGTGAACGAGGGCAAGACGAAGTATCTCCTGTCATCAACTAAACAGTCGGCACATCCACGACTTTGATCAAACATCACTGTTGACAGTTATAACTTTGAAAAAGTAGAAGACTTCGTTTACTTAGGAACCAGCATTAACATCAATAATAATGTCAGCCCCGAAATCCAAAGGAGGATCACTCTTGCCAACAAGTGCTACTTCGGACTGAGTAGGCAACTGAGCAGTAAAGTTCTCTCTCGACGAACAAACCGCATACTGTATAAGTCTCTCATCATGCCCGTTCTATTGTATGGCGCAGAAGCATGGACGATGACAACATCAGATGAGAGGGCTCTTTGAGTGTTCGAGAGAAAGATTCTCCGAAAGACGTATGGTCCTTACGCCTTTGCGATGGCCAATACTTAGAAGATGGAACGATGAGCTGTACGAGTTCTATAACGGCATAGATATAGTGCAGCGAATTAAGATCCAGCGGCTTCGCTGGCTAGGTCATGTCGTTCGAATGGATGAAAGCGCTTAAGCTCCAAAAAAAAAGTATTCGACGCGGTACCCGCCTTTGGTTGCAGAGGGTAAGGGAGGCCTCCTCTTCGTTGGAAAGACCAGGCTGTAAGTGACTTGGGTACCCTTGGTATTTCCAACTGGCGCCAGTTAGCGAAAGAGAGAAATAACTGGCATGCTATGCTCAGCTCGACCAAAATCGAATAGGCGGTTATCGAGCCAATGAAAGAAAGAAGAAGAAGTATGTATGTATGCAATCTAAATTTGTATAACCGCAATATTAAACGATTTGATCGAACTGTCTACATTCCTGCGCACAATTTATTCGCGGTATTTTAAATTATTTTAATTTGAAGTTCAACAAGTTTTTTTGCTCGTACACACGCGTGTGCATATATGCATGTATGTACATACGTATTGTGGCAAAACATTATTATATTGCAACACGCGATTCCGGCTGTGGATCGTATGCTACTTTTCGACACCACTTCTAGTCTTTTAGTAAATTAAACACCGGTCTTTTAGTAAATTAAACAGCTATTTAACTATTTTTACGTTTATTTTCAAATATACTTAGTACAATATTAATGTTAGAATACTAAACTTCGCTTAAAGGTGGTTTCTTAGAAACTGTTACGTCTGTCCTTACACTCGTTTTTTGTAAGTCTATCGTTGGGTATGTTAAGTGCGGTCCGTTCAACTCCTGTCAGTATTGTATTCGTCGATCGGTCTAAGTCCTGTTCTCACTGTCCACTTTGTCCACGTGAACACCTAGATAGTCGCATACGTTATTTCCAACATTAATTAGATGGAAAATTATTTCATCACCTTCGTTATTACTTATATTTAATAATAATATCTTATTTGTTATTTTCCATTTATATTAAGAAATGAAAACACGCTTAAATGTCAAAAACACGCAAGCAAAAAGTTAAGATTTGCTTTAACAAAGTATTTTAAAAATAGCAGAGTGGAAACACATCGTGTAAATACCTATATGCTGCTGAGCTTGGAGATCCAATCTCAACCAGGACAATTAAAATCTAAATTATAGAAAAAGTTTTTTTAAAATATGGTCGACCTTCCGATGGCACTGGCAAACCTCCGAGGGTATTGCAACCATGACAAAGCGCTTACACCATATACATAGGTCAGTGTTTGGCCGAGCTTCTTCTACCATTTGTAGTGTGAGTCTTTGTATTCCATCAGAAATGGAGGGAACTACACTTTTGTGCCGACTCCGAACAGCAGATCGAGTAATAGCACGCACCGCTACCCCCTCGACCATTATTATTATTGTTGTTGGGGAGATAGCACTGCGACCTTAAGGTCTATTGTGCCCCTACTTGGACTAAAGAATTTCCTTTAGTCTAACCTCCGAGATAAATCTTAGTATTGAACCTAAGTCTCTGGAAGTTATACCATCGTCCGTAACCAGATATTCGCCTAAACATTTTTGACGTTTGTGGATCAATGCGGGGCACTTTTCCAGTCCTCCAGACCTGGCAGATTGTCCCAGTGTGATTTATTGAGGGCTTCCTTCTCCTTCCTCGTTAAGGATGATAGTGTCCCTTTCCCTTATCCTGAAAGGTTCGGGGCCTATGAATGGAGTTCATGCCCCATTTTTTGCGAGCATGTCCGCCATCTCATTTCCAAAGATACCAACGTGACCGGTACCCAAAGAACCCAGACGCGGTTCGTAAGACCAAGTGTGTTCAGCTTATCAAGACACTTCGTTACCAGTTTTGAGGTTCCTGGTAAGATTTGAGGGCCTTGATGGCTGCTTAGCTGTCCGATAGAATAGTAATATTCCGTCCCCAGTAGTTACGCTGGAGGTTAAATGACGCGCACCTTTCTATAGCATACATTTCTGCTTGGAAAATGGACATATGTGTCCCAATCGATTCCGAGTACTTTGTTTTCGGTCCATACACACCGATTCCGGTGCCCTCTTCAGTTAGCGAGCCGTCCGTGTACCAGGTAATCATGTGTTGGTTTACCTTGTAGGTTTCCGAGAAACCCACCCAGCTTCTTTTGTTGCTCAATTCGGTTTTGAATCTTTTTGTGAGACTTAACTCGGGTTTCATTGTATCTCTCGGTATAGCTACTTCGGGATATCGTTCAGTTAGAGTGTTGATCTTCCTCCGACTTATGAACCCCTCAGTCCCGATTTTGTTACCCGTCGATTTTGAGAGCCCGCTGGTTTGTTAAGTTTTGTTTTTGTTTGTTTTAAATTTTTGTCCATATGTTCCCACGAGTGAGGGGGTCCGTATGTCCGTCGTGTTATAACCCCCAGTAACACTATAAGCCTACACTTACTCATCGAGGCAGCAGGTAGCGATGAGGTGCTCGCACAGTCGGTTACCCCCATAAGCATAAGCACACGCCACTGATCCCTGATCTTTGCTAGACACCATCCTGACAACGCAGAGGATATTACTGAAGCGCCCATTACCAGTTGGCACCCTCGGGGAGGGTTCAGTTGGAGGGTTTTCGCCAACCCGCCCACTCGACCATAGAGTCCACTATTCAGGAAGTGAGAACTAGATAACTGACGTTTTCTCGTCGCGAGTACTATTTCAAGCAGATCGGTGTATCGAAATTAATAAATTACTTCCACAGGGAAATTGCATGTCGAACATCCATTTCTTAGCATAACTGACAGCTACTTTATCATTACATACAATTTCGTATACCTACATACATATTTTGTGTTTGTATTTTTAGAAAAAAGACATTATACCACTTATATGGCAAATGGAATGAAATTTTAAAATGCGCATCCGATGAGGACTACCGACGTTATATTGATCAAAAAATAGATATCGAAAAAAACTCACCAAACTCCCATCAACCTAGAAGAATATTATCAAAACTAAATAATTTCAAAATGTCATCATTTTTAAGCGTAAGCATACAGGTTGTAAGTGCTTGGAGTAACAAAATCGAGTTATGTTATTAATTTTAAATTATCTTAGGATCGAATTGGCACAACGCAGCTCGAGCGTTTAAATCTTAACGATGATATGAGTGAAATACAGGCAAAGATGGAACCTATGATATTGTGGAAATGTAACGAACGTTCAGAAAATAGCTCCAAGGTACTTATTTTGCATTTTATTTTATTTAGGTACTTAAGTTGAACTTTAGATGTGATTTCAACTATTCCAGATCCACAAATATACCACACTAAATATTTATAACGCAGCCAATTATCATAACTTAAACGGTGCTCCTGAACTAAAAATTTGTTTAAGGACTGTAATGATCCTAAGTACGTGGATCACAAAAAGTCAAATTTCAAAATCCTTCACGTAGGTCTTTCTTAGAAATTCAATTTTAAAAATGACGTAGTAATACATTCAAAATTATATAAAATAATCTAGCATAAATATATACATATATATATTTTGTCTTCAATCTTTTTTATTCCAATCAATTGTACATCAGTTATACATAACTTACATGTTTGACATTTTAGCTGCTTGTTTGGACAGTCCTGATGATTTGTAGAAGCTTTGTGTTTTCCCACATTTCTTTAAAATCGTAGTGCACCCACTCCATCGCTCGCTGAAATAACCCAGCCTATACCGGTTTTTTCGCAAAACTTCTCAAAGTGGAAAAATCATATAGCTGTTTCTGAAAATTGTAGGCATATTTTAAAGTATTTTCGAAGAATAGTTCCGAAGCAGGCATGCACAACTTTTTTGAAGTCATCGAAATCTTGCACAAACTTTAATAAAGACATTACCATGCATAAACATGAACGCGTTTTTTTCGATATTGCTTTTATATTCCTGCAGAAAATTTTGTAATTCTGTGAGCAATAAATGTTGACTAAAACCATGGAATTTCTCAAAGACTCGCATAGTCGGTCTTCGTGTAGGTCCAAAACATAACTCGGTTAAATCGATTCTCTCAAGTAAAACAGCTTCTCCAATTTCAAGACAATGTAAGGAAACAGTTTTAACTGAAGCTACTCAAGTTTTTGCAAGAATCAAGTTGAAATTTTGCCTTTTTCTTTTCGTAAGTAGACGGCGTTAGTTTTCAGATGCATTTCAGAATCTACGTAGTTTCGTTTTCTGTATAGGTCAAACATATATTATTCAATAAGGGTTCGCCAACGATCCAATGTAGCAGGGGGAACTATCTCATCCCATGTGGCCCCTTACTAGATGTTCTGCATTTCAATTTTAGCGACCATTCAAGTGGAAAATATAGCTTGAAATTTTTTCTTCAATACAATAAAAATGTCAAGTACAATAATTGGCTTGATAAATTTTTATACAGAAATTATGTTCTAAATTATGAAGCCAACATAAAATCAAATCCAAATGCTTTCTGGAGATTTATTAATTCAAAGAAGGCATGCTCTAGTGTTCCTTCGCACTTATTTTTGAATGAGAAGTCGGCAACTTTACCAACTGAGGCCGCTAATCTCTTTGCGGTTTTCTTTCACTTTAATTTTACTTCAGGTAATGACACCAGTGAGAACCTTTCTAACACCTTAGAATCGTCTCTAAACTTCGGATCCGTACCATTGACTGCACTAGATATTCTTAATGGCATTGCACGGCTTAATCCTTCAAATCAAACTGATGTTGAGGGGCTTTCCTCAATCTTAATAAAGAGTTGCGATTCTCTCATTTATCCACTAAGTATAATCTTAAATAGATCGCTATCTTTAGGTGTATTTCTTGACGACTGGAAAATTGCTTTCCACTATTTCGAAATTGTTCGAATGTATTGCCTATGATATATTATATTTTGCAGTTAAAAGCATTATTTGCCAAAATCAGCATGGGTTTATTCCAAATTGTTCGACTGTGTCTAACCTAGCCGTCTTTACAGATTATTGCATATCTGGGTTCCAAGATGGTCTTCATACAGATGTTGTTTATACCGATTTCTCTAAAGCTTTCGACAAGGTGTCTCACTTAGTCAACAAACTTGCAGCTATTGGTTTTCACTCTACCGTTCTGGAATGGATAAAATCCCATCTAATTAATCGCCAATGTGTTATTAATGTGGACAATACATTATCCCATCCCTTTTTTGCTTTATTTTTTTTTTTATTCAATAATGATATAATTAGATGCTTCTCTTTCGCAAAATTTCTCCTATATGCTGACGACTTAAAAACTTTCTCTACTAAAAAAAACCAACAAACTTAGTGTGCGACAAATCGCTTATCGCTGAATATCGAAAAGTGCTATCACGTTACTTTTAGTAAGCTGTCTTAAATCCGTCCATGAGATAAAAGACTTAGGAGTAATTTTTGATAGTAAATTTACTTTCGTCAATCATATTAACTTTATAGTTTCAAAGTCGTTTGCAATGGTGGGCCTTTGTGCGACGGAACAGTTTGGAATTCTCAGATCCATACACTTTAAAGTTACTTTTTTCTGCCCTTGTCTGATCTAGACTAGAATACGCCTATTTTATCTTTCGTGTTCGATATCATCAGTGCGGGTGTAGACTGTGCTTCCATTCTTGAACGCATTCGCTTAAATACACCATTAAGAAATTTACGTCACATTGAAACATTTTATGTTGGTCAGTTTTTATGGAACTGTATATGTATTTAATGCTCTCATCACAAGAGCTTTAATTGATCTTAATCGCATAGCAAGCAGTAGAGATCTGGAAAAACGACTTTTTGAATTCGCTATATTCTATTTTTGAATAATTTTGTACAATTCGTTGTTAATCTGTTAGAATAAATTATGTATTCATAGACTATTTTTACAAATAATTGAATATATAGCTCGTTTTGTAAATTTTTCGCAGTTTTCTATTGGATTGGGTATAAAACAAAGTTTTACTTTCGTAATTTCATCATTTACGCAACGTCGATCATCGATGTACATATGTATGTTTTGGTAGTATCTTCGATGCTAGAGGATAAGAGTTTTCATACCATTAGCTAGTTGTAGTAATGTTATTGTAGCAAGATAAAGAGTTTTATTGTTTTCTTCTCTTTCCTGTCCGATAGGGTGGAATGTTGATATTTGTTGGAGCGATTTTCCGTCATCCCTTGTCAAGTTTGGTTTGGAGACAACGCGGTTTCGGCGTTGTTATTTCCAGTGTCAATTTTCGTTTTGTTCAGTTTAGGTGTGTTGTTCCGTATTTAATTCGTTTTTTGCTCAAGCAGGTATTGATGCATAATCGTCAAAACTAGCAAATGGTAATTGTCCTGAGTACATGTAGGTACCTGTAGTCTCGCGCGGTTAGAATCCAAAATGGTATATTTTATCTCGAAATTGCCTTCGCGGTAATAACAGGTAGATAGTCTGTAATTTTAGTCCGTTTGGGTATTGCAGGTCCTTTTCGTATGTTGGTTTCTTATTTTACCTACTTCTTTGCTTTGTTTTTTTTTAAACAAACCTGAATGGTGCAAATATCGCATTAGATTTGCTGTTTATTTTCTCGTTTATTATCCTCCCATCAAATGTTTTTTGTTTATATATGTTCACAATGTTTTCAAGGGCATTAAGGCGCCGTCCTTTTTATTGTACATGCAGTACCTTAACGTTTTTCTTTATGGTTGCGAGTGAATATTTTGCGTTTACCAAGTTGTGTGCAAAATTTGATTTTCGTATCCTTTTGTTGTAGTCCCTTATGTGTTCACGAAACCTTGTTCTTACTTTACGTCCTGTTTGTGCTATATAGCTATATTGGCACTCACAGATCAGTTTATACACGTGCTGCTTTTAAGTATCCTTTCCAGGTTGTCTCCCGTCTTGAACGCCGTGTGCATATTATATTTTCTGAAAAAATTTGCAAGTTTGTAAGTCATTTTCACTGTATAAGTCATTATTGTCCAAGCTTTATGGTCTGGCTCTCTGTCGCTTCTTTTTTGAATTGCATTATTTTTTCTGCATTTATCCACGAGCTTTTTTTATATCCGTTGTTTGCGGCTATGTTGTATATTGTGTTTAGTTCATTTCCGTATGCCTCTTGCGATAGAGTCATTCAATCAAGCCTGTTTGTTAGTTTCTTATAGCGGCGTATTTGTGTTTTTGAGGATGATTTGATGTGTTATGTATTATGGTTCTTTAGCTGTTGGCTTTCTGCAAATTCCGTAATCAAGTTTTTGGGCGATTTTGTATATTTTAATCGTCAGATCCAGGTAACTTATTGTTCGTTTCTTTTCTATTTCCATCATAAACATCGTTTTCAGACATCCATCCTTACTAAATGGGGTGTGTAGCCTTGTACTTCTTCTTTAAATATACTTGGCCCTTGGAGGAAAGCGCTAATGTCGTTTTCAGTAGCTCGTAAGCTCCTTTAGCTTGCAATATACTCTTGCCCTATGTGTACGTGTTTTTGATCACTGAAGTGTGGTAAGATCGTTTGATTTAACCAAAATATTAACAAACCTTAATTAAATAATTTTGCACATACTTAAAACATATTTCGATATCAGTAACGGTAATATCAGCAATACAAAACAAAATAATTAAAAAAAACAACACATAAACAATGAAAATAATTCTAAAAGAGACTTGCAAACAATAATATTATTTGGAAGAGCAAAATTTTGTTTTTTAATTAATATGAGTGCTCAAGCGCAGGTACTCAGTACAAAGTGATAAAAGGAGAAATACCTATTTCGGAATAAAATCATACAATAAAAAAGCTTTTTATATTTAAATAGTTAAAAATAAATTGTTTTGTTTCCCTTAATATTGCTTCATTGGATTATTCTTATGCGATTTTTTGGGAGTATTTACATAAAGTAAAGGGTTTTTGAAAACTCTGGAAAGAATCCTCCGTTTTTGTATGAATGTAAAGAACTATTTCACGCGGATTTTTTAGGCCAAGCATAAACGCACAAAAACAGCTTTTGGAAATAATTATTTTAATATTTCTTCGTACTTTTTGCCTTTCTATGCTGATAATGTTACCAAGAATTATGCCCGTAATGCCCTCTGTTAGGGTTTTGAACCTCTGTTTCGCAGAAGGGTGACTGGTGGTCTGGCGATGACGGCAAGTCGGCTCTGGAACGGCGATAGCTGCACAACACAATGGTAACGGTGCTGTTGGATGGCTGGCGATCGATGATGGTGAACCGGAACGATGGCTGCGACGTTTAATTTGCAATAGAAGCGTCTGCTACCGGAAGATTTGAACCGTAGCGCACAAAATACAAATAAATTTTAGCAAAGCGGCGCGAATTGAGACAAAATTTATATATAAGTTAACGCGGCCGGCTACTGCCCACTTCCGCTGTTCCCACGGCTGGCAGCTACACGTGTCGCAGCGTCAGCATAATTGCATTTCACACGGTTGCGAAATCTATGCATTTCGCAATGCACCGAAATATGCTACCCGCGGGAAGTCAAGGCCAATGCCGCTCGCACCCAGACGGTGAGCGCGCCCTTACGTAAGTACGGCAGCGCGGAACATTATAAGAGGGAGCAGAACCTGGAGTTGGGGCAGTTGCTGTTGGGGCGTGAACATAGCTTACCGTATTTAGTGCTTATCTAGTAAATTAAATTGTGTGAATAAACTTGTTAACCACTGTGAAATCTTGTATTGTTTCTTTGGGCGAGCGTGTTCATCAGATAATACGAAAATAAAAAAGGACAACATATGCAATTATTGGTGCTGTGAGTATATTATTCGCAAAATAACCTTTCCTATTTCAGAAAAATACCTTAAGATGGAGGAATTAAGGACGACTGTCACCAGTCTGACAGGCGCTGTCAACGCGATCTTGGAGAATATGACCACGCTCGAAAGGCGAGTGAGTCAATTAGACTCAAGCGCATCAGCCGGGTCGGCTGCTAGGCCAGGGGGGATACATAGTGTAGAAGAGATACCTCTTCGGGCTCCGGCCACTGAGCTAGAGCTTAAAGAGATTAGTCGGCTCCCTGACTGTGTGAAGGAGCTTAGGATTTTCGATGGCAATCCCGTTGAGTATGTATCCTGGATACATGCTGTGGAGGCCATTTTGTCAGATTTCAAGGTGGTTGAGAGGAAACCAATGTTTAGGGCCATAATGCAACACGTCCGACAAAAAGTTCGTGGCACTGCAGATGCGGCACTGGTCTCATATAATATTTTTGATAATAACTGGACCAAGATAAAAGAGTGTCTTTCGCTGCACTATGCTGACAAACGCGATATTCGGACGCTGGAACACCAGTTGCATCAATTGCAACAAAGGGGGTCCAGAATTGACGAATTCTATGCCGCCGTCAACCACCAATTTTCCTTGATTATTAATAAAATCAAGACAGAATCCTACTCGGAAGAAACGGTAAGAGTCCTCGTAGACACATATCGGAATAGGGCTCTCGACGTATTTATACGTGGATTAAACGGCGAATTGTCGAAAATGCTATTGATTCAGAAGCCAAAAACCCTTCCAGAAGCATATTCTGCATGTCTGGAAATTCAAAATGTGAATTTCCGTAACTTTTCTCTTCACAGCTCTCAGGTAACCAACCAAGTGGTTGTCCCCATCAACAATGTCCCAGGGCCAAATTTTACATATGGCGATAGGTCGCCACCAGTACCTCCAAGACCTACCTGGCGACAACAGGATCGCCGTCAACAATTTCCATCTCGGGAGCGATCCTCCGGACATGTCCGTGTCCAGCCTTCCTCTCAATCATTTGCACAGCCGAAAAATTCACCTGTGGAGAAAATGGACGTGGATGGATCGGTGCAAACACGCGCTGTCAACTATATAAACAGACCGAATCCCTATAAAAGAGGAGAAAAGTCGGATAATCTTCCACGGAAACATCAAAAACTATTCTACTCATCCACTGGCACAAATGAGGAGGAGGTAAACAACAACGAAGAGGGGGATTTTCTCTCCGGGGGTCATCTAGCGTACCATACCTAGGCTATACACTCCCGAATGACCGCACCCTCAAATTCCTTATAGATACGGGGGCAAATAAGAATTTTATTAGTGAAGCGGTCGCAACGGGAAGTGCTCCTGTAGAGGAAGTATTTACAGTGCACTCAGCTGGGGGAACAGTGCCGGTAGAAAAGAAAGTTTCCCTCAACTTTTTTAAAGATGTTGGCCACAGTGCTAAAATAACTTTCTTCGTACTCCCAGGGCTACAATCCTTTGACGGTATCATGGGAGATGATACCCTTAGGATGCTAGGGGCTGTGGTCGATAGAAAAAACAACTATTTAAAAATAAACGAATTCAAATTGCCTCTAAACGCTAGGATTTCCAATCAGGTCAACTATTCTGTGGGAAGCGGCGTATCTACGGAAATCGGACAACGCGTAGGGAGTATACTGCAAAAATACGCTGATCTCTTCGTGCCACTTAATGGTAGTGAATTG
Organism: Philophylla caesio; assembly: GCA_963971545.1. Taxonomy (NCBI): domain Eukaryota; kingdom Metazoa; phylum Arthropoda; class Insecta; order Diptera; family Tephritidae; genus Philophylla; species Philophylla caesio. The sequence goes on from OZ020606.1 coordinate 64,461,897, forward strand.
ATCGATACTAGCGTTCGAGCGGAAATACGAACCTCTACTTCTGATCCTATCTATAGTAAAAGTTACCCTTATCCAGGCTGCATGAGGGATGAAGTAGATAGACAAGTCAAGGAACTTCTTGACGAGGGTATAATTAGGCCATCTAAGAGTCCTTATAACTCTCCAATATGGGTGGTACCGAAAAAACCAAAGCCAAACGGCAAAAAACAGTAGCGTATGGTTATTGACTACAAAAGGTTGAACGCCGTAACAATAGCCGACACTTATCCGATACCAGACATAAATGCAACTCTTAGTAGTTTGGGAAAAGCCAAATACTTCACGACAATTGACTTAACGTCAGGATTCCACCAAATACCAATGAAACCCTCTGACATAACCAGACTGCCTTCTCGACCATGAATGGCAAATACGAGTTTTTGCGGTTACCATTTGGTCTTAAGAATGCGCCCGCAATCTTCCAGCGAATGATCGACGACGTACTAAAGCAGTACATTGGCAAGATTTGCTACGTTTATATCGACGGAATTATTGTTTTCGGTAGGGACGAAGAGGACCATCTAAGAAATGTCGAAAAAAAATTTGCAAGATTGCTTGAAGCAAATCTAAAAGTAAATTTGGAAAAAACTTGCTTCCTCGAAAGGGAGGTAGAATTTCTCGGGTACATCATTACGCCGGATGGAGTGCGGGCGGATCCTAAGAAGGTAGAGGCTATAAAACTTATTTCTGCGCCTGAAAATCTAAAGGACTTAAAGAGCTTCCTAGGTATGACCTCTTACTATAGGAAATTTATTCGTGACTATGCTAAAGTAGCAAAGCCTCTTACAAATTTGACGCGGGGCGAAAACGCCCAAGTTAAAGCCAATGTGTCAAAGAAAGTCAGCATTCGACTTGATGCTGAGGCATCACAGGCATTTAACGAACTAAAACAATTACTTATTTCTGCAGACGTCCTTGCATTCCCAGATTTTGATAAACCATTTAATTTAACAACCGATGCTTCAAATTTCGCGATCAGTGCAGTTCTGTCTCAAGGGGAAATAGGGAAAAATAAACCTATCGCATATATCTCTCGTTCCCTGAATAAGGCAGAGGAAAATTATGCCACGAACGAAAAAGAAATGTTGGCGATAGTATGGGCATTGGATAACCTCAGCTCATATTTGTATGGAGCAAGGAAGATAAAAATATATACTGACCACCAACCTTTAACGTTTTCCTTAAGTTGCAGAAATTACAATGCTAAACTCAAGCGCTGGAAGGCCAGGATCGAGGAATACAACTGCGAAATTATTTATAAACCAGGTAAAATAAATGTGGTCGCCGATGCACTTTCCCGCTTGAAAACGGAAGTTAACGCACTCACTGACTCCATTGTAGCTCATCCACCATCGGTACTAGGGAATAATCATGTGGGGACCTCTGTGGATGAAGTGAGGTCGGAAGCTGACACTGCCACTGAATGCACCATGCATTCAGCCCAGCAGGATAATTCTGACCTCATACCACATGTGGAAGCCCCAATCAATGTCTTTAGGAACCAATTGATATTCAAAGAAGGGGATAGCCCTCGATGTCTTGAGGAGCCACATCAAGGCTACCGCAGGTTTTATATCTCATTACCAGAACATGACCGTGGCGCATTGACCACAATTCTGAAATAATGCCTAAACCCAAACGTTATTAATGGCATGAAAATACCAGAAAGATTTCTTACTCTCCTACAGGATGTTTATATAGAAAACTTTCAAAGATATCGGATAAGAATAGCGCAAAGAATTGTGGAGGATGTAACTGTCACGGATAGAGTATTTGTTATTATCGAGAACGAGCACAAAAGAGCTTATAGGAACCCTCGTGAAAACAGGCTGCAGATACTCGAGAAATATTATTTCCCCGCAATGGCTAGGCAAATAAGGGACTACGTTAAAAATTGTAACACCTGCAAATTGAATAAGTACGATAGGCACCCATCTAAACCCTTCCTCCAGCCAACCCCAATTCCAAGCGATCCCTGCGAAATATTGCATATCGATATTTTCGAGATTGACAAGCAAAAATACCTCAGTGCACTCGACAAGTTCTCGAAATTCGCAAAATTATTTTCAATCATTTTTTATGTCGATTCATTTACGTAAGAAGCTAACAAGTCTCTTACACTATTTTTCCGTGCCTAAGATACTAGTAATGGACAATGAGAGAGGGTTTTTAACACCATTAGTCTTGAATTATATCCGTTCACTAGGCATAGAAATTTACCAGACCCCTACTCAGCGTAGTGAGGCCAACGGCCAAGTTGAGCGTGTGCACTCTACACTAATAGAAATATATCGTTGCATCGCAGATGAATTTAGTAGGCTCACACCAGAGGAGCGAGTTTCAATTGCAGTGGACCGCTACAACAATACTATTCATTCCGTCACAAAGAGGAAACCAACAGATGTTTTTTTCAATAGAACAAGCAGGATTAACTACCAGGGGTTGGTGAACTTTAGGGAAGATACTTACGAAAACGTAAAAGCACTGTTGCACAAAGAACAGGACGTTAGAAATGCAAGAATTAATGCTCGTCGTACAGCACCACGCAATTTTAATTCAGGCAATAACCTGTTTATTGCAAACAGACAAATAAAAGGCAAACATAAGCCTCTATACAAGCAAGAAACTGTTGGCGAAAACAGAAATGTAACCGTTGTTACTGAAAGTGGAAAAAAATTCCACAAAACCGACATACAAAATTTCTAAGATAACATTGGTCAGAAGGTAAACTCATGCATAGATCCTTAAGCCCCAGCGGTCTGGGTACAAGTTTTTGTATTTGATCAAGTCATGTTGGTTCAATTCTAACTTACTCGATGGTTCGAGTGACGACAGTCAAAGTGGTTCAACCCCACCAAAGGACTATGGCTTTAATTGACGTGAAGTATCTCGTGCCATGAGTAGGCCATTTGCAACTATTAACGCTAATGACTAAAAGGGAATAACGCGAGCCTTCCAATGTCATCTGAGATAATGCCTATATTCCGATGCAAAGCAAAACAGCAAGGCTCTGAAAGCATAATGCAAATGCAAGAAGAACGCACAGCAAATAATTTCAAATAAATATTTCTAAATAATTGATTTCAAACGAATATTTAAAATAATTAATTTCAAATAATAATTTAAAATAATTAATTTCAAATAAATAATTTGAAATAAATAATTTCGAATAAATAATTCATTTTAAATAATTAATTGCAAATAAATAACTTGAAATAAATAATGTCAACTAAATAATTCTAAATAATTGATTTCAAACGAATATTTTAAATAATTAATATCAAATTCAAATCAATAATTTGAAATAAATAATTTCGAATAAATAATTCATTTTAAATAATTAATTGCAAATAAATAACTTCAAATAAATAATTTCAAATAAATACTCTAAAAACAACAATCATTTTATAAAAAAAAAGAAAAAAGGGATATCATTCCCAAGGAAAAAGAAGAAATTACTAATAGCAATTAACATAATTACTAATACATACTAACCACTTAACAAATTATTACCAACAAAAATAACCACTTACTAATATTATGATGATTACCTATCAACAAACCAATAACCTTTCCCAATCAACACTTCCACTGCTGGATCCCAATGAATCCTTTCCTTAATTTTCCACTATTTCTTGTAACGCCCCAACCAACTCAATTAGGTTAATAATATAGAGTAATTTAGAGTCATAAGAAATTCATACCTTCTAAGCAAGCCACTACTCACATCAATGAAAATAGTAATTGCATAATTGCGCACAATTGTAAAAAAAAGCAATTTAACATAAAACTAGTTAAGACAGTGTCCTTTGGACCAATCGCAATTCATACCTACATATAATAGAATAAAATTTTAATCTCAAGTTAAGCTTAGGCGAATTAAATTTAGTACATACAATATATACTTATTATAAAATTATTTTATATCTGGGGGTAATACATAGAATTAAGAAAATCAGCAATGAATTTAACACCCACAGCATCAGCCTCTGCGCAGCCGCGCAAACTTATGATCTATTCAAAATTGACTCACCTCTTGTGACCATCCGTGACGGATATGGCTGGGTCATCGATGGACACTTCAAGCTGATCCATACCATAGACTTGGCGAGCTTCGACAAAATCGTGAACAGACTAGAGGAAGCTGTCAGCAACCTTAGCTTCAGCAGATCCGATACAACCATTGACGTCCTCAACTACCAGATAGAGAAAATAAGATCTCACCTGCGAGACTTGAAAGAACCAGAAGCAATAAGAACAAAACGTGTAATTAATTGGATTGCCTCCGCCTGGAAATGGATTGCTGGCACTCCCGATGCGACAGACTGGGACGACCTTCTTCAAAGGCAGGATGGCCTTATAAACAACGACGACCAACAGTATCAGGTAAACTCAGAAATATTCAAAACAACTCATGAACTGTTGCAGGTGATCAACGGAATTGTTGCCATCACAAACGATGTCCAAGATCGCAGCCGTCTAGAGCTAATTTCGCAGGAAATCCAGAATAAAATAACCATCATCAAGGAAGACGTCTATGAGCTAGTTCGAGCATGTCAAATGGCTAAGGCTGGCGTCGTGAACAGTAATCTCCTGAGCAAGGAAGAAATTAATCGGCTTATCAGCGAGATAGAAGTACTACCATACAGCAACGTCATCGAAGCCATAGAGTACAGCAGACCATCGATCTACACGAATGGATCCCTTCTTCTCTACGTCCTGTCTATGCCCAAGGTGATGCAAACCAAATACAACCACCTGATTGCTCGAGCTGTTCAACAGGATGGACATCAAGTGGAATTAAACTACACAACTATGCTGGCGAACAAGAATTAGACCTACGGCATTAAGGGTAATTGCCTGCACCTTACGGCAGCTATGGTTTGCGGACAAGAATCACTCGATCTACTAGCAGAAGAAGGATGTTTGCCTCGTCTTATCAAAGGAGGAGAAACAAGCTGTCGATACTTCTCCTTTAATGAGTCCACTATTGAAATGATCAAGGAGGATACCATCTACCTAAACAACTTCAACGGCAGCATTGGGTCAGGTAAAACCACTAACCATTTTTTTGACTCCTTTATCCTTCAGATGAACAACGAGTCGGTAAGCATCAACAATCATACTTACTGGAGTACCAGTAGCTCCGAAGTGCAGTTGCTACCACCCGTTTTGACCAATGTGAGGAATAAATCCCTGGCAGCTAATCTTAACCTTCTTAACCTTATCCACGAAATGACGTCAGGCAATATTAAACTCTTAACATGCCTTAAGAAAAAAACGGATTGGTCCATAGTCTCTGAAGTCATGGGATTTGTCCTTTTGGCAATGGTTGTGTGGATTATTTGGAACAAGATGACAGCACGCATGCAAATCCCCGAGCTTAAAATATCATTGCTGAACAGAAGCCTCCGTGGCCAACAACGCGGGGATACTCCTCGAGCACCTAATCTGCGGGACGCAGATCTTTAGAGGGGGAGGAGTTAACGCGGCCGGCTACTGCCCACTTCCGCTGTTCCCACGGCTGGCAGCTACACGTGTCGCAGCGTCAGCATAATTGCATTTCACACGGTTGCGAAATCTATGCATTTCGCAATGCACCGAAATATGCTACCCGCGGGAAGTCAAGGCCAATGCCGCTCGCACCCAGACGGTGAGCGCGCCCTTACGTAAGTACGGCAGCGCGGAACATTATAAGAGGGAGCAGAACCTGGAGTTGGGGCAGTGGCTGTTGGGGCGTGAACATACTTACCGTATTTAGTGCTTATCTAGTAAATTAAATTGTGTGAATAAACTTGTTAACCACTGTTAAATCTTGTATTGTTTCTTTGGGCGAGTTGGCCCTTAATTTTTTTAGTGCAAAGGACTCGTAGTCCTTTAACTTATATGTATATTTATATGTAAGCGAGAAAACAAAAGCGGTAGAATTAATCTTTCCAAAACTTCTCAAAAAACTTCTGACCACCGAATGTAAATATGTGCAGCTGACATCTGTCAACCTGCAGAATGGTTGATGCCAATACTTCACAAATTCAATAACTGTTAAATAATAGAACTATTAGCGCAAACTTACATTAGGATTATTATAATTCAATCATTTGGAATACAATTCAAATAATACCGAGCAAAAGCGTAAGGTTAGGTCATAACTACGTAAATTCATGAATAATTCAATAAAGGATGTAATATAGCAAAGGCGAGATACGTACTAGCTGCCATATAAAAGATTAAACAGTTTAATCGGTGACAGGCGCTTAAACATCGTCGCGGTCCTGGCGCGCTAAGCGGCTAGTGTCTCTTGCAGTTCCTGGAGGGCGCATATAGCCTCGTGAACTAATAGTTGCGTGACTTTTCCCCGACATGCTGTGTTACGCAGTCCCTGCGCGGTACATTTGACCGTGCGCTTTTCCACGCGGGTCGGACGATGACGATGAGACGACTGATTGCTGGCACGACGAGGTGAGCAAGCAACAATCGCTGTTCCGGTCGCTTCTTCTTGAAAATTGAGCACAGACGAAGAGCGTGGTGGCGAGCACATAGTCGTCACATTTGGTAGTCTCCCTGACGTGGTGTATTCTCTGCTGCCGCTCCGGCGGTGGACTTCCGCACAACGCTAGAACGTAGAGAAAACGATATCCATATCTAAAGATGGATATTCGCAAGGGACTAGTTATAAGCATGGGATTATACATATTGAAGAGTGCATTTGCTGTGCGATGTTCGTGATTTGGGATTTTTTTTGTTGTTGTGAAAACAAACGTTCTGAAGATAAGGAACGTAAAACAAAGCGATCGTAGAGAATTTAGTGAAAACGAGTTGGCGTGGTTTCAACTGATATTTCCTCAGTTTCTTTGAGAGGGCGATGTAATTCTGATGAAGGTAGGAAACATAAATTTACAATTTGTCTAGTGACAGTGCCGGATTGAGTGCGCACGTCGACCACACGAATATGGCCATCTGGGCCAGTATGCGCCTTCTCAATACGACCTAGGCGCCATTCGGTCGGCGGAAGCGTGTCATCATTGATAAGAACGCACTCTCCGACTTTGGGTTCAGTTTTAGTATCCTTCCATCTATATCGCTTTTGGAGGTCTTTGACGTAATCCTCTTTCCAGCGATGGCTGTTCTGATGGTGTAGAACCTTAACCTTCTCCCATCGGTTTACGAGAGACAGATTTTCGTGGTTTACTTCGGGAAGTAATAGCAGCGGCGCCGCCCTGAGAAAGTATCCAGGACTGAGGGCCGTAAAATCAATGGGATATTGGGAGAGTGGCGAGATGGGCCGAGAGTTTATTATGGCTTCGATCCTGCATTTTTTTTTAAGATGCATTTTGAAACTTTTCACTGCGGATTCCCACAAACCACCCATGTGAGGGGCACTCGCAGGAATAAACTTCCAATCGATGCCTTGTGGGGAGATTTGTTGATTACATCGTGCGACACTTGGTGGAGAAACATAGCAAATTCGCCTGTTTGTTAGTTGTCTTATAGCGGCGTATTTGTGTTTTTGAGGATGATTTTATGCGTTATGTATTATGGTTCTTTAGCTGTTGACTTTCTGTAAATTCCGTAATCAAGTTTTTGGGAGATTTTGTATATTTTAGTCGTCAGATCCAGGTAACTTATTGTTCGTTTCTTTTCCATTTCCATCATAAACTTCGTTTTCAGACATCCATCCTTACTAAATGTATAGCCTTGTACTTCTTCTTTAAATATACTTGGCCCTTGGAGGAAAGCGCTAATGTCGTTTTCAGTAGCTCGTAAGCTCCTTTCCAATATTCTCTTGCCCTATGTGTACGTGTTTTTTATCGCACTCACTGAAGTGTGGTAAGATCGTTTGATTTAACCAAAATATTAACAAACCTTAATTAAATAATTTTGCACATACTTAAAACATATTTCGATATCAGTAACGTTAATATCAGCAATTCAAGACAAAATAATTAAAAAAAACAACACATAAACAATGAAAATAATTCTAAAAGAGACTTGCAAACAATAATATTATTTGGAAGAGCAAAATTTTGTTTTTTAATTAATATGAGTGCTCAAGTAGCTCTTTCTAACGAGCGCAGGTACTCAGTACAAAGTGATAAAAGGAGAAATACCTATTTCGGAATAAAATCATACAATAAAAAAGCTTTTTATATTTAAATAGTTAAAAATAAATTGTTTTGTTTTCCTTACGGGCGGTCTTCACCTGCTTTCAATGCTAGGTTGCTTTCTGCTTCTTGTCTTCGCAAGTGAGAGAGAGATTTGTTCACTGGGCCTTTTGAAAGCATACTTTTTCATTTGCAACATGTCGTAGAGCAAGAAGGTTCGTGCCCTGCGTGCTATTCAAACTCCAAACCCAATCATATTGTCGGTGTAAATTAATTAATTTACAAAGATCAGTAACGCGACACTCGATTTTATCAATATATATTATTAAAAGGCTTTTTTGTGCTCGAAGAGCCTATGATAAACGATGTTGCCACAATGAAAGATGCTACGAAATGTGAAAATGGCTGTCAAACTATAAAAATGACAGTTGAAAGCAAGCGACCGCTCGCTTACCGATCGGTTTGCTAGACGAAGCATACTTTCAACTTTTTGCGGTCTTCACGTGCGACATGTCGCTTGCTGTCAGAAGTAAGCGAGCGTTGAAAGCAGGTGAAGACCGCAAGTTAATATTGCTTCATTGGATTATTCTTATGCGATTTTTTGGGAGTATTTACATAAAGTAAAGGGTTTTTGAAAACTCTGGAAAGAATCCTCCGTTTTTGTATGAATGTAAAGAACTATTTTACGCGGATTTTTTAGGCCAAACATAAACGCACAAAAAAAGACCTAAGTGTATTTGTATTTTATTTCAAATTTTATTCGTAAATCGAATTTCAACCCACCCGTGGGCTGAGTCCTGCGCCCGGCCCTGCCACTGACGTACTAAAAATCAAATCCAAACTGAATAAATTATACTCTTGGTGCATTAAATCACATCTCTCTTTCATCAGTGCATCATTTATGGTTATAATTGCAGGTGGATCCAGAAATTGAGGATATCGGCTTATTTTTTATACACAATGTTCATTTTATTATTTCAAAAGCATATTCAAGGCTCTAATCTGGAATATGCTGGAATAATTTGTCGTCTTTTCATCCATTCCATATTGGTAGGATAGAGCGCATCGCGAAGGTATTCCTAAATTTGCATTACGATCATTACATTTCTCGGACCCTATTCCATCTTATACATAGTTCGCGTTTATTGCTACTCAGTTTGAGGTCGCTTGACAAAATAAGATCAATAACTTCTAGTTTTTGCGTTACCCAAGGAGTTTGTGGCTGTCCACAGCTTTTGGAAATAATTATTTTAATATTTCTTCGTACTTTTTTCCTTTCTATGCTGATAATGTTACCAAGAATTATGCACGTAATGCCCTCTGTTAGGGTTTTGAACTTCTGTTTCACAGAAGGGTGACTGGTGGTCTGGCGATGACGGCAAGTCGACTCTGGAACGGCGATAGCTGCACAACACAATGGTAACGGTGCTGTTGGATGGCTGGCGATCGATGATGGTGAACCGCAACGATAGCTGCGACGTTTAATTTGCAATAGAAATATTGCAACCATAATATTATTTGGAACAGCAAAATTTTGTTTTTTAATTAATATGAGTGCTCAAGTAGCTCTTTCTAACGAGCGCAGGTACTCAATACAAAGTGATAAAAGGAAAAATACCTATTTCGGAATAAAATCATACAATAAAAAAGCTTTTTATATTTAAATAGTTAAAAATAAATTGTTTTGTTTTCCTTAATATTGCTTCATTGGATTATTTTTATGCGATTTTTTGGGAGTATTTACATAAAGTGAAGGGTTTTTGAAAACTCTGGAAAGAATCCTCCGTTTTTGTATGAATGTAAAGAACTATTTTACGCGGATTTTTTAGGCCAAGCATAAACGCACAAAAAAAGACCTAAGTGTATTTGTATTTTATTTCAAATGTTATTCGTAAATCGAATTTGAACCCACCCGTGGGCTGAGTCCTGCGCCCGGCCGTGCCACTGACGTACTAATATTCCAATCCAAACTGAATAAATTATATTCTTGGTGCATTAAATCACATCTCTCTTTCAATATTAAGAAGTGTTTTCATATATATTTTACGTAACCACGCAATTTATTAAAAACACAGTGCATCATTTATGGTTATAATTGCAGGTGGATCCAGAAATTGAGGATATTGGCCTTTTTTTTGATACAAAATGTTCATTTTATTATTTCAAAAGCATATTCAAGGCTCTAATCTGGAATATGCTGGAATAATTTGTCGTCTTTTCATCCATTCCATATTGGTAGGATAGAGCGCATCGCGAAGGTATTCCTAAATTTGCATTACGATCATTACATTTCTCGGACCCTATTCCATCTTATACATAGTTCGCGTTTATTGCTACTCAGTTTGAGGTCGTTTGACAAAATAAGATCAATAACTTCTAGTTTTTGCGTTACCCAAGGAGTTTGTGGCTGTCCACAGATTTTGGAAATAATTATTTTAATATTTCTTCGTACTTTTTGCCTTTCTATGCTGATAATGTTACCAAGAATTATGCCCGTAATGCCCTCTGTTAGGGTTTTGAACTTCTGTTTCACAGAAGGGTGACTGGTGGCCTGGCGATGACGGCAAGTCGACTCTGGAACGGCGATAGCTGCACAACACAATGGTAACGGTGCTGTTGGATGGCTGGCGATCGATGATGGTGAACCGCAACGATAGCTGCGACGTTTAATTTGCAATAGAAATATTGCATCCATAATATTATTTGGAACAGCAAAATTTTGTTTTTTAATTAATATGAGTGCTCAAGTAGCTCTTTCTAACGAGCGCAGGTACTCAGTACAAAGTGATAAAAGGAAAAATACCTATTTCGGAATAAAATCATACAATAAAAAAGCTTTTTATATTTAAATAGTTAAAAATAAATTGTTTTGTTTTCCTTAATATTGCTTCATTGGATTATTTTTATGCGATTTTTTGGGAGTATTTACATAAAGTAAAGGGTTTTTGAAAACTCTGGAAAGAATCCTCCGTTTTTGTATGAATGTAAAGAACTATTTTACGCGGATTTTTTAGGCCAAGCATAAACGCACAAAAAAAGACCTAAGTGTATTTGTATTTTATTTCAAATGATATTCGTAAATCGAATTTCAACCCACCCGTGGGCTGAGTACTGCGCCCGGCCCTGCCACTGACGTACTAATATTCCAATCCAAACTGAATAAATTATATTCTTGGTGCATTAAATCACATCTCTCTTTCAATATTAAGAAGTGTTTTCATATATATTTTACGTAACCACGCAATTTATTAAAAACACAGTGCATCATTTATGGTTATAATTGCAGGTGGATCCAGAAATTGAGGATATTGGCCTTTTTTTTGATACAAAATGTTCATTTTATTATTTCAAAAGCATATTCAAGGCTCTAATCTGGAATATGCTGGAATAATTTGTCGTCTTTTCATCCATTCCATATTGGTAGGATAGAGCGCATCGCGAAGGTATTCCTAAATTTGCATTACGATCATTACATTTCTCGGACCCTATTCCATCTTATACATAGTTCGCGTTTATTGCTACTCAGTTTGAGGTCGTTTGACAAAATAAGATCAATAACTTCTAGTTTTTGCGTTACCCAAGGAGTTTGTGGCTGTCCACAGATTTTGGAAATAATTATTTTAATATTTCTTCGTACTTTTTGCCTTTCTATGCTGATAATGTTACCAAGAATTATGCCCGTAATGCCCTCTGTTAGGGTTTTGAACTTCTGTTTCACAGAAGGGTGACTGGTGGCCTGGCGATGACGGCAAGTCGACTCTGGAACGGCGATAGCTGCACAACACAATGGTAACGGTGCTGTTGGATGGCTGGCGATCGATGATGGTGAACCGCAACGATAGCTGCGACGTTTAATTTGCAATAGAAATATTGCATCCATAATATTATTTGGAACAGCAAAATTTTGTTTTTTAATTAATATGAGTGCTCAAGTAGCTCTTTCTAACGAGCGCAGGTACTCAGTACAAAGTGATAAAAGGAAAAATACCTATTTCGGAATAAAATCATACAATAAAAAAGCTTTTTATATTTAAATAGTTAAAAATAAATTGTTTTGTTTTCCTTAATATTGCTTCATTGGATTATTTTTATGCGATTTTTTGGGAGTATTTACATAAAGTAAAGGGTTTTTGAAAACTCTGGAAAGAATCCTCCGTTTTTGTATGAATGTAAAGAACTATTTTACGCGGATTTTTTAGGCCAAGCATAAACGCACAAAAAAAGACCTAAGTGTATTTGTATTTTATTTCAAATGATATTCGTAAATCGAATTTCAACCCACCCGTGGGCTGAGTACTGCGCCCGGCCCTGCCACTGACGTACTAATATTCCAATCCAAACTGAATAAATTATATTCTTGGTGCATTAAATCACATCTCTCTTTCAATATTAAGAAGTGTTTTCATATATATTTTACGTAACCACGCAATTTATTAAAAACACAGTGCATCATTTATGGTTATAATTGCAGGTGGATCCAGAAATTGAGGATCTCGGCTTATTTTTGATACAAAATGTTCATTTTATTATTTCAAAAGTATATTCAAGGCTTGGTTTTGTGCCGAATAAGTACTGAATTTTCCGATCCGTATACTATAAAACTGATATATACTTCTTTTGGACGCTCTAATGTGGAATATGCTGGAATAATTTGTCGTCTTTCATCCATTCCATATTGGTAGGATAGAGCGCATCGAGAAGGTATTCCTAAATTTGCATTACAATCATTACATGTCTCGGACCCTATTCCATCTTATACATAGTTCGCGTTTATTGCTACTCAGTTTGAGGTCGTTGACAAAATAAGATCAATAACTTCTAGTTTTTGCGTTACCCAAGGAGTTTGTAGCTGTCCACAGCTTTTGGAAATAATTATTTTAATATTTCTTCGTACTTTTTGCCTTTCTATGCTGATAATGTTACTAAGAATTATGCCCGTAATGCCCTCTGTTAGGGTTTTGAACCTCTGTTTCACAGAAGGGTGACTGGTGGTCTGGCGATGACGGCAAGTCGCCGGTGATGACCCTGGAACGGCGATAGCTGCACAACACAATGGTGACGGTGCTGTTGGATGGCTGGCGATCGATGATGGTGAACCGGAACGATGGCTGCGACGTTTAATTTGCAATAGAAGCGTCTGCTACCGGAAGATTTGAACCGTAGCGCACAAATTACAAAGGAATTTTAGCAAAGCGGGGCGAATTGAGACAAAATTTATATATATGTATATGTATATGTAAGCGAGAAAACAAAAGCGGTAGAATTAATCTTTCCAAAACTTCTCAAAAAACTTCTGACCACCGAATGTAAATATGTGCAGCTGACATCTGTCAACCTGCAGAATGGTTGATGCCAATACTTCACAAATTCGATAACTGTTATACAATAGAACTATTTGCGCAAACTTACATTAGGATTAATACAATTCAATCATTTGGAATACAATTCAAATAATACCGAGCAAAAGCGTAAGGTTAGGTCATAGCTAGGTAAATTCATGAATAATTCAATAATGGATGTAATATAGCAAAGGCGATATACGTACTAGCTGCCATATAAAAGATTAAACAGTTTTATCGGTGGCAGGCGCTTAAGCATCGTCGCGGTCCTGGCGCGCTAAGCGGCTAGTGTCTCTTGCAATTCCTGGAGGGCGCGTATAGCCTCGTGAACTAATAGTTGCGTGACTTTTCCCCGACATGCTGTGTTACGCAGTCCCTGCGCGGTACATTTGACCGTGCGCTTTTCCACGCGGGTCGGACGATGACGATGAGACGACTGATTGCTGGCACGACGAGGCGAGCAAGCAAGAATCGCTGTTCCGGTCGCTTCTTCTTGAAAATTGAGCACAGACGAAGAGCGTGGTGGCGAGCACATAGGCGTCACATTTGGTAGTCTCCCTGACGTGGTGTATTCTCTGCTGCCGCTCCGGCGGTGGACTTCCGCACAACACTAGAACGTAGAGACGGCCGCGGTGCTGGCTATGGTGCATCACCGATCTCCATATGTAAAGATGGATATTCGCAAGGGACTAGTAATAAGCATGCGATTATACATATTGAAGAGTGCATTTGCTGTGCGATGTTCGTGATTTGGGATTTTTTTGTTGTTGTGAAAACAAACGTTATGAAGATATATGATATAATTTTGGCGCGTACACTATATAGCTCAGTGTTTGGCCGAGCTTCTCCTACCATTTGTGGTGTGCGTCTTTATGTTATACCACAAATGGAGGGACCTCCAGTTTTGTGCCGACTCCGAACGGCAGATGTATTTAATGAGAAGCTTTTTCATAGCAGAAATACCCTCGGAGGTTTGCCATTGCCTGCCGAGGGGTGACCGCTATTAGAAAAAACTTTTTCTATGATTAAGATTTTGCTTGCCCTGACTGAGATTCGAACCTCGAACTCACCGGCATATCAAGTTATAGCACGCACCGCTACCAACTTGACCACAGCGGCCGGCGTTATGAAGATAAGGAACGTAAAACAAAGCGGGCGTAGAGAACTTAGTGGAAACGAGTTGGCGTGGTTTCAACTGATATTTCCTCAGTTTCTTTGAGAGGGCGTTGTAATTCTGATGAAGGTAGGAAACATAACTCTACAATTAGCCTAGTGAGAGTGCCGGATTGAGTGCGCACGTCCACCACACGAATATGGCCATCTGGGCCAGTATGCGCCTTCTCAATACCACCTAGGCGCCATTCGGTCGGCGGAAGCGTGTCATCATTGATAAGAACGCACTCTCCGACTTTGGGTTCAGTTTTAGTATCCTTCCATCTATATCGCTTTTGGAGGTCTTTGACGTAATCCTCTTTCCAGCGATGGCTGTTCTGATGGTGTAGAACCTTAACCTTCTCCCATCGGTTTACGAGAGACAGATTTTCGTGGTTTACTTCGGGAAGTATTAGCAGCGGCGCCGCCCTGAGAAAGTGTCCAGGAGTGAGGGCCGTAAAATCAATGGGATATTGGGAGAGTGGCGAGATGGGCCGAGAGTTTAACATGGCTTCGATCCTAATAAGTAGAAAGGTGAATTTATGAGATCCTGCATTTTTTTAAGATGCATTTTGAAACTTTTTACTGCGGATTCCCACAAACCACACATGTGAGGGGCACTTGGAGGAATAAACTTCCAATCGATGGCTTGTAGCAAATTCGCGATCTGTGGTTTGTTTGGCTCCAATAAAGGTTCTGCCATTGTCGCTTGTCATTCGGGACGGGTATCCACGGCGTTTTATAAAGCGGGTTAAATGCGGCGAAAAACGCCTCTGTTGTGAGATCGGAACACAGCTCAAGGTTTACGGTCTTTGTAGAGAAACATACAAAGACAGCCGGCTGTGCGTCAGATCGCCCAAAACCTAATCGCCCAAAACCGAAAAATGTCAAATCGCCCAACATTTTGACATATGTCTAATAACCCAAATGACAGATCGCCCAAAAAGTTGGGCGATTGGAAATAATGTCTAATTTCCTAAATGACAGATCGCCCAAAAAGTTGGGCGATTAGACATATGTCTAATTGCCCAAATGACAGATCGCCCAAATGACAGATCGCCCAAATGACAGATCGCCCAAATGTCTAATCACCCAAATGTCAAATCGCCCAAAAATGCAAAAAACTTCTTGTCAACTTCTGTAAAAGGGAAAATGGTTAGTTCTTTGAAAATTTTTAAATCTAATTTTCCCTTTTACAAAATGCATAGGGCCGGTTGTTTGACTGCCGCTTGAGCCAAAGCTTGTTCTTAAGCAGTGTTTTCAGTTGTTTGACATTTTCTTGCTTAAGCAAACCTTTGCCCTGTCTTGAGCTCGGCTAACTAACCCTTCCACGAATTTCAATGTCTCATTCTATCACATTTCAGTTTATAATTTTAATTCTTTTGTAATATATGGATGTCTGTGGGTTGCATGCATGTTCTATTTATTTTAGTAGAACTATATTTTTACTGTTTTAGCCAAAAAGGTACTACCTTTTGATTTTTGATAATTTTCCCTTTTACAAAATGTTTACTTCTTCATGCCAACATATTGTAAAAGGGTGAATTAATAATTCTCCTCTATAATTCTCCCTTTTACAAAATGTTTACTTCTGTAAAATGAAATATTAGTAAAATACATAATTATAATGCTAATTAATCTTAATTTATATTTTGCTACATATTTATTCACACAACTTCATAACATAACCCCTAACATAGAGCTATACAACCCCTAAAACCCCCCACTTACTACGATACTGAAAGTAAAAGGGAAAAAAAAAATCTGAGAGGGTATTGCTTTTAGTTGAGAGCATATTTACCGTACTTTTATTTTATTATTTTGACAAATTTGCTAAAAACAGAAAATGTCAAATCGCCCAAATGTCTCACTGCACAAATGACAGATCGCCCAAAAAGTTGGGCGATTGGACATATGTCACATCGCCCAAATGTCTAATCGCCCAAAAAGTTGGGCGATTTGACATATGTCTAATTGCCCAAATGACAGATCGCCCAAATTTTTTTTTGGGCGATTTGACATTTCTGCTTTTGGGCGATTAGGTTTTGGGCGATCTGACGCACAGCCAAGACAGCCACATAGCCCTTCACCGGGTGTGCGACCTGAGCAACGAGGACTTTCTTTGAAAATGCCCAGCAAAATCGACACCGGTGGTGGTAAAGGGCGGAGCGTATATGCACCGCTCTGGGGGCAAGGCTGCCATTATTTGCGAATGCATTTGTTGCTTGTGGACATTGCCAGGTTTACATTGAAAAATGCACTTTTTGGTACGCGGTTTGAGCCGGGGATATAAAATTGCTGCCTTGTAACTTGCTGCATAAGACGTATATTCTCATGTAGAAGTAATTCGTATATAAAGCGAATATACAGGGTAGCGAATCGAGACTTCTCAGGAATTAGGATTGGGTGGCGCTTATTGTAGCTCAACGTGGAACAAGTAACGAGCTTCTTTGCCGATGGGGACCGCGTTGGACAACTTGGTCCTTTCAAGAGGAAAATATCGAGCTTGAGTCAAGGCTATGAGACGCTGCTTTGTGACGTTGAAATCAACGTGAGTAAGATAATCGTCTTATGCAACTGGTGTGCCTTTGACTCAGTTTTAAGATTACTAAGAAATCTAAAAACATATGTAATGACCTTTAGGGCTCGCGAGTATGTCGAGACTCTCTTCGGTTGCATGGAAAGCTTCGACTCGACGTACTTCTGGTATGCTGATGTCTCGGTGAGACGACTTTGGCCAACCTTCCGGAAGACTGATTAGCCATTCCGGGCCATTCCACCAAAGAGACGAAGCCGCCAAGTCGAGAGGTTTGCAGCCTCTAATGCCCATGTCAGCGGGATTGTCTTGACTGCGAAAATGACGCCAAGTGGCATTTCCGACCAGATCAATGATCTGCGCAGTTCGATTGGAAACAAAGCAACAGATATATGGAATCAATTACTATAGGTAAAGGTTTATTCCTTAAACCCTATAAAAAAGGATATGAACACTTTTACGGTCCGCAAGCATAACCATCAAAAAACTTTTAAGTTATCTACCCAATCGACCACTAACAGACATTGATTTAATCAATTATGGTAAAAAAACTGAAATATTTCAGAGGAGTTTTCATGCGTAATTCTTTACCTAAAAAACCACTAGAACAAGAATGTGGTATTGTTAATTTAGACGACGTAAATGGTTTTGGAACTCATTGGGTAGCGTACTATAAGAAATATAATTATAAAGAATATTTTGATAGTTTTGGAAATTTAAACACCTATAGAATATAATTATACACAAAAATTTAATACTTCCAATTGTGGTCACTTATGTTTAACATTTTTATATCAAAAATACTTTTTAAAATAAATATAGTTTTTTTTTTGGTTTAATTAGTTGTTTTTATTTATTTTGTAATGACCCTATGCATACATTTCAATACCATTTTCTTTTATAAATCTTTTATCATCTAAATTACTTAATACTAACTTTTTCATATGTAGTGTATAAATTTCATGACATTTTGATCGAAAAACAAACATTTTATCTTCATATTTTTTCTTATTCAATAAACATAATCTGAAATCGTCAACAGAAACCTTTTTTCACATGAGTGCTTAACACCTTTCCCTTTTTTAATTTCCCTATCTTCTTGATATATTTTAATGGAGTACATTTTTGATCTTAAACCAACAAATTCTTTTATATTTTTCCATTCACTTCATCCTTCATCATACCCAAAACCTGGTTATTTAACAATGGTAAATTAAAAATATTTGGGTTTGAATATTTTGAGGAATCAAAATATGAGCTAATATCATCACGAATATCTTCATAAAAATCGCTTGTTTTAATATCATAAATAAAGGAGTCTGTATCCATGTAATTAATACTAACTTTTGCGGTATATTTTGGTTTTATACATTTGCCATTTTGATATTTCGAAGAAACAAAAATCTATATATATAGGTTTGTTGTAGACAATATGAGCTTTTTCATTTCAATAGCAATCATATTTTCAGAAAATCTACGTGAACTATGAAAATTCAATTAATGCTATTAATGCTCTGTAACTATCTTAATGTCTTTTCTATTATCAAAACTTTCCATTGCCTTACCATAGACTGCATTGTTCAATAGTTTGAAAAAATATCGTTCATATTTATTTTTCGCTAAAGTGCGATGATGATTATTTAAATCAATATATGTTTTCATCCAATCCAATGGGTTAAATTTAAGTATTCTATGTATTTGTGTTTAAATAAAACCATTAAAATAAAATAAAATATCAAAATCACTGAAATATTTATTATTTGCTATTGAATGTCGTTTAGCACATTGCACAATACCTTCTCTAATACCCTTCTTTATAAAATTATGCATATTAAGGTCGGTTAACAAATCTAAACTTATGTTTGTTAATTTCAACATTGCATTCCACCATAGACCTGGAGTGGTACAATACTGAGATGGATCTAAATTGTGAATTGATTTACAAACTTTTCTAAAATTTTCAAGCACATCACAAAGTAATAACACATCTACTTTTAAATATAATAATAGGTAGTCTAATAAGCTATTACAGTTAAATTTCTTCCATACTTTTTGAGCATATTCATAGTCAACATGTTTACATGTTTGTTATAGAAAAATAAAATATGTGGTAGTTGTGTTTCTTTGAGCCGTCTCATCAAATTCATTAATATTGGTAAAAAAAAATGTATAGTAAAGAAATTTGATTCAGATAAATTATCTGCTAGACTTCGTAAGCTCGATTGCATAAACCTAACCGAATCTAAAAAACGAAGTTCAATTTACTTTTTATCATTAATAAACAACTTTTTTGATAAACAAATATATCACTCCTTATTTAGTGGAATGATATTTATCTCACCATCAATAAGAAGAAAGTTCCTTTATAAACAAATGGCAATCGCATGCGGAAAGATTATGAAAGAACATTGGTACAAATTTTACCATTTGATATTTTAAATTACACTCATTGTGTGCTGGTCCTCTATATTAAATGACAATGATCGGCTATTCTCTCATCAAAACTTAAATATTCTTTACAAATATGACAACATATGCTTTCTTTTTGTTGCTTTTCTTGAGCAGGAGTTAAACCTTTCGTTGGTATTACTACACTTAAGTAATTATCATAAATATTAAGGACACCAAATTTAAAAAAAAACTCTTTTGTACAATCTTCTCCACTATACATATATACAAATATTATCTAAATTTGAATAATAAAAGCACTTAATATAATAACTATATGCATATGTAATATACTTCTGAACAAATTGTGTATTTTGTATACAGTTATTATCTATATCTATAGGTTCTAAAATACATTCGAAATCTGCATATATTACGAATGATTTTTAAAATTCTTAAATTTTAATATCTTTTCATTTTCTAAAGGTAGTTTGGTTACAATGTGTTACATTCCTCTCGATAAAGTGTTAACTAAAGGTCTGCATGAGTGCGAAAAAATGGCTTCATGAATCACTCATAAAATTATTAGCTTCGAACTCATTCAAATCATTGCCAATGAATTGCAGACTAAAACTCAATGTGGGCATTTGGTGCTCAACAGGATGGTACGTATGAATTCTATCCTCAGCATAAACCGGTTACCACAGCATTCATGTACTTTGGTTTGCATGAACAATGTAGTTAGAAAATGTGCGTGGTATGAATGGAACTTGTGCGCAGTAATAATTCGAATGATTAAATTATGCGGAATAGTTAAAAAACGAATGTGACGTGCAACGGTTGTTGACAATAGAAATTCGCAGTTAATATAACATATAAGAATTAAACAGAATTAAGAGCTCAAATATTTCAGTTAGAAAAATCTGGTTTGCTGGATACATTCATATATGTACATACATACATATTTAATCACATATATAAAATAGAACATGAGCTAAAAAAATTAAGCTGAAACGTTGTCCTTTGCCATCGTTTATGTGCATAGAATTGTTTCAATTAGTAAAAGTATTATGTACATACATAAGTACATATGTATATGCATCCATACATACATATGTGGTATATAAGCTGTGCCTGACAGTATAGGAATAAGAGCAAACATTTGTTGTTTTTATTTTGTTTTAGTAACAAACGTACGGTAGCTGGAAAACATATGCAAGACCTTGTTGCATGTGTATGTAAAAAAAATGTTAAGAACAATGTACAAATTTGCAGCACTAACCATACACTTCAACGCATGTTTTGCAGAAGGTTGTTTGCCATCGATTTGGAAACAACAAAAGCTCGTGCTACTTCCCAAGCTTGGAAAACCCACGGAGAACCCATCGAGTTACATACCGATTTGCCTGCTAGACTCTACGGGTAAACTCTTCGAGCGCATTATCTCCAACAGGTTGGAGGTAGAGATTGAGGCACTGGGTGGTGTATCTTATAATCAATACGGCTTTAGAAAGGGAAGATCTACCGTGCATGCTGTTACCGAAGTAATACAGCTCGCGAGACAAGCAATCAGTGGGCTCGATGGCTAGGGGGAGCCAAAGAGTACTGTTTGATTGTAACACTTGACGTGAAGAACGCCTTCAACTCGGCCAACTGGGCAAAAATCTTAGACACATTGGAACGCATAGGAGTATCATACTACCTGCTACGGATAATGAGGAGTTACTTCCACGATCGCATTCTCTGGTATGACACAGAGCAAGGAAGGAAGACGATGGATATTACCGGCGGCGTACCACAAGGGTCAGTCCTCGGCCTATTACTGTGGAATATGTATACGACGGCATTCTTCGCTGCGGCTACCACAGGGTTTGAAGGTGATCGGCTTCGCCGATGACATCGCTGTGGTGATATTTGCCAAACACCTTCAACAGATATCTGACAGAGCCACCACAGCAGTGGAGAAAATAAAGACATGGCTCGACCAACAGGGGCTAACGTTAGCAGAACAGAATACAGAGTTAGTTCTTATTTCAAGCCGAAAAAAGCTGGAGGTTATAACTTTCAGAGTTAACGGCTATCCTGTATCCACGAGGCCTGCGATAAAGTATTTAGGTATCATAATCGATAGAAGGTTGACGTTTCAAATGCACCTTGAATACGCTAGAGACAAGGCAGCAACCACAACGACTTCTCTATCAAGAATTATGCTCAACGCGAGAGGACCAAAGCAGCGAAGCAAAAAGCTGCTGGCAGGAGTAGTTGGAAGTCAAAAAATGTACGGAGCTCCGGTGTGGTTCGAGGCGGTATGCCACTCATCTTACTTCCGGGGCATAAAGTCAACTTATCGCCTGTGTGCACTCAGGGTATGCAGTGCATTCAAAACTGTGTCCGATGAAGCAGCTCAGGTAATTGCAGGTATGTACCCAATAGACATACTTTAAGTCGTATCTACACATATTCAAATACGAGGTCGACCCTTACTGTGATTTCTGTGGAATCGGAGTAGTAGACAACGCGGAACATGTTCTCCTAATGTGCCCGCGCTTTATCCACGAGAGGAGCATACTTCAATCAGCAGTTCGAGAAAACCTTTCACCACAAGCGATCGTAAATTACATGCTGATGGGCAAAGACGAATGGCAATTGGCCAACGGCTTTATTTCATCAACGATGAAGGTTTTAAGAAGTGAGGAAAGAAGAAGACGCAGAAGTTCCACTACCATATAAGACGTGGTAAGAGGTCTTGTGTGCCCTAATGCATCACAGCAGATTGGAACCAAGACCGTTGCAACCGCCAAGTGGTGTATCCAAATCGTCCGTTCGGCCCAATATACGAGCAGATTGGAATCTCGGCCTTTCCGACAGCTTAAGGCCTTCTGTAGAAACACAAACTCAGGCGTGGATGCGGGTTGGAACCTAGGCCGTTCCAACCGTCAAACTACGCAACGAGGAAAAAAAAATAGTATAACAAAAATAAATAATTTAATAATATAAAAGTGTTTTTCATACATAAATGCAGCATAGGAATTAATGCATCACAGTGGATTGGAACCCAGGCCGTTCCAACCGCCAAGTAGAGCATCCACAACGTTCGCTGGACCCAATAAACGAGCAGATCGGAATCTCGGACTTTCCGACTGCTCAAGGTCTTTCTGCCGAAACACGCACACTCAGGCGTCGACGCGGATTGGAACCCAGCGCGTTCCAAACGCCAAAGCTCCCAACGGGGGAAATATTATATTCCATACAGTAATATACAAGTATTTTTCAGTCATAGACGCAGCAAAGGATTGAAGAATCTGGGGCGGATTGGAACCCAGGGCGTTCCAACCGTCAAAAGCTACGACGTCATCTTCCCGTTGGTAACTTTCAACTAATACGTTTACCTACATGGAATCACTCGTCGCATGCATATGTAAGTACATCGATGCCTTATTTATATTAAATATCTTAAAGGGAACGAGGCTGCGGCCCAAGACAGATTACAATAGACTTAGAACGTACGATCGAGCTTAGTGCTCAAACCACCTCCCGACGGAATAACTGACGGTGGTACCGGGGGGTTCGGTACATGACAGTAGGAGGTTTAGTGCTGGTTAAAGTCCCACACTGACGGGGTACAGGCTTTCGATGCTTCCTCCTCGTAAAAAAAAAAAACCATACATTGTCACGCCCGCGAAAATTTGTTGGTGTTTCTGAATTTGAGCGGTATAGTTGAAAGCGGTCTTACGTACTTATGTTTGCATAATGTATGTACATATGTATGCATGTATTTTAGGGCGGGTCTAATTTTTTTCGCATAAAGCGGCTAGCAAAAATGAAAACTACAGAAAATTCTAAGAAAGTTTTGCCAAGAAACCATGGATCTAAAATTAATTCCCAGTTCGCGCAGAGCGACTTTAGATTTTGAGGTCATACTCAAAAACCTATAGTTTTAAAAATAACAGCATGCCATGCAATTAATGCAATAATAGCAGGCTTTTGTAACTTATTTGTTTTTTCACGTGGCTGAGCAAAAAATAACAAAAAAAAGCAATCATACGGTACTCTTACCACACAAGTGGTCGCGTTGAATAAACAATAGTGTGTTCTAAATAACTTTTTTCAAGTTTTAAATAGTTTTCGATTAATAAATTATAATGGAAACGTCTGCAATGTCTGTTGATTCCACCAATTCAGAAATTGATACAATTTCAATGAACTCTTGTGTTCTTCCCAGTCTGAATATTGGCTTGCCAAGAGATTTAAGTGATCTAAATCTACCAAGTCATCGTGACGTATTAAATTACTATTTATTTTTACGCGTGGCTGAGCAAAAAAAATAAAAAAAAGCAAGCGTACCGTAATCTTAACACACAAGTGGCAAAAAAAATTTTGGAAATTTGGAATTAACTAAACATTCCGTTAATCAATGAAAAAACTGCCTCGAAAAAACTTAAAACATTGCTAAATAAATATCATAATGAAATAAAAAAGTAAGACTTCAACGTTTCTGGAAACAATTGATCAAGTGTTTTTTATTGGAAAATGTCAGTGCGCAAAAACATTGCCTTGCTGCTGTGGTTTAATACCCATTGAACTCCAAGAGTTTATGATTGATCAGCACAGTAAGAGGAAGCTAACCATTCCCGAATTCGAGGCGATTGCTGTTGACCAACAAACAACACTGGCGCCAACTAGTCTTGATCCAACTTTTTTTCCTGGCTCAACAAATATGGATGTTGAATCAGAGGTAATGTTTGCCATGCCAACTGCGAGAAAGCCAAGTTCGTCGAAAAAAAAAATTAATACCAAAAGGTACGATACACCTCATTTCGCTATGGCGTGCGATAGCTTTGGAATCGGGAATAAGGCTGCTTCTTTTTTGGCCACATCGCTTTTCAAAGATATTGACTTTAAAGATAAAAATGGGGAACCAATAATTATGGACGAATCTAAAGTTTCACGTGAAAGAAAGATATGTAGGGATTCTCTTCGAAGAAAGCAACGCAATGACTGTGATCTGGTAGCCTTCTCCTTTGATGGCAGAAAAAACAACTCTCTGACGAGCGAAGAAGAAAATGGAAGATATCATCCGAGAATGGTAAAAGAATCACATTTAGTGGTTCTTAAAGAGCCTGAGAGCAGATTGTTGGGTTACGTAAAAGTCGACGCCGAGGACGCTAAAACAAAACAGAGGCAATTGTGCGAGTTCCTTATAGAAAAAAATATGTCCCTTGAGAGACTGATTGGAATTTGCTGTGATGGAGAAGCAACAAACACAGGTTGTGAAAATTTAAGGAGATTCGAAGTCATGTTGAATAGACAATTGCACTGGTTTGTTTGTTTATTACACTTTAATGAACTTCCACTTCGTCACTTGTTCTCCTCATTGGAAAAGTCCACTACAAGCGGACCGACTTTGAGGCCATTTCGTTGGGAGATATGCCTCCACCCATTCATGAAAAAACGCTCTCGACTGACGTTCAGTACTTGTATCGAATGGCAAATGTAGTTTGTGATGGTTTCTGCCCCGAAAATTTAGCCAGTATGAAACCGGGACAAGCAGACTCTTACGTTTATACGTGACAACTAGTTCACCATCAGCGAATTTAAAAACTTTGGCAACTTACATAATGAAAGTTTACGTACCGGTGTACTTTAAAATTAAGTTCTACAACTCAGTTGTATACGGCAGTCTCTTGTTTTTTAAATTTATACAGTCCACGCGATATTTACCACCAACGCTGTAATCCAAAATAATTCATACTTCGCTCATCCTGAAAATATCTTACTGGCAATGCTTTATGATAAGAGAAAAGATGTTCGCGAAAAAGCCATAAAAAAGATACTACATTATCGTGATAAAGTTTGTGATCCGACTAATCTAAGGGTTTATAATAAAAAGCACGCAATAAATTTTGAATGCTCAGAATACTTTAATCTGGTTGACCTAGATGATGACAATGTTTTGTCTGAGCCTGCATTATCAGCAAACATTCCATACGAACACTTGCTGCAGTTTATTGAGTCTGATGATCCGCCGCTTCCTGACCCAGGGGTTCCATGTCATACCCAAGCAACTGAGCGTTGTGTACAGCTTCTGACAACAGTTTCCCGATGCGCTATCGCAAAGAATAGACTCTATCAAAGAATAGACGATATCATGGCCGTAACTATAGAAAGTCGTACTACAACACCACGCATGGAATCCAAAAGGACTTTAAAACCGAAAAAAAACTAAAACTAGAAAAGATTCCCAGTCATCAGCAAAAAAACCAATGTCTGTAACTAGCACCACAAAAACATTTAATTTTTTGAAAACTTAATTACAATAATAAAATTTTATTTTCGATTTTAGAATTTTTTAAAAAAATATGGGAATATCTGTATGCTGCATACATAGAAGCACAAGCTTTCGGTATAAACGAAGAAACCAAGCACAATTTTCCGGATCGCTTCTTATAAAAGTATAGGTTTTTGAGTACAATTTAATAATATACTTTATTTTTTATTTCTAAATATTAATGAATATTAAATAAACAAAAGTAAAAATGTCAATAATTCTTAAAAAACGCATTTCATGTTTATTAGTAAAACACATTAAATACTTACTTACTTACTTAATTGGCGCATTAACCGCCCAAGCGATTTTGGCCGAGGTCAACAAAGCACGCCAGCTGTCCCTATCTCGTGCTAACTGGCGCCAATCGGAAATCCCAAGTATAGCCAAGCCTTTTTCCACTTGGTCATTCCAACGCAGAGGAGGTCTTCCTTCTCCTCTGCTGCCACCCGCGGTACCGCGTAAAAAACCTTCAGGGCTGGAGCTATTTCATCCATTCGAACGACGTGACCTAGCCAGCGGAGCCGCTGATTCTTAATCCGCTGCACTATAT
This sequence comes from Philophylla caesio, assembly GCA_963971545.1. Taxonomy (NCBI): domain Eukaryota; kingdom Metazoa; phylum Arthropoda; class Insecta; order Diptera; family Tephritidae; genus Philophylla; species Philophylla caesio. The sequence goes on from OZ020606.1 coordinate 64,488,331, forward strand.
CTACGTCATTGTACAGCTCGTACAGCTCACCGTTCCATCGAATGCGGTATTCGCCGTCGCAAAGACGCAAAGGTCCATAAATCTTTCGAAGAATCTTTCTCTTGAACACTCCAAGAGCCCTCTCATCTGATGTTGTCATCGTCCATGCTTCTGCGCCATACAATAGGACGGGCATGATGAGAGACTTATAGAGTATGGTTTTTGTCCGTCGAAAGAGGACTTTACTGTGCAATTGCCTACTAAGTCCGAAGTAGCGCTTGTTGGCAAGAGAGATTCTTCGTTGGATTTCAAGGCTGACGCTGTTATTGGTGTTAATGCTGGTTCCTAAGTAAACGAAGCTCTCTACTTTTTCAAAGTTATAACTGTCAACAGTGATTTGTGATCCCAGTCGTGAATGTGCCGACTGTCTATTTGATGACAGGAGATACTTCGGGGTGCAATGGGGTACAGTGGTGCTTCTGGGTATGCAGTTACAGTTGCGCGGCTGTACTCAATCCCTACTCTTACGTCCACGTTCGTACACCCTGGGCAACGTGAGCAACCCATGTGCGAGATACGGTATCCATCCCGTGTGAAGCCATGGGTCACGGCTAATAGAGAGGGAGCTTTAGTGGAGCCACTCCGACATATTCGGTTTAAGGGTTCACTAAAGTCCGCAGCGTCTGTTCACCAGGAGGTGCGGCTGCAAGCGTGCGTCTGTCTTGGAGCAAGCGGCTCGCTTTATAAACGAATTTAAAATTTCAACCCCCAGCAATGGGTTGTGCGCAGGGCTTGGAACCCGCCACGTAAAAAACCACTTCCAATGAAAAGCAAAGCAAAGCCTCGGACAGGATCCCCCTTTATAGATGACGACCACGGCAAACGTTTTAAGGACCATGATTTGAGGGCATGCACCTGGAATGTCCGAACCGTTAATTGGGAAGGTGCCTCTGCCCGGCTGGTTGATGTCCTCGGCAGAGCGAAGGCTGACATCACCGCCATCCAAGAAATGCGATGGACGGGGCAAGGGAGGAAAACGGTAGGGCCTTGCGACGTATACTACAGCTGCCATGTAAGGGAGCGCAAATCTGGTGTCGGATTTGTGGTGGAAGAGAGACTTCGCCGTAAAGTACTGTCGTTAACTCCGGTGGACGAACGTCTCGCCACAATCCGCATAAAGGCGAGATTCTTCAACATCTCCCTGATTTGTGCCCATGCCCCGACGGAAGAGAAGGACGATGGGACCAAAGATTGGTTCTACGAACTCCTTGAGCGCACGTTCGAACGCTGCCCCCAACACGATATAAAAATCGTGCTAGGCTCATTTTAATGCCAAGGTGGGCAAGGAGGGCATCTTTGGTTCCACAGTCGGAAAATTCAGTCTCCACGAGGAAACGTCCGATAACGGATTGAGACTGATCGACTTCGCCGGGGCCCGAAACATGGTAGTCTGTAGTACCAGGTTCCAGCATAGGAGCATACATCAGGCTACGTGGCTGTCTCCAGATGGTAAGACACGAAACCAAATCGACCATGTTGTGATAGACGGAAGGCACGCTTCCAGTGTCCTAGATGTGCGCACGATCCGAGGAGCCAACATCGACTCGGACCATTATCTTGTCGCAGCCAAGATACGCACGCGCCTCTGTGCGTCAAAAAGCGTGCGGAAACGGACACAAGGAAAGCTCGACGTCGGAAAGTTGCAATCACAACAGACAGCCACGCACTTCGCTACTCGACTCGCGCTCCTGCTCTCTGAGATCTCTAATCAACACAGCGATATTTTAGAGCGATGAAATCCGTATAGCAGTAGTGCGGCCCGGAGTTGACGGGCTGCCAGCTGAGTTATTCAAATACGGTGGAGAAGAGTTGGTAAAGCGCATGCACCAGCTTATCTGTAGAGTATGGTCGGACGAATGCATGCCTACTGATTGGAATCTAAGTGTACTTTGCCCAATCCATAAGAAGGGTGATACTGCAATTCGCGCCAACTATCGTGGTATCAGCCTTCTTAACATTGCTTATAAGGTTCTGTCGAGCGTATTGTGAGAGAGACTAAAACCCACCGTCAATGAACTGATTGGACCTTATCAGTGTGTCTTTAGACCTGGTAAATCTACTATCGACCAGATATTCACAGTGCGCCAGATCTTGGAAAAGACCCAAGAAAGAAGACTCGACACGCACCATCTTTTTGTCGACTTCAAAGCCGCTTTCGACAGCACAAAAAGAAGTTGCCTTTATGCCGCAATGCCTGAATTTGGTATCCCGGCAAAACTTATACGGCTATGTAAAATGACGTTGAGCAACACCACCAGCTCCGTCAGGATTGGGAAGGACCTCTCCGAGCCGTTTGATACCAAACGAGGTTTCAGACAGGGTGACTCTTTGTCGTGTGACTTTTTTAACCTTATGCTGGAGAAGATAATTCGAGCCGCAGAACTAAATCGGTCAGGCACTATCTTTTATAAGAGTGTGCAGCTGCTGGCGTACGCCGATGACATTGACATCATCGGCCTTAACAACCGCGCAGTTAGTTCTGCCTTTTCCAAACTGGATAGAGAAGCAAAGCGAATGGGTCTGGAGGTGAACGAGGGCAAGACGAAGTATCTCCTGTCATCAACTAAACAGTCGGCACATCCACGACTGGGATCAAACATCACTGTTGACAGTTATAACTTTGAAAAAGTAGAAGACTTCGTTTACTTAGGAACCAGCATTAACATCAATAATAATGTCAGCCTCGAAATCCAAAGGAGGATCACTCTTGCCAACAAGTGCTACTTCGGACTGAGTAGGCAACTGAGCAGTAAAGTTCTCTCTCGACGGACAAAAATCACGCTTTATAAGTATCTCATTATGCCCGTCCTAATGTATGGCGCAGAAGCATGGACGATGAAGATATCTGATGAGAAGGCTCTGGGAGTGTTCGAGAGAAAGATTCTCCGAAAGATTTATGGGTCTTCACGCCTTTGCGATGGCGAATACCGTAGAAAATGGAATGATGAGCTGTACGAGTTTTATAACGACATAGATATAGTGCAGCGAATTAAGATCCAGCGGCTTCGCTGGCCTGGTCATGTCGTTCGAATGGATGAAAGCGCTCCAGCTCTGAAAGTATTCGACGCGGTACCCGCCGGTGGTAGCAGAGGAAAAGGGAGGCCTCCTCTGCGTTGGAAAGAGAGGCGGTAAGGGACTTGGTA